>PPNW03000004.1:0-422482 GCA_003708315.3 Groenewaldozyma salmanticensis
TGCCTTTGGTTTCTTAAAAATTTCTGCGCGCAGGGCGCGCCCCAATGAAGCCGCGAAGTGGTGTAGCTTATAACTTGGGCAAGTTACATACAGTTTGTGTAATCGAGAGTTTTCTTAGTAAATCTTTCTGAATCGAAAAAGATCAACATAATAACATAAGAATTCTTTTATTGATCTGTATGTTGCTAATGACATATTAAAAACCTACAAAATCAAAAAAAAGCTCCAAAGTTAAAAACGTTAAAAAAAAAAGAATAAAATATTAAATAATCCGTGAAAAGAAATAAAGAATGAATAAAAAAAAATTGGAGAGAGTCTAGAAAAATGCACTGTCTCTTCTGAGTAACTTGCTTGGTGTAGTTGCCATCTCGGCTCTTGCCTTTGCTACAGCACCACCTTTAGCCTTCAAGCCATCACCGACGTTTAAATTTTTAGCTGGAGATATCATGGACAGTGATTTCATTGGCGAATACCCTCCCTGAGTCTTTATGGGCGAGTCAATGCGCAAGTACTTGAATAAATCATTGCTTTTGTGGCCAAGACCGATCTTTTCCCTGCCTTCCAGACTACTTCGCTCGGTAAAGCTACTGCTACTGTAGTTAATGGCATCACACTCAGAGTTACTCTCAACGGCCCGTTTAACTACTTGGCAAACATCAACTCCAAAAACGTCAACAACCCCGCTGCAGCTCTCCATCTCGCTGCTTTCAAGAAGTGCCGCACCTGAATGTTCAAAATACTGTTTTCTGCGCGCTTCCCGTTTCGCAGGAGATCCAAAACATGCCCTTGATATTGCGTCATCCACATCTACTAGTGTCCTTGTAACATAATACCCATCCTCGTCAAGAGAATCTTCCTCCTCCTCATAATCATCATCATCCATAGCAAAGCCCTGCTTCATGCTTGGAGAACCCATGATCTCAGAGTAACTGTTGGTACGTCGTTTTGGCGTTTGCAACGCCCGGTTCCGTGACTTATCCTTACTGTTACTGTTGCCGCCAATTCGTCGACTCCGCAAATCTTTAATCATACGTCGGATAGGTGTAGCAACATTGCTGAACGAGCTACTACCAGGACTTACTGCGCTATCCAATGTCTCTGGAGGTAACAAAGTTTGGCTAGGTTTGAGTGGACCCAAATGCACTTTCTTTGGCAAAACTGTTCCTGTTGCTGCTGCTGGCGTTGCTGGTGCTGCTAACAAGGTAGTAATTGTCGGGATATCGTCATCAACAGTCCTTGTAACCTTGCGTATCTTCTTTTCCTTGAACATCAGGTCGTTATCGTGGTCATCCTCATCATAAACGTCAAAGTGATTCTCGCCGTTGCCAAACCCTATCATTTTGGATGCACTCCGTTTCTTCTTCAGCGGCGACTCCGCATTCACGTTAGTCATGGCGAAATGTTGCAGTCCAATAGCAGTGTTTGACCTTCTTAGCAAGCTACCCGCCTCGAAATCGTAAGAATGCGGAGGACTATCAATCAAACTACCATTACTCGCACTACCAGAAGCAGCAGCAGCAGCACCGCCACCATCACCACCACCAGAAATTCGAGGGAAACCAGACTCTGGACTTTCCTGTATTGCGGGTAACAGAGCAAGTCCTGCAGAGATCAGATTGGTTGCTGCTAAAGTGCTAGGCACACCATCGGGGGACGAAGATCCTGAGTGCGACTCTATTTCATCATCAGTTGAACTAGTGATAAAATCAGGTTGATGCCGTTGCGCTGACCTAGGAGTGGTGCTTGAAGATAAACCACTTGACTTTTCCGGAGTCCGTTGTTGCACCGGAGGAAAAGTGTACTCGGGCCTTCTCTCAGCCGGCTGAGTATTTGGTTTTAGCTCAGGAATGGGTATTATGAACTTCGGGTACTGCGTAGCCAAGAGACTCTTAGGTTGTTGTTGTTGCTGCTGCTGATGATGATGATGTTGTTGTTGTTGTTGTTGTTGTTGTTGTTGTTGTTGTTGTTGTTGTTGTGGTTTGACCTCAGTCTCGTTTTCCTCGTCATGCTTAGATTTTGAAATGCTACTGGCTTTCCGCTTATGTCTCATTCCTTTCATGAACATCTTATCGAGTCCAGCTTCAATCACCCAGTAGTTACCTTTACCAGGGTCCTCCTTAGGCCGTTCTTGCTTCTTAAATGCCTTGTTGAGAGATAAGTTATGTCGTATTGAGTTCTGCCATCCGCTTTTGCTGGTACGATAATACTTGAAACTATCATTGATCCACTGATAGATCTGCGACAAGGTGAGTTTCTTCTCAGATGAACGCAGTATAGCCATACCGATTAACGTGGCATACGAGTATGGAGGTTTAGTCCCATCATCAACTAGATCGCCGCCGTAACTATCATCAATATCCTGACTATCATTAGATTTGGCAAGCTCGGCATCTTCTGCTTGCTGCTCCTTATCGTCGTCTATTGATATTTGAAATTGCGACAGTGAGAAATTGTTATTTCTAGGTATTTCTTCGCCTACCGCAACCGCTGCTGCCGCTGCTGCTGCTGCCGCTGCCGCCGCAGATGACGACGAGGAAGAAGAAGAAGAAGACGAGCTATTCGAACTTGATGACTTAACCTTTCTGCTGATGGAAGGAGACCCAGAAAACGACCCCGACGAAGTCAATTCAAACATTGGTATGAAATTCTCCTTTTCGGCAGATTCAAATTGTTGATGTCGAAAGGAATGCGTTTGAAACTGGTAACCTTGTATTGCCTGCTTAGTCCTTCCAACCAGCGTAGGCGTTGCAGCCATAGCATTAACTAGATTAGAATAATTAGCATTTCCTCCAAATGGTTGATGCGGTTGCTGCGATGGCTGCCCTCGAAGCATATGCTCCTGGCTATGATGATGGTTATAATAGTTCTGTTGATGATTGTAAATGTGCATAGTCTCTGGAGGGATAGCCATTCTAGCTTGTGATGGCGGTGGCGTATTGAGCAAAGGCTTCGTTATATCTGCCAAAGGTCGGTCATGATGTGATCCCGGATAACCGCTTTGGTCGAGTGCCACATCCTTCCTGGGTGGCATATTCAAGCCTATACTGAAATAGCCACCTCTATGGTGATGGTGGTGATTACGACTGTGATGATGCTGGTCCTGAGGGGTATATCCAAACTCAGCTCCTGTTGCTGATGCTGCTACCGATGCCGCTGCTGCTGCTGCTGCTGCTGCCGCCGCCGCCGAGCCAGAAGCGGTAAAACTAGGATTAGCGCTAATAGCTTCCCCACTATTGGCGCTTTTGCCGTGCCTTGAAAGAGTCCCTGAGCCCGGCGTAGGTGCAATTGAGAACCTGTGAACCATTTGCGGTGTAGTTAGAGGATTATAGTCATTACCTGGGATATCACTCATCTTGTGGGAAGTCGTTGTTGTGCTCGGAACTTTGGATCCTTGGTCCTGATAAATGTACTTCTGCTGCTGCTGCTGTTGTTGTTGTTCAAAGCTGTGATGCTCAATTGGATGTCCCTTTGAACTTGTTGGCGGGGGAAGATGTACCGAAGTCAACACACTTTTTGCCATATTAGAGTTCAGAGATGGGACAGCTGTAGTGGTGGTCGCAGGTGCGGTACTGGCGGATAAAGAAGCAATGTGTTTAGTTGTTGTAGATGGTCCAGAGGGTAAAGAAGACATGTATGGGTCCCTAATAGAGAAACAAGTGAAAGAAAAATCTTAACGCGCGTTGTCGTTGCTGGAAAAAAAATTTTTTTTCTGCGTTCTCTCTAGAAAGTCCTTGTTGTCTTCGAGTAAATGTCTCACACCTTAACGCCAGAAGCTTAAAACCTGTGTGTATAGGCTGGGTTCACAATTAACCTTCGTACTGTACCAGGGAAGGAAGTAAAAAAATGAAGAGAGTCGAGGAAATATAAAGAAAAAGGTTTAAACCGGCGGTTACAAGAAGGAACCACCAGCAGAAGTCCCCAACGCAGGACACAATATCTGACCAAAAAAAAAAAAAAAAAAAAAAAAAAAAAAAAAAAAAAAAAAAAACTAAAAACTAAAAACGAAAGAGACCTAACGAGCAAATGGAAGGTTCTTTGAAAAATTCCTTTCAGCTTTGACCCTAAAGTTTAATTGCAAGACAGCCTTCTTTTGGTTCGCGAGAATGTGTAGGCTCAGTTTTGGCGAATAAAGAGAGGAAAATATCAAGTTAAAGTATGCAAGAAAGTGAATCAGATTTCCACAAAACCACCACCGAAACGTTAAATAAAATAAATAAAAGACAAGGGATCCCTTTCAATGAACGTAGAGCAGCTGGAAGGGTTAAGTCGGAAGAGAGAAGAAGAGAAGTGAAAGTGATGTGTAGAGGAAGAGTATAGGAAACGAGCGAGACAAAAAAGAAAGAGGGAACAAGAGAGCTTCTCTTTTTTTTTCTTTGAAAATGAGGAGAAAAAGAGATTCAAGCTATAATGTACCAGATAAAGAACTCTAAGCCAATCTTTACGACTTGTGGCTGTCTAAGAGAGCAATAGATCAATCGCTTGAAGATAGCTATAGAAAAGCGATCATTCAATTATAGTCGCCTTATTACTACTAATTTTTTTTTTTGTTACTCTATCATCTACTTCGTTGCTACTTCTCCCGCCTTCAAACTCTGGGCTCGACTATGCACAGAACAAAGAAGTGCGCCGCTTGGAAAACTAAAAGCGACAAAAAAAAGAGCTCGAGCTTAAAACTGGTAAATTCGGTGGTCTTACATACCAGTGGTTTTCTCTTGCCGTGGAGCACCGAGCGATCGAAACGCGTAAACATGAAAAATGTGGTTTTCTAAATATTTACGCGCAATAAGCGCGTGCACAACGCGTTTTCAACCTATATATTTAGGCTAGGTCTTGAAATCCTCAAACTCGAAACTTTATAGAACTTGAAGCTATAGTTTATACTCTGCCATTAGTAAAGTTCATAGTCTATAGCTTATAGTAGTTGTAACACTTGAAACATGTCTATAGCTGATGTTTATGTAAAGCGCTCGGTACAAATGTGCAGGTTGAAATAACACGGATGATGATGAAGTTAGAATGAGTCAAATCCATTCTCTCAGGCGCGAATTCCGAGCTCCGGCAGCTCTCAGTCAAGATGATCTCAAAATTCTGTCCGTCTGCGATAAAGTAAAGTTATACAAGGTTCGCCGGATAGCAATGAATACACACCTACAAGACATGCCTTGCTTAGAGGACCCATAGTTTTCACACATGCATCGATCTAACATAAGCAGTAGATAGAGTCCGGATGTAAAACTGAATGGTTCGAAAAAAGAAGCAATAGTCTATTATAATATAGCTATGTTCATTTGCAAGTGTTTGGCCCAGCTCAAAGTCTTGAAAGTTGATCATCAGTTCCTAACAATCATGACGCGTTATCTGGAGTTATGTGGGTGATTCGAGCCAAGACGGATGATCTTACTTCTATGAATTGACCGTCTATCTTTTAAATGTTGCAATCCGTCTTTGGGTCATTGTTCTACAATTAAAGCCGCCTTGGACAATTAGTATTTAGCGCGTATGCAGATTGGCACATCTCAAATAGGCACGCTAGTCACCGCTGGCGGTCTTATTAAAAGGTACCTGCTTTTCAGTGCATTGACCGTGTTCTCCACTCGGTTTTCACACTGGGGAAGGAGGACGGGACGAGGGTGGTTCCAAAAACCGAGAAAACTCAAGGCTTTGAGCTGGAGAGAGGAAGTATTTTGATGCCATCAGTTGATGTTCCACAACATGAGGCTATTGCATTTATCTGGAGTAGCAAGATTGACAGGCATTTCCTTCAAACAAGCTCCAGGGTTCTCACTATTTTTATTATATCTTCGTTAAAGGGACTCTATGTTGGTTATACCCACATAGCTTTACATGCTATAAATTATCTGACCAATGCAAAAGTGCCAGCTAATCCCAACATAACCAAGGCCATAGAGGGGGCCATACCAGCAGCACCGTTCTTCTTGGCAGAAGTGGTAGCGGCGGCGGTAGCGGACGAGGCAGCGGCGGCGGCAGTAGATGAAGCAGCGACGGCGGCAGAAGCAGTAGCAGCGGAAGTTTCAGGACCAGAAAGCACAAGGCTGATTAAACCACCAGACTTGGCAGAAGCACTGATTTTGGTAGCAGCGGTCGAAACAGCAACGGTGGTGTCAAGTCCGGTTGCAGAGGCAGAAACGACAATAGTGGCGGAGCCTGAAACAAGGGTCTCAGCAAGAGTAACGGCTCCAGTCTCAAATGAAGTTGAGCTATAGTTAGGAGCCTTGGATGCTGAGGGGACAGCGCCAGCAGACTTGATTGCCTCAATGTTCGAACTGGTAGCATTGTACTTGGTGTTGGCCAGGGAAACCTCACGGTTAGCCAAATCGTAAACAACATAGGCACTTCTCAAAAAAGAATCACCCAAAATGTAGTCTTCGTCACTGGGCAAAATTCCCAACGCACAAGCTTCAGTACCATCGCTGAAAGTTATTGGGTTTCCATCAGCATCGGAATACTCCCACAAAATCTCAGAGAATGGGACGGAGATCTTGGCACCGCTGAAGTCATAGACCAGAGAAGCTCTCCTGCTTCCAATATCGCAGTCTGCAAAATAGTATCCAGTATCCTCATCGTAGGTAGCGTCTAGGATCTCGACAAGACCCTCAACCACACTGCTAGGCAAGTAAGTGATAGTGGTACCAGAATCGAGCAACACAGCAATGTTTTCGCTGAATAGCTGCTCACTCTCACTGATAGCTTGAACTGACAAGCTACTCAAAATAACGTACATGGCGTCAGCAGGCTTGTCGGTACTCTCGTAAGCACCAGTCTGCACGAGAGGAACAGTCAGCAAAGTACCCTCATACTTGTCGGAATCGACACCACCGAACAAAATGTTTCCAGTGGCTGCGTCAACGTCGTTCAGCCACAGTGAGTAAGCCAAGGTATCAATGGCACCCTCGCTGACCAGTAAAGCAGGGACGTTGGGGTAAGTATCTCCTGTGGTTGCGTCGTCGGGATTGCTTGAGGTGGGATCAGTATCGCTGGACTCAATTGCCTCAAAACCAACACCCATAACGCACTGAGAGGAGTTGGACTTGAGAGCCAGACCGAAAGTGGCATTTTTAATGGTGGCACCAGCAACTTGCAGCTGGTCAGATGACCAATATCCGTCAGCATAGGTATCATCGCCGTAGATGATGAAAAACTCACTAGACTGGTTAGTGTAAAAAGTCTTGGAGGAGGAGTAGTCGAAAGCAGCGGCTTCACTACAGTCGAGGGTTCCCCCGTTGGTGGTACAGTAAGGGTTGGTGCTCGCCATGACCCACAAGTCGCTAGAACCAGTATCTATCTGCAGTTCCAACTTTTGACCAGGGCTACCAAGCTCGATCTCAGCAGAGTACCAACTGAACTGGTTGTCCAAGGTAAGCGAAGCAGTATCAGATCTTCTGACCAGGGAGGAGTATCTGCCATCCTTGTTGTATCTGGGAAAGGGGGAGGTGTTTCCTCGGTATCCCTTGATGTCTACAGAAACAACACCTTCTGGAACACCGTCCTTCTTGGTTAGTGAAAGCGCATTGACGGCGGCAGCGCCAATTGCCAAAGCAACCATGGAAAACCTCATCTTTGACCGAGCTAAGGAAGAACAGTAAGGGGGGAAATGGACAGGAAACGAAGCTGTAAGACACAAAAAAAAGGGGGTCGGGCAGTGCCTTCTTATAAGCGGCCCTTGGAGAAGAAGGACAAAAGTAGGGACAAATTAAGCGAATTAGCCTTGGTCGTAATTCAGACCTTTTCTGCAGTAAACTATTATTCGAGGCGCCATGAAGATCAATGCCATTTTGAAGGCCACTTTGGAGATTAAACATGGAAAAAAAAAAAAAAAATTATAATCAAATAAAAATAACACAATAAAAGCATTATACAGATCTCGCCGCATTGGGCTAAAAAATGACCTGGAGATAATTGAAAGAGAGGAGCTAACTGATGTTTGAGTCTCGTGGCCATTATACTAGTTGAATGAAGAGAAGAACCAATGGTGAAATTCAATTGAGATCTTGCCCAAGCCTAGGCGTGAAAATCAAAATTTACAGAAAACCAGAATTACCCAGTCAATTTTTCAAGACTTAGGTTCATTTCCTCTGCTTTTTTCTTCACACAAAAGACCAGCAGAAACTGTAAGAAAAGACGCTCCAAACTTTCATTAATCACGCTCATGATTTCGAGGCGGATATCTTTACAAGGACTCAGACACATGCATCTCGGAAACACTGAAGCTTTGCGAGCGATCATCACTTGTTGCTCATTCACTCAAATACCAGAGAACCAGTGTACTTTTAGAAAGAGTATCCTAGTGAGGTTGACTAACGTTCCATCATGAAGCCCTATTGCCCCGGTGTAACCTCCAAGACTGAAAAAACTCTTTCTAAGAAGTGCTTCTGCGTGAGCTAAGACCAGCCAAGCCTCGCCAAGGCCCCACGCTCTGCTGACACAACCACCAATCGGAGCATGATTTTTCTTTTGATGCCGCACCTGAGGTTCTGGGTCCGAATTTCTTCTGTTAAGCCCCAACGCAACCCTTCACATTAATTATTACCGTCAAAAGTTACCCCTTGATTCGATCCTCTTACCATGGTTGTTACAAACTGTACAAGTTAGCGAGTGTCGACGCCGGGTGTCGTATAAACATACCACTGCGTAACCGAAAGAGATCTATTGTATAGCTCTCGGTCCATTAGGCTTGAACCGAAGCCATAGCTCTGGCACACGGGGCCATTAATCCGTCTGTCTGGCCAAGCACCGTGAAAACTATTACCACTTAGAATCATCAACTGACCCAACTTATTCGTATATCTTATCATTATTGTACGCAATTGATATAATAATTATCCTCTCTCCTGCAGAAGAAACGCATATTGTATTGTGGGCGCTTGGAACAATAACGCGCTTGAGATCTGGCACATGCACAGGGGAACAACTGAAAGGAGATATACAACCAAAGAGACTTTTTAAACTCAACACAAGGTTTGTCCGTTTTATATATATATATATATAAACACTTATCTACAATATAAAGTTTCTATCTGTTATAATGCCAAAATGCTACCCATAACAGTGCTTCCAATCAGAACCCCGGCAACTAAAAGTGCCGGTAATGCAGGTTGATTGGCTCCACCAGCATACATGCCAGCAGCTGCGTTTTTGCTGGACTTTGTACCGGTAGCCGTGGAGGTTCCCGTGGCCAACCCTTCGGAGATAGCTCCACTGGCAGTGACTTCACCGCTGACTTCGCCTGACACAATACTCAGAGTGATTGAGCTGGCAGTGACGGTAGATGCAAGAGATGTGCTGCTATAGCTGGCAGCTTTTGTAGCAGAGGGTACCGAAGAACTAATGACTTCAATATCGCTAGAAGTGGAGTTGTACACTGTGTTTGCTAGCGAGATTTCGTAATTGTCCAAGTCATACACCACATATGCACTTCTTAAAAAGGAATCACCAAGAATTACACTGTCTGAATACAAAACAGCCAGTGCACATGCTTCTTGGCCGTCTGTAAAAGTAGCTGCTTCGCCTGATGAATCAGTGATAGACAGCAATAACTCAGAAAAGGGTACACTGATTTTGGCACCACTGAAATCATAAGTCAAGGATGCTCCGGTATCTGCAAGTGAGCAATATGTAACATAGTATCCCAAACTAGAGGCATACTGCGCATCTGTGGCATCCACAATAGACTTGAATACTTCCTCTGGCAGGTATGATAACGTCGTCCCAGAGTCAAGCAATGCGGCAACACTATCATCAGTAATCGTTTGACTATTACCACTACCATCAGAAATTGACATCCCGCTCAGCACAACAGTCATTTCTATAGGATTGCCAGTATATCCATCGGCAATCAGTGGTACAGTGTATAGCGTGCCATTGTATTTATCATGGTCCACCCCGCCAAACAAGATATTCCCCGAGCTAGATTCCACATCGTTCAGCCAGAGCGAGTAAGCCACACTCTCAATTTGGCCGCTCTGCTTCAGCAAAGCTGGAACGTTTGAGTAAACATACTGGCTATCGCTGCTACTACTACTGCTGCTGCTGCTAGTCTGCTCTGTAGACTCCAGTTGCTCAAATGAGACACCCATGATGCATTGAGAAGCATTGGCTTCTAGGCCTATACCCACTGAGGCATTAGAAATCGAGGTAGTACCTTCCAAAGTAATAGTATCAGTGCCCCATTTGCCCTCGGCATATGAATAGTCGGCATACTGAATGAAAAAAGTCGAGGACTCGTTCCAACTGAAAGTACTGGAATCATTGTAATTGAAAGTGCCTCCAGAACAGTCAATCAAGTCACTATCAGAAGCTAATTCAGACTCACTTGTGGCACAGTACGGGTTATTACTCGCAATGACCCATAAATCGCTTGATCCAGTGTCAATGTCTACCTCAATGTCTTGTCCGGGAGTGCCAATGGACAAATTGGCCGAGTACCAACTGTATTGGTTACTCAAAGTAACTTCAGCGTAATCACTACTTCGCTTTGTCAAATTGTATTTCTGGCCGCCTTTGCGGAACCTTGGGTATGGAGACTCACTATCTCTGTGTCCCTGGATATCAAAACCAACAACCCCAGCTGGCAGGTCCCGTTTTTGTAGACCCAAGACCGGGGGAATGCACAGTAAGCTGGCAATTGCTGTCCCGAGCATTACAACCCTTTGAACCATTTTTTTTTATACAACCACAACTTCACCTGATTCTATTCAAAAGGGTGTCCATGCACAGGATATTCACAGGATGTGTACCAGGACAGAAAACAAAAAACTTCTTGTGGTGAGCCAACGGTGATAATCGTATATCCGGATTAATGCTATAAAAACTGCCCTCGGGAGAATGACTAACAAAATAAATGGAAAACCAGAAAGTGGACCCGAAAACCTTAAAGCCAGACACAAGCAAGAAATGAACCCCAAACAAGGAATACTACCAAGTTTATTATTCAACAAGAGATTCAAGAATCATAAATTGCAAAAATGAAAATGAAGCAATAAAAAGTAGAGGACTCCCCTGGACGATGCCTATATATAACATCAATCAAAGCATTGAACTACAATTGCTGAGATATAAATCGAGACTCCGAACAATACTAATACTATATAAATCTAGAAGTTTCCCTAAATTCGCCCCTTGCGCCTGCTTCTGAGGCAATTTTTCGGGCCACCACCGCCACAACAGTAATTGTCAGCTCCAAGCCGTAACTTAATAGCTCAATTGAAAACGATTGAGAAGATAGCAAAGTGGCGAAAGTGGCGAAAGTGGCAAAGTTATGAGCAGTAGATTACTCTGTCAGCGAGGCTTGAGGCGGCGAATGCGCCAGACTTCCTCCCTCGTATAAGCTAGGATAGAAGGCTGCACCGAACGTTCTTTAGCGTCAACCATGGCTGGGTTCCGCGGCGTAATCAAACTTTAATAAACTCTTGAGTGTGTCCATCTGAGATAAATTCAAGCACTACTTTTACTTGTCGGACGCTTGAGCCGCTACAACAAATTGCTTCTCGGTCTCTTCCAGTCTGTGCTTACACACAAACCGTCTAATGCTCATAGTTCTCTTCCTCCTAGGGATTTTCAGCTTGTGATAAAATGTTCAGGTCACGTGCAGGGTAGAGTGCTCGGCAAATTGCTACTAGTAATTCCGTACCGAGATTCTTCATCGATTCTTCCCCACACATATGTCAGCTCCCTCGGTCTGTTTGAACGGCATAGGTTGTAATTTTAACTCTATTTACACCTTCAATTGATTGCATATATAAATCAATGCTTATAAGCATTTTCAACGCATACATTACTTCAAAATCTGTGTATTAGGCAAGCAGTAAAAAATGTCGAACGCGGTGCTTTACGAGGTCAAGAACAAAACAGCGGTTATTACACTTAATCTACCTACTGTTTACAATGCGCTTGGGTTTGAAGAGTACCAAATTTTGGACGAGTACGTGCAGAGGGCTGCCGAGGACCCTAACACTATTGTGACTTTGATTCAATCCACGGGGAAGTTTTTCTCGGCAGGTGCTAATGTAGCAGGTGCCTCTAGCAGACCCAAATCCCAAGGTGAATCAGAGCAAGCAGTCTATGTCAAGGAAAGACGAGCATGGCTATCTAATTTTGCTGCTAGAAATTTATCAATTACCGATACGTTTATCTCGCATCCTAAAGTTTTGGTGGCTGCTTTGAATGGACCGGTGATTGGTCTTACTGCTGCATTAGTTGCCCTTTGTGATTTCATTTACGGCCTGGACACTACCTTTTTGTTGACTCCATTTGCAAATATCGGGCTGGTTGCCGAGGGTGCAACTTCGTACAGTCTTGTGCAGAGATTGGGCTGGTCTAAAGCTAACGAGGCTTTACTGGGTTCTAAGCCAATTTCCGCTAAGGACCTGGTCAATACTGGGTTCATCAATAAGCTTTATAAATCAGCAGACTATTCTACCGAGGAGTTCAACAAGGCTGTGTTCACATTGATTGAAAGTACATTTTATAGCCTGGACCATCAGTCATTGAGAGCTATCAAGCAGCTTATACATAGGTCTCTGGACCCACACTTAGCAGAAGCAAACCATTATGAACTGATTGGTGGAGTTGATAGATTTGCTAAAGGTATCCCTCAAAGACGTTTCAAAGCATTGGCACAAAAGCAAATGAAACACAAGTTGTAACATCATTCTTTGCCCTTATTTTTATTATTGCTATTTCAAATTTTCTATTGGGATTTCCGCCGCTAGGGGTATCTCTTCTAACTCACTAGTTACAAGTAAAGGCACTGGTTTTTCTTCAGAGCTAGCTTGATCCTTATGTGTGGTCTTGCGCTCGCCAACTACCCGTTGTTTATAAGTGCGACTGATTCCATAGAACAAGAATGTAGCAGTAATGAAGAGTGCTGCTAGTGCACGTCGAGTGGTTTGCCATTGAAATGCTTCAATCTCAGATTGACCGTCTGAGGTTATATCAATTGTGATTTTATCCTTGACTGATTGGATTTTCAAGTGTCGTTGATTTTCCTCCTGCCGACTGATGTTCTTATTTTCATTAATTTCTATATCAATTTCGGTTTTGAGCGTGTTTACCAACTCATTGACCTCATGCTGTAATATCTCCATATCGCGTTGCATATGCACCAGCGAAGCTCGAAAAGTTTCGCTTTGATCTTGTCTTGACTGCTGAATCTCATGCCGCAGCTCAGAGCAAGCTGCCTCAAATAAATATGCCTCGTTCTCGTCAACACCCTTGTCAACTGACCGATTACTGCATTCATACAGTGCTCGTGAAATCATATCGCGTAGTGCAAGCATTAGTACATCTGCTTGATCGCTGGTGAACCCTGTGTACTTGAGCCCGGAGTATATCCTTTGGGTATCAAACATTCTATAATATTTTTTTAACTGGGTGTATTGTCTTTCGTCTGAATCTGCCTCAGAGTCAGGTGTTTCTGTTTCATTCGAATCGTTACTCGTATTGTCGTTGTTGGCAGCAGCAGCAGCAGCATCTGACATGCTCATTGCTAGTTGCTCTAAACCGGCAACTCCATCATTGTACTCCAAAATCTTACCACCAGTAGTAAAATCATTTTTCTTCGTATCTTCATCTGGTGCTGGTGCTGTAGTTTGCGGTGGTTCCCCATTGCCGCTGCTTTCGGCAATATTTTTATCGGCAAAGCCTCTAGAACTGAGCACAATGACACTGCGCCGTTTTCTGCGTGGGCGCTGACAAGTACTCGTCAGAAATGTTCTTGATGCATGCAGTGTAAAGCTCTTCGTAGGAAAGCAAAACGGATTTGCACGAACAACGTGCCGAATCATGTTTGAATGAAGAAGGCAATGAGTGAAATTTCATATGTTCAAAAGCTAGCTAGAGAGAGTATCTTGACGTGTGATGCGATCGTGAGCTTCACAACATGCCTGATCAAGGTATACAACAACCACCACCACCACTTGCTTGTCGTGCGAACCTGACGTTTCGCAAGACTCAGATAGACACCTTTTGTAGAACCTTACACTTGATACCTGGATAAGAGCTACCTTTGCTAATTTTGCAAATTCTCATTTATTAAACAAACTTTTATTATAAAAAACTATTTTTCAATTGTCACCTAAAGTGCCTTCCCATCCTTCTTGCTTGAGCTCGGCATTCCAGACCTCGTCAAGAGCCTCCAGCTCATCATTGGTGTGGTCGGGCAAAGTGTAGTATACCAATACAGCACCGAGTAAGGAGATGACACCACAGACAATGAAGGTGTATCTCTTACCGGCGTGGATCTGGATAGGCTGGAAGACCTGAGTACCGATAGCAGCACCAGCTTTACCGACAGCAGCGCTGAATCCGTAACAGGTACCTCTGACGGAGGTAGGGAATGCCTCGGAACTGACTAGGGACTGCAAGTTAGCAGGACCGAAGTTGACACTGGCATTAAGCAAGCCGTAAAATACAATAAATAAGGCGGGGATCTCGACCATCTTGAGGTAAGCACCACCGACAGTGATGGAGATGACACCGTAAAGAATGAAACCAGCAATGTAGATTTGCTTTCTGGTGAAGTATTTCGCAGTGAAAGCACCAATGAAAACACCAATGAGAGCAAAAGAAGACAAAAATAATTGCCACTCAGCGGTCTTACGGATGGAAGCTTCGGGGATAACGGTGGAAATAACGGTAGCAGAGAAAATGTTGTTGGGGTAAAGAATGAAATCCATAATGAACCAAGAACCAGCACTTCCAATGATAGCCTTCCAGTGACGCTTGATCAAAATACCGTAAGGGACGTTTCTCTTGATGGCGTTTTCCTTGTAGGATTGAGCATGGTGCAACCTCCATCGGAAATAGAAAATAGCCAAAGGCATCACTGCACCGAATCCGAAAGCAGTTCTCCAGACACCGCTGAGGTGGTCAGTACCCCAGATAGACAAAAAGATCAGAAACAGGGAAGTGGCGAGGGGAACACCCATGGCAACGGGAAAATTGGTACTTAAAATGAAAGGGAAAGCTCTGTCTTTGCCCAATCTCTCGTTAGCAGCTTCAATGGCGGAAGTGGCACTAGCGGGGTATTCACCACCGATACCAACACCAGCAAGACCACGGCAGATGACTAACATCCAGAACATGCCGTCAGCAGTGGAGCCATGGGCACCAGCACACAGAGCAGCACCAATAACAATCAGAGCGGTGGTAAGAGCAAAACCCTGTCTTCTACCGATACGATCCACAATGAGACCGAAACCTAATTGACCAACAATGTTACCAATAAGCACAGCATTGGACAATCTAGTACTGACAGTGGTGTTGTATGCCGTGGGGTAAAGTTTTTTCAGCACAACGTTTACCATGGTGGTGACACCCTGGTTATATCCATCGGACATGAAGGCAGCTCCACAAATGAACACACCCATCATGGCTCTGAGGTAGCTCTCTTTCCTAGCGGGACGGGCCTCCTCGAGGTCAAGATCGAACTCCTCAGAAACATATTGAGGATTCTTCTTGGTCACGAAGTCCTCGTTAGAGGAACTAGTGGTAAGTAATTCAACAGTCATGTTTATAGGAGAAACTAGATTGATGGAATGAATGAAGTATGGAAGGGAAACCAGAAAAAAAAAAGGGTTCCACACAGGACTGGACGCTTTATATATTGGACCAATGCACAGAAACAGCTATCTGAAAAATTTTCCAAAGGTCGCGTCAAGCTTCAGATGTGAGAGTTGTTTTTTTATTAAATTTTTTATTCATTAAATTATTTTTTTTCCCACTCAAAAGGTCTAGAGATAGACTGTGTTATCTTGGAAACACGTCTAACTATCAGGTCATGCATTACACGTGCTTCATGAAGTAATCTGGCTGGATTCTTCAAAGAGGAAAGAAAATTGAATCAAGGAGAGATTGGCGGTAAAGGTAATGGTTAAGGAGTAGGAAATCTTTTTCTCTGCTTGTGAACACAAGTTGAACAACAACATGCAGCTTTGTGCATTGCATCAATGCAGCGAGTAGTTTGACGGGTCTCTCTGAGTACTATTGAATGAACAAGACAAGAAGATCCTCTTTTTTGGATCTGTAAAAGTCTGGATAGAAAAGGAGCAATTACAGGGAGGTTGATACCAACAAGAGAGAAAAAAAGAAAGCACTGGCTACCCGTTCTCCGGCAACAATAGATCCGCTTCAAGACATTTGCAGCACACCGTAGTAGCGCCTGGAATGCTGGACAACTGGAGTGGCACATGCTTGTCCCTGGACGGGGAGAGAGAGAGAGAGGTGAAGTGGACACACTGCACACGCTCAGGTCCACAGATCCATTACGGGTTAGTGAAACGCAGAGTGATTACGGCGAGAACAGCAAAAAAGAAATTAAGGTACAATCTTGATCCAGCCCTGATAGGCAACATGTCAGGACGATCACTGAAATTAAGTTATGTGGTATCGGACCCACTCATCACATACTTTCAACCCACATGTCAACGTTCTCAATGACAGTAAGCTAACAGACGACGTCCTTGAACATGTCAAGTTGAGTTTTTTTGTACTATTATTTTGTTTTGTTACTATTGCCACCTTCCATTGTGGTACTCACAGGTAATGTAACATTCAATTGGAATAACCGCTGCTACATTTGACATGAGTGTTAATGAACACATGCCCAGCCAGTGAGTTTCAGGACCTTTTCTTTATGTTTCGTCGGACTCACTTTGGTGATTTTTGATTCCACGAGGTACAACTTCATTGGTGAGTTTCTAGCAGATTATGCGCTGAGGGGTCTCAGATAACTGAGAAGTCTCAGGTAACTCCAGGTTTAATAGGGACCAGAATTGACTTTTTATAAGTCTGTATTAGTGATCTCCCGAGGCTTGGCTCGATGGATTACCTCTACTAAAACAGGCACTTTCAAGCCAAGAGACTCAATTTTGTAAGTGAAGGGCACATGCGAATACGGTAGTGCTCCGGATTTTCAATTTCAATTGGAGCGCCGAAACAAAAGAATACATTTAGTATTTTCTTCACCAAAAAACAACATAAATCCAGAACAAAAAGAAAAGCTTTTTTATCTCGTGAACTTCCTTATCCAGAAGTATCGAGTGATCATATTGGACGAGACTCGTACTCCGAGTACCGTGCGTAATGTGAAAAGGATGTACCTTGACGGTACACTGTTGGGGCAAACACTAAGATTATATGCCTGTTTCTTTCTCTAATTGAGAAAACATGTGCTTGAGAGATCTTTGACACTTGGGTTATTGGCAGCGAGCAGTTGTGTCCCAAGTCTCTTTTCTTTTGCACAAATTCTCCGTCGTTGGTCTTTTTTATCAAACGATATTATGAAATAGGGACTCTAGCAGTTCTGATAGGCAAGTTAATTATCATATGTGAGAAAAAAAAATTATTAGTGAAAAATTACAAGCTGAAATATTTTTTTCCACTCATAACTTTGAGCTTATTTCTCAATTCATTTGATCTCTGGTTGGTTAAAAAAAGGTGCACTGTCATTGAAATGAAGTGGTGGTGGTCTTTAGGTCTTGTACTTGGAAGAGCTCTAGGAAGCAGTGACCGGGTACAGTATGGAATAAACTGGAACTATCAATTCTTGTCCACAGGCTTGGAGTTCACAGAGAGTTTGGACAGTACTTTGGTCTGTGCAGCTGGTTCAGGATACAAGTTCACTCATTCTGTTGCAAGTGGAGATTCATTAAGTGATTCGGTCATTTTGTGGACTAGGCTAGCTCCCAGTGTAGTCAGTGGAGACAACGGGTTAGTTGACCATGAAGTGCATGCGCTATGTGAGATTTCACTTGACGATTCTTTTGGTTCTATTCTTCATAGAGAATGGACTCGCACTGGTCCACAGCTTGATTACACAGTCAAGTTAGACATCAAAGATTTGAAGCCAGGCCAAATCTACCACTATCGGTTTGTCCATGGTGGTGAAGTTAGTCCTATAGGCAGAACCCGCACCTTGCCTACGCATGATCTTGAAGAGGCTAGATTTGCTGTATACTCATGCTCAAACTATGCTGGAGGCTTTTATCATGCATACAGAAACCCTGCACTAAAAGAATCAGTAGATTATGTGATTCATCTCGGTGATTACCTCTACGAGCATTCTAATGGCGAGTACACTAATGGTACTGATATTGGCAGAACGCATTTACCTGACAAGTTTTTGTGGTCTCTTGAAGATTATCGTGAAAGATACGGGTTATACAGAACTGACGCTGATCTGCAGCTATCGCATCAGAAATTCTCTTGGTTGGTGGTATGGGATGACCATGAGGTTTCTGATAATTCATGGCAAAGAGGCAGCGTTGATAGCGTGGGTATTGAGTTTGAGAAACGTAGACGTGATGCACTAAGAGCATATATGGAGTGGATGCCTATAAGGACAGCACCCTCTGTATACAGAGGTGGTTCCGAATATAAGATTTGGCGTAATAAGAAGTTTGGGTTACAGAAATCACCATTGATTGATTTGTTTTTCTTGGATACTCGTCATTACTCGCGTGATGTTACCGATATTTATTCTAACCGTGCATATATCGACTCAATTAAGGACCGGGAAGAGAGAACCATCATGGGATTTGACCAGGAAGAATGGTTGACTGAATCTCTGGTAGAGTCTCCCCAGTCTAGTTGGAAAGTTATAGGAAGTCAGTTGGTTATCCAATCGGTTGATTTCTCGTCGCTTAAAGGTGAGATTGGTGAGCCATTCAACACATTGAACCTTGATGGATTTGATGGATACCCTGCTACCAGGAGAAGAATTTTGGGCACTATTGATGATCATGGGCTTGATAATGTGGTGTTTCTGGCAGGTGATGTGCACATGTCAACTGTGGGCCAATCTAGTGAGCGCTCGGTAGAGTTTGGAGGTACCGCAGTTAGCTCCCCGACTATATTCCCTCATCATTACAATGTCGACCAATGTCTGAGAATCTCAAAGAAACTGGTCAAAGCTAATGGCCCGAACATGATTTGGAACGAGGGATATTTCCGCGGATACTTCGAGCTCGTTGTATCCAAAACTAAGGTCGAAACAACATACTTTGGCGTGGAAGTTCGAAATGCAACAAGTGAGGAAAGAGTTCTCGCCAGTTTTTCAGTAGAGAAAGATTCCAATAAAGTGGATGTGCTGGAAATCAATTACGGAGCTGTGTAGTACAATTAGCATATCTATTAAGTTTATTTTTTATACTCCGCAGCGGCTTCCTTATCCAAGATAAATTGGCAATGATCACTGAGATTCATGAAAGATCCGGGGCACTCAGCAGATATTGGGCCTGAAAGTGATTTCTGCACTGCAGCAGCCTTAGCAGAGCCAAAGGCCAAGATAATGATCTCTTTGGCACCCAAAACAGTAGAAATACCTACAGACAGGGCACTTCTGGGGACTTCCTCGGCTGAGTTGAAAAATCTAGAATTTGCTTCAATAGTGCTTTCAGCTAATTTGATCTCTCGAGTAACGCTCTTCTCACTTGAGCCAACTTCGTTGAATGCAATGTGCCCGTTAGGCCCAATTCCGCCCATAAATAAATGTATTCCGCCAATAGCTCGGATTTTTTCCTCGTACGCAACACACTCTTGTTGTGGATCACTGGCTTCACCATCCAATATGTTGATGTTCTGGCTAGGCACGTCGACGTGATCAAAGAAGTTGCTAAACATGAAATAATGGTATGACTGCTTGCTAGAGGGACTCAACCCAACATATTCGTCCATATTGAAAGTTACTACATTCTTGAAACTGATTTTGCCAGCCTTGTAAGCAGCTACCAGGTTTTTGTATACTTTTTCCGGCGATGATCCAGTCGGCAGACCTAGAACAAACGGTTTTTCAGCAGTAGGCTTGAACTGATTAATTTTGTCCACAATATATGCAGCAACATATTCGCATCCCTCGTCAGAAGTGTCAAAAAACTTAGGAGTACTATAAAGTTAGCGAGAACTGAAGCACAGAAAAAAAGAGCTGAACGATAAAAATCTTAACTGACTTACATCATTTTTTGTACCGTGCGTGTTACAGATAAGATAAAGAAATGAGATAAAGAAATGAAAGATTCAGGTTTACTTTCTTCGCAAGTAGAATGAAACCAACAAGAATAAATCAAAAGAGAGAGTGCGTTAGAGGAAAAGGGAAGAGTTTAAGAGTAAGGAAGAAGCAGAAAAAAAATATTTCAGAAGTAACAAAACCCAGTAACAGTTCTGAAGGAGATACAATTCCGGATCTTGAAAACAATGTCACCTTGATCTATATAGAGGATCTTGAAACAGTATAATTCAGCTGATAGAGCCAACTCTCAACCACCGTTCATTTTCAATGCCAAGACAAGGACGCCATGTAAATCCACTGCATTCTTGTATCATTTTAACATTCTACTTTGTTCTTGTTTCCAGCGTTGACCTCTTCTCTTCGACTTGAATTCGTCTAGCGAAAGTTATTGTAGCAGGTGCACCCTTCATAATGTTACACTGCTAAAGCCGATCTAGATAGATGTCACATTTCATGCCACTGCATTTATTGCAGCTCTCACACCACGCACATTTAACCTCTGATTAGGTAATTTACGTGATATTCTAGCCGCACCACTGTAATCTGACTGTGACCCTGTTACCCCAACATGAAGTTGTCGACCAAGGCTGGTGGTTTTGTCCGAATGTTTTCTCTTAAGACCTAACTTGTTGCTGGCAGTGTTTGTTCTGTATGCGCCCATTTGAGTTTTCGAGCATTTATGTCTCATGTACCTGATTGGGTTTAGTTACTGTTTCTCGCCGACTACAAGTCTGTGAATGAAGTTAGACCTTAAGTTCGCCGAAATCAGCGAACGGAGTAAACTTGAGATCCTACAATATTCATTTCAGCTTCAAGCTTGTACATAACTATACCCAAAGCCAGTAGGTAAGAAGGAACTCAAACAGGATATCCCTGAATAAAATACTAAGCAAAAAAAAGAAAAAAAAAATTTTTTTTGAAATCTTGTTAATAAATAGGTCTTGTGCTAGTTTATGATTTCCAGGTCATGACAACGTCGCTGTTCAATACAACCTGGTTTTTCTGGCAGATGTCAAATAACTCGTCAATTAGCTTTCTGCTGGTGAACACTTTTGCAATTGAAAATCTGGGAGATTGAGGGAGCCATGTAAGCAGTTTTTCAACCTGAATTTTCCAAGCTGTTGATGTTGATTCGGTTAAGCGGTGACCAGTATATATGGCACTTTTCAGCAAGAATTCAATCATTTCTGATTCAACTCCCCCGGAGCCCAAAATATGCTTTACTAGTATCTCCGGGTCCAAGTTTGTAAATACGTGGTTGTAAATTTTCGCCTCATTTCCTTGACTTCTTTCTCTCATTAGTCTTGTCAGTGAATACAGTGTGAAATCATTCGGTAAAACAAGCTTTACTGCATTTGTGTGATTGCTTTCTTGATGCTGTACGGGGAATGAACGGTCCTTGGTATATTTCTCAGGTAGCCGGTCCACAATACTTATTGGAAATAAAACCTCATCCTTGGCCGTATCAAACTTCTGTAATGCCTTCAACTCCTTTAAAAGAGCTTCATTTTCCGGGTGGTGTTTTAAGCCTTCCAAGACACTGCTTTGAGCACCTTGAATATCGCCCAGATTTTTCTGGCAGATTCCGTTTCTCCAATATAATTTTGCAATGGCTTTGTTGTGAGCCTCGTCAGTTCCGTCACTTGAAGTGCCCAGTGCTAGCTCTAAACCCTTAGCAGCGTCTTTCAGTCCGGATCCCCAGTCATGAGTTTTGATGTAGCATGCAGCTCTGTTTGAGTAATAGGTTGATCTTTCTGGCGCTAACGATATTGCTTCACTGTAAAATCTGATGGCCTCTGTCCAGCTTTGCTTACTGTACGCGTAGTTTCCTATTGGATTAGCACAAACATGTATTTAGATTATTAACCATTTGGCATACCTTTAGTTTTCACTGCTTCAGCTGGATCCATTGTGTAAAAAAAAATGCTAACGTAAATATGAGCTAGATGTCTTGATATGGATCTGTTCGTGAATATATACATATATATATATTCTGCATGCATATATATATGATTTTTCAACATTTGATTAACCCATGCCCGGTTTCCAAACTAAGTTTTATCTGAACTATTTTCTTGATTCATCAAATTTATAATACATTGGTTCTCGTTAATACATAATAATTATCAATAATTGCGCTTGGCACTCTGTGACAGTTCTTCAACTGTAGCCAAAATCAGCGAAGCTGATCCATTCCCGATTATTCTTGCTAGGTGCATTCGACGTGTTTGGTTCCTGCGGCTTGGTCCAAGATGAAATATCTTGAATTAAGTTATAGTACGTGTCGTCGTAGCCATAGAAATCGACCCAGTCTTTACCATCATTTGTACCATTACCTTGCTGTTGATTACCAGGTTGGTTCAATGCGTTGACAAAATGCTGCTGCTGGTTCTGTAATTGTGGTGTTTGTGATGCTCGGCGTCCTGGCAGATTGTTAACTGAGCCATTAGATCCGTTAGGGATACCTGAAGAAAGATCTGTGGTATTCGCAGGAGGATAAGCAAACCCAGAAAGATTTGTATTCTGTTGCTGTTGTTGCTGAACATGTGGGCTGTTTAATGCTCGTTCAGCACCCGGATGTTGCTGAGGAGTCATCATTGGTGATATGCTGTAACCCAAGATGTTATAACTCTGAGTATGCACATTTTCATTAGTGGGCAATAATCCTTCAAGATTCTGCGATGGAAATTGTGTTGCTTGTGCTGATTGTATCATTGGCGCTGATTGTACCACTGGCGCTGATTGTACCATTGGCGCTGTTTGCACGGACGGCACTGCTTGTACGGGTTGCATAGACCGATCTGATAGCACTGATGGTGTCTGCTGTGCTGATTGCATGGATTGAGCTGGTTGGACTGGTTGGCCTGCTGGTGTTCCGGGTCCATCGTAACGGCCATTCAAGAATTGTGGACCAGCACCACCATTCAAGTCCGTTCCATGACGCTGTTCTTCAATATGCTTTAAAGTCGCTAAGAACAGATTCTCAAATGTATCTCTGTAATTAGCGCATAGCTGTGACCGTTCAGTTAAGGTATACAATATCGATGTGCATTTCCTGATAGACTCGGTGATAGCTGTGACTGCTTCTAAGTCATCTCTGGCAATATACAAACAGTAAACCAAGGTCAAACCGGCAATGAAATTTGTATGCATAGCAACAGTGGAGTATCCCCGCTTTACTTTGCGGTAGAAGTCCTGGAAATAAGAGCACAGCTTGCCGGTTTCGGTGACGCATTTGTGAAAAAGCTCGCTAGACGGATCCACCACAGTTAAAAAGGGTTGAAGCAAAAGTCTGACACCTTTAGAATACGCAATTGAAGCAATAATACTTTCTCGGCTCGAGATTCCAACCAGATTTCTTTGCCATTCGTCTAGCCTCGCCAACATCTTATTCACACTCACTAACTTCTCTGAGACATCAATATCATCTCTCTGATATATTTGCTCAATTACCTCCGACTCCATTCTTCGCATTTTTATCATTTTCATATAGAACGATAGTGAAGACGGCGGGGCATTTTCGCCTAATTCTCGAGCTCTCAGAATTGCCGAGTCGTTATATAAATCTTCATCGTCAATATCAGCAGGAAGAGATACAGCAATTTCACCTTCACTTATTGCGAAAGGTCTACCAGTTGCTACTGCAAAAACACGTTCAATTCCATAAACAGCCCAAAACAGTCTTTTCCGTCTTTCTTGAGCATAGAGTGAGATTGACTCAAAGCCAACCCCTCTATGTAACCCAATCTCTCGGCATTTCATGGCTGCTCGATGAATCATGTCATATTGAGACCCCTTGTCTTTATCTGTTCTCATTTGAAAAATAGCACAAATCAGTAAGCCTTCAATCTGCCAAATAGGATTCTCGTCTGCGTTGCACAGCCTAGCGTGTCTTAAAGCTGTGGCGTAATACCTGAAAGATCTAGTGGCGGCATCTACTTCGTCATCAAAAATATCCTCTGTCTCATTCAAGCATGCTAAAGCGTATGTGGTGTATAGCCGGAAACAATTGTACCGATACTCAGGATCATCTATCTTATCGACCTTTTTGTGTCGCTCCTCGTGAACCCGTCGTAGTAGCACTCTATCGATAGAAGGGAAACGTCCATGTTTCCCTGAAAGTAGTTGCTGGAACAGTATGTCTCCCGTCTCCTTATCCGGTGGTTCTATGCTTTTGTATTTCAAAAACTCACTGAAATCATAATTTGGTAGTAGCCCCACAGACTTCTCCATGTCAACCGGTGACTCTATGTTAGATGTGACATTATTTTCTTTGTTATTCTTGCTCCATATCGTGTCCTGGAGTAAAGAAGAAACCACCGAGAAGCTCGGTGGTGCTTTATCTCCAGAATTAGCATCAACGTTGAGTATGCTAACAGTTGCCAATTTAGTACTGGATATTGATGAGCTTGAACTGTGTGAGTGGTGTCTTAGGAACCCGTTACTCGAGTTTTTGACTTTATGGTCTGCCATAATTGGACTAGCTGCCGCACTATGAGTAAGTCTCGCGTTTTCCTTCTCAAGCTGGGCGACTCTATCTTCCAAATGCAGCGTGTATTGGTCCTTCACGGGAGTCTGTTGAATGTATAATTCAGGCTGTACGCACTCAGCTTTCGCTTTAAGACAACTTGTGCACGAAGGCAGCCTGTGATCACATTTCTGCTTCCGCTTCTTACATCTTTCACAAGTGGACGCTCTGCTTCTCTTCTCCTTATTTCCGCTGCTTTTGCTAATTTTGCTCATGCCCGTGTTACTAGCAAGTAATGGGCTGGTGCTGATGCTTCGCAGTGATTCCTTCTGCTTGATATTGTCAACAGAAGGACTGTTAGAAAACCGATCAACAAGGTTCGTAGCCGACATGCTGAAGAAAGCGGAACCTCCGTTTCGTTGTTGGGGTTTCGTTTAAAATCAATCAAAGTGTTTAGGAGAACAGAACAAAAAACTAAATTAAGAAAAAAGTAAAAATAAGAAAAAGCTAAAAGAATGAAAGTAGATCTTAAAGCACTTGTAGCTGAAGTTTCAACAGGTAAATTCTCTAGATTGTTTTCACGCTAATGCGCTTGCAATTCCATGCCAAGATGCACTCAACTAAATAAGTAGTAGGAGTATTCTAGCCTAACTGAACCCCAGGTTCAAAACCTGCGAAGTCCTGAACTTTACATATAAACCTTGAAGACACCAAACGGCTCAGGGGACTACTAGATCGAGATTATCAGTCATCAAACAAGATCTTCTAGGAGTTTACAGCTGGATACAGACCTAAATATGGGAAATCTTTGCGCACCGAGAAAGAGATGGCATATTATGTAATCATATAAGTAGTTTTACTAAGCAAGTATAATGAGTGAAAATTGTACCCAGCCAAAGCTGCCTTTCTTTCCTCCAGTTTTGGTGGATTTACTGCAGTGAGCGCGTTGAGTGTCTTGCTCTTGCAAACTCAGTTTTGATAGCTAAATCAATGCTTTTAGTCTCGGTTCTGCTTGTTGGCTCGAACCCAAGCATTAAGTATATGAAGATCGAGTTTCATACGTACAATGTTGGTGAGAGCTAGCTATATATATATATGAGATCTTAGTGTTAATCCAGTCGGATTCTCAACTTTAAACTTTGTCCACAGTTGCCGTACGAAGTTCTCCCTTGGAAGCATCCAATGTCTGAATTGGAAGACGAGGTTCTTGCACTGAACGCTATTTACTGCGATGTTATAGAACCAGCTGGGACTTCAATCTACGAATTGTCAATAGATGCAACTTACCATATCAAGATCAGGATTTCATTCTCATCTGACTACCCAAACACAGATGTGGCTCCGACCATATTATCAGTGAAAAAGCCAGCATCTATTGCTCTGACTGATAAAGAAATGGTTGATAAAGTACAAGAAACAATCAATAAAGTATTCGTTAAGGGCTCGGTTTGTTTATACGATTTCTATAGCGAGTTAGAGGAACTGGTTGAGGAGTTGCCTGAAACAGTTGATCTAGCTGAGGTCACACCAGTCCTTGATAATGAGTTTGACTCATTCGACGGATGGATCTGCTCGGATGCTATAGTCGACAGGAAATCCAGATTTATCGCTTTTGCTCACAAAGCAGACACAATTGAGGAAGTTGAAGAAAGCATAGAACGTTTGAAAACCGACAAAAAGATAGCTAAAGCATCGCACAACATGGCTGCATGGAGAATCAGACGCAAAGATGGCGTGGTTATTCGAGACTCCGATGATGACGGTGAAACAGCTGCTGGAAATAGAATCCTGAGCCTGATGAATGTAAGTGTACCATTTGAAGTTCATCCACTTATTCTGAATTCTAACCGCTAACTGTGTAGATAATGAATGCATGGAATGTAGTGGTGGTGGTATCAAGATGGTATGGTGGAACTCAGCTAGGACCTGACAGGTTCAGACATATAAATGAGACCGCAAGAAGGGTAATTGTCAAGGGAGACTATGTGAGCGATGAATTCGACTAAAAAAGCATCCAACCGTGGCATCTTGCAGTTATACCTTAAACGCAGCTTAATCTGAGGCAATATATTCGAGGAAGCATATATCTAGCTTTTTTTTGCTTGCTTCTTCTTCTTGTTAATGTTTGATCTGCTTTTCTTCTGTTTTAATGGAGCAGCATCTGGGTCAATAACTTCGTCATTTTCGCTTTCGCTTTCGCTATTTTCATTCACCTCCTCATTTTTGACAGGAACGATCCAAGACTTGCGCCCTGGGTTTGAGCTCTCCTCTTCCTCCAGCAAGTCACTATATCCCAGTTGAGTAACCCGTTTCGGGGACTTTCCCTTCTTGATCCCAGATATGGCCCACTTTGCAGAATCTTGGGTTTTTCCGACGGCATCCACAGGATCTTTTTGAGCTTTTCCGTCTGCCCTCCTCATAAACTAGAACCCCCATGTTAGCCGCTACTCACAGAAAATTCATAGAATAAACTATTATCATACCTTCATATCGAGCAATTTGTTAGAAAGGGCCTTGGCAACTGATGGCTGAGCTGCAGTTCCTTGTAATCCTGTGACTGGGGGCCGGGGAGGCCCCTTCTCTTGCTTTCTGGGAGCCATTGGGTGTTAAATAATAGAATCAACAAGAGAAGAGTGGGAATTTATGAAAATTTCACTCGATATATAGATTGTAAATTCAAGCCGTTGAGTGCACAGAACCACCATATCAAAGCAGTTTTTTTTGAATATTAAAACTTTTGATACCAGGAAAATTAAAAAAAAAAAAAAAAAAAAAAATATCAGTAAGAGATCGGCACTTCCTGAAATTTTCAAGAAAAAAAAATTGGTCGAAATTACAAGTCCTCGAACACAGCTGCAGGCTTATTATCTTGTGAACAATTCCTCTTCACACGTACCACCATGGATTTTAAAGTAAGTCCAAATGTATGCATTTCGCTCAAGAGCTGCGCTAACCCAAACAGCTTTCAAATCTTCTTGGTACGGTATACCGACAAGGTAACCTAGTGTTCACACCGGATGGAACATGTGTGCTGAGCCCGGTCGGAAACAGAGTCAGTGTCTTTGATCTGGTCAACAGTAAGTCATTCACGTTTTCTTATGAGCATCGTAAGAATATAAGTAGGATAGCTCTCAATCCTCAGGCTACGTTGATGATTTCAGTGGATGAGGATGGTCGTGGAATACTAGTGAACTTTTTGAGAAAAGTAGTCCTGCATCATTTCAACTTTAAAGAGCATGTCAATGCAATCAAATTTTCACCTGATGGTACTCACTTTGCAGTATGTACTGGACGGCATATACAGGTGTGGAAAACCCCAGATACCTCAAGTGATAGACAATTTGCACCTTTCGTCAGACATAGAATATACACTGGCCATTACGCTGAAGTCAACAGTATAGAATGGTCTGGTGATTCTAGGTTTTTTATTACTGCATCAAAGGATCTTACTGCTAGAGTTTATTCACTGAGTGCCAAGGAAAGCAATGCTGCATCTATTCTTGCTGGGCACCGAGACTCGGTCATCTCAGCATTTTTTAACGAGACCCAGGAAATCATCTATACTGTAAGCAAAGACGGAGCTTTATTCCAATGGGAGTATACTGCAACAGAAGAAAATGAAGAAGAACAGAGATGGCGGATAACGTCCAAAAACTTCTTTTTACAGAATACACAGGTGAAATGTGCGGCGTTTCATGCCCCGGGTAACTTGTTGGTGGTTGGGTTTGCAACAGGACTGTTTGGTCTTTATGAATTACCGGATTTCACCACTTTGCAAACCTTGAGTGTCTCACAGAATGCAATTGACTTTGTTACCATCAACAGCTCCGGTGAATGGCTTGCTTTAGGTGCATCTAAACTAGGGCAGCTACTTGTGTGGGAATGGCAATCCGAGTCCTATGTGCTCAAACAGCAAGGCCATTATGATGCAATGAATAGTCTGGTATACTCACCAGATGGTTCTAAAATTGTTACCGCTGCAGATGATGGCAAAATCAAAGTCTGGGACGCGACTAGTGGATTTTGCATCGTGACATTTACTGAGCATACATCTGGTGTAACCGGGTTGAAATTTACCAAAAGAGGTAATGTACTATTTTCTTCATCTTTGGACGGATCTGTGCGAGCGTGGGATTTATTGCGGTACAGAAATTTCAGAACTTACACTGCTCCCAAGCGCGTTCAGTTTTCCACACTTGCGGTTGATTCTAGTGGTGAAATTATCTGCGCCGCATCGTTGGATGAGTATGACATTCATGTTTGGTCAGTACAGAATGGGCAATTATTAGATAGATTAGGAGAGCATGAGGGACCAATTTCTTCACTAGCATTTACCCCAGAAGAAGGCACATCCACTCTGATCAGTGGCAGCTGGGATAAGTCCGTCAGGATATGGAATCTTTTCGGCGAAACTGCAGGGCATGGTGAGCCATTGCCTCTACAATCGGAAGTTTTGGCTGTGGCTGTCAGACCAGATTCTAAGGAAATTGCGATAAGCACAATGGACGGACAGGTTTCATTTTGGAACATTGGCCTAGGTAAACAAACCAGCATTCTGGATGGACGAATGGATATTTCAGGGGGAAGATATGCATCAGACCGATTCACTGCTGAGAATTCGAGAAGGTCAAAGTATTTTTCTACTTTGTGCTATAGCGCAGACGGGTCTACCGTTTTGGCCGGTGGTAATAGCAAGTACATTTGTATTTATGATGTTGCCAATAGTGTCTCTTTGAGAAAGTTTACCATTTCGCGCAACATGGCTCTCGACGGAACACTGGATAAGCTAAACAGTAAAAACATGACTGAGGCTGGGCCAATGGATCTGATTGATACTACCGGTGAAGCAAGCGATTATGAAGACCGCGTGGACAACTCTTTACCCGGAGCCAGCCGAGGAGACGCTTCGGTTAGAAAAGTAAGACCTGCTATCCGAACAGCAGATATTGAGTTTTCTCCCACTGGCAGAAGTTTTGCAGCAGCTTCAACAGAAGGGCTACTTATTTATTCAGTGGACGAAACAGTCACATTTGATCCTCTTGACTTGGACATTGATGTCACTGTGAGCTCAACATTATCCAAGCTTAAAGCAAAGGAATATTTGGTTGCGTTGGCAATGTCATTCAGATTAGGTGAGAAACCATTAATCAGAAGGTGTTTTGAATCAATACCAGTTGGTGATGTTGAGCTTATTGCCAGAGATTTGCCTATTGTGTACTTGGAGCGGATGTTAAGGTTCATTTCCAACATTGCTGAGGAATCTCCCCATATCGAGTTTAATTTATTATGGATCAATGGTTTGATTACCCACCATGGCCGTTATATGCAGAACCATAAGAACAATTTTGCAAGCGTCATGCGGGCTATTCTCAGGTTCGTTGCCAGAGTCAACAAGGACGTTGTTTCCGTTGCTCATTCGAATATTTATTTTATTAAGTATTTGACTGGCGAGGTAGGGTCAAATACTACAGACAATGAAGAGCTGGAAGTGGAGGAGATGGACGAGGACGAGTCTAGTGAAGAGGAAGATCAAAATGAAAGCGAAGAAGAGGAAGGATGGTTTGGACCAGGAGAAACCGGAGATATTGAAAGCAATTTGCAGGATGAAAATGATGATAGCGACGAAGAGCTTCCATGAATGTAAAGGTGTAATTTCTATGTATGTACATGTATAAATAATAAGACTTGAAGAGATTGTCAGCTTGTATCATCTTTGTTGGCTCCTGCGTCCATATCGTCCTCATTTTTCTCCGTTTCCTTCTCAGTTTTTAACTTTTCATACTTTTTCTTGGACCTTGCCTTTTTTTTTCTTGCCTTGTTTTGCTTGTACTTGGCGACAATTTCAGCTCGACTTTCCCCCGGTGGTGCAGTAAGTTCTTCTATTTTTAACGCTAGCAGCTCTCGAGCTTTTGCTCTATTTTGCTCTCTGGAACGGGTATGCTGCGAGCTTATAACTATTCCTGTAGGTATATGCCGCAATTGAACCTTACTATTGGTCTTGTTAATTTTCTGTCCGCCATTACCACCACCCTTTATGAAAACCTCCTCAATCTCATCTTCGTTGATCTTGGGCCGCGGAGGTAGCTTAGTCCTGCTAATAGAGCTGGAAGCTGAAGCAGAAAATCTGACTATCTGGACATTTCGCAACACTTTAAGCATTGAGGATCCAGCCGGCTAGGCTTCAAGAAAGTGTTTGGGATACTGAACCAGCTAGTGCTGGGTTTGGCAGTTTGCGCGGGCTGCGGGCTGCAGCTATATGATTACGTAAATGTATAATTTGTCTGATTATTTTTCTCGAGTACGCGCATATTAAACTGACTGCTTCGAGCTGGGGAGCCAAGAATATATGATTACTGAAAACTATATCAATGAGCTGGAATAGAAAATATCAAAACGTGAGTATTATTATATCAAGTTAAAGAGAATCAAAAGTATAAAAGATGAACAAAAGCTGCCAAAATAAATTAAGAGAATAAAATCCTGATTGAGGATTCCAGAAAAGGGTAATAATTTTTATGCGGATGATCCACCCAGACCAGCTGAAAGCGCAAGATACCATGTTCGACTAGCACCATTATCTAACCATTCAGTCTTGAAGTCAGACTGTGAAAAGAAAGTGTAGGCGTCCACAGAATCGAATAGAGCCTCGTTACTTCTCAGGATACCGGTCCATCCGCTATCAACAGAAGTTATCAGGGTGGAAATCTTCTCATCCCACTCTTGTTCAACAAAGGTAGGGGTTCTGATCAATCCTGAAGCTGGTGTAATAGGAATCATGTGAATACCTTGGATGTACTCCTCGTTCAAACCAAAGAAGGTAGTATGATCAATCTTGTTCTCATACAAAATACCTGATACCTTATTTCCAATGAAATTAGAAGGTTGAACATCATTGCTATCCAGGTAAAGGAAGTAAGAGCTCATGGATCTAGCCATGACAGAAAGCATCAGGTCACCTCTAGCTTCCATTGCGGTATCACCGCTAACTTTACCCCACAGCTTCATGCCGTAAGCAAAGTTATAATCCTCGCTTGAAGACTCCTCATTCTTGCCGTCTCCAGATTCAAAAAGACCAGCTGCCCAAGAATGACCATTATACCAGTCAAACATTCTGTAAACAGGGAAATAGGTGTCATCGCTAGAAGGATTAGCAACATCTCTAATTAAAGAGTTGACCCAATCTTTGTTTGTCTCCAGCCAATTTCCACCATATGCATTATCAACATAAGCCACAATGGCTGCGGCATGAACCATGTAACCATAATGAAAGTGATGGTCATTATAGTACGGAGAGCCATAGTCAGCACTAGAATCACCAGATTGGCCACCAGAAGACGTAACTCCCTTGAATAAAGTGTCATACATCAAGGGAATATCTTGAGAGTTACTGGTCCAGAGACTGAAAGCCGACTTCAGACTTGCAAGACCTTGTTTAGCTACATCATCATTTTGCAGAATATCCTTGACGACCAGAAGAATGTAAGCGAATTTGTCCAAAATTTTGCCAGCAGTATAAGTGGAGTCGACATTAGCAGCAGTGTAGACATCCTGAGCAATCTCAGAGCTGGCAACTTCTGCCATTAGCTCAAGAGCATCAGCGCTATAGGACGGCCCAGAGAAAGTGGAGGCGACTGACCAAGGCAAAAATTGCAAAGAAGTGTGTAGAGTTTCACTCATCTGGAGCTCATTGGCTAACACAGCGGTCATTGTCCCCTTAGTGGTGGAATCAAGAGTAATGCTGGTGGCAACTGAAGAAGTCTCACTTGTAAATGAGTCAACCAAGTGAGGTAAGGCATAAAGCAAAGTGGTGCCGCCAACGGAAGTACCACTGGTAGAATAACTGATTGTATAAGTTGCCACATCATTGCTAATTGATGCATCAATTGAGCCAGTAACAGGGTAGCAGCCAGCTGCCTTGTCAAGTGTAGCATCATCACCAGTGCTTGGAATAATACCAACTTGAATCACTAGACCTTCAACCTTTGCAGAGCCAACAACATAATAATTATCAGAGACCGTCAAGCTGAAGTCGCTTCCATCCGGAACGGTCACATAAATCACCCAGCTAACACCATTGAACAAAGTAGCAGTATACTTTTGAATGTTTTTAGCTGCGAGCGCACTGTCTGCAACTTTTGTCATGATCTGGATTCCTAGCTGGCTGTATAAAGTAGGAGTCAGCTCGTCATTGTAAACAGCAGTTACAAATCCCATACCTAGAGCAAGAGGAAGGGTTAAAGTACCAGAACCAGTTGACAATTCCGCGGTAACTGAGAATGTGTCACTATCAGTAACAGTCAAATCCATGTTTGTTGCAGAAAACTCTTCGGCTGAAAACACAAATGACATCAAACCAATAGGATAAGTGTAGTACTCTACCGGATCTGCACTAGCGTCAGGTCCATATAATCTCTGCGAAGCATTGACATGAGATACAGCCCAGCCGTAATAATTGCTATCTTGGGACCACCATGACGTGTAAGGCTGGTGATAGACGGGTTCGGTTTGAGTGCCCAAATACAAATTTCCATAGAATTTGTTAGTGTGGATGGGATCATCAGATGCGCACCCTGAAGGCATATCAAAATCCAAAGCTTCCTGAGTAAATATCGAATCTGGCGCATCGGTGTCAATGGCCGTGAAAATGCTTGCCAAATCATCATAGTAATTTCCAGCTGAAGATGCGGTTGAGGAGCTCTCGGCGGGAGCACTTGATGTACTGGCGCTAGATGTGCCAGCACTCGAAGTAGTGACACTTGAAGAAGTGACGCTTGACAATGAGCTGGTAAAAGTAGCACTTGCAGGCTTAGAAGTCGAGCTCACTGAAGAGGGTGAAGTCAAAACAGAGGAGCTCGCAGTCGAAGCCAAAGTAGATGCTGTAGAAGTTGTCAACAATGTTGAAGAGGTCACTGTTCGGCTTGTTGATCCGACAGTACTGGTGGGTTCAGTTGTAGTAGCAGATGTCGTTAGTTTGAGTCCAGTAGTATAAGTACTGGGATTAAGCGTGACTGAAATTGAAGTCGTGGGATAGCTCGACACCTGAGTGACCGGAGCCTGGGTAATTCTAGAAATTGTTGTAATTACTGTACCGCTATAAGTAGTAGTAGCAGAAGTAGTAGCCTGGAAGATGGTTGTTGTAGAATGAATAGTAGACTGCTGGTTGACAGTCTGCTTTCCGTAAATGGTGGTTGTCCGAGCGCTAGGAGTGACCACAATGTTGACGGTATGGACTATCACCGCGGCCTGTACAGCTCCTAAAAACAGAAGCACCCAGGCCACCAAAGATGATATCACACAACTTCTCATGTTCGATAGCGTTCTAACAATGAAATGAGTTTAAGACCAGTCAAACTTTGAATGACAATGAGAAAAGTGACTAGTAGAAAAGTGATTAGTCGCTGCCCTGCAAGAGACGCTGAGGTGTATATAAATACACAAGCGCGCTTCCTGTTAACCAACGACCCACATTAGTGCTTTTGGACACAACCAGTCCCCTTCACTTCTTTGCTCCTTGAGCATTTTACCGCAATCACATATATTTTAACGGCCATTGCTGAAATTTCGAGTATGAGCATGCTCTGATCTTGTCAAGTTCTAACAGTTCACCAGCGGTTGTTAATTTAGCATGCCAGCCATCTTTTAATTTAGCTGAAAATCTATCCCATATTGGGGAAGATCTACAGCTTTGATGTCAACAGTGGCCGATCTGTGGTCAGTGCGGAACTTCGATAGCCAGCCTTTTGTAACCTGCACGGCATTCTTTAGCCATTAAGCAAAAGCCATGATGAGGGTTTTAAACGTCATAGTAGTGGGGGCTGGCTTGAATATCCAATCTTCATATCTTTTCAACTTCGACACGTTGTGTGAAAAACAGTGAGAAAAAACTTGGTGAGAAAGCCAGTGTTGTCAAAGTTTCGAAAAGTGGGTTTCAAGATCGTGATCAATCCACTGTAGATACATATAGTGATATTGAAATTTAATTAGTACAAGATTAATACATGTAAAAGAGAAGCCGGTGGAAATTAAAAGTATGTAGATTGAAACTACTTGAGAATTATGAGTCTGTAGTGTTTTCTCATTTTCATCTACGGGTTGGCTTCTGCTCTCAATTATGTACTAAGCCAGAAGAATAGTCAAGATAGCATAATTGTTTACAGCTGAAATTAATATAATTAAGTACAAAAAATAAATAGTTTAAGTTTCTTCATAATTTAGAATCAAAGTCCGTTCTGGTTATTAATGTAGTCTCCAACACTCTGCATCAACCGTTCCAGGTGAGCCGCAGATGCTTCGTCCACTTCTTCATCTCCTTCTTCAAGGTGGGAAGAAAGAACGTCGTTGGCGAGTTCACTATTTGCAAAATCGTCAGGTCGGTTTTCGTTTGCTTTGTCGCCGACAATTCCAGGATCAATGTTGGCATTTGGATCTGAAGTTTCTTCTCCGGACTTAGATAACGGCTCTGATCCTAAGTCTGATTTCGCAGCATGCACGGGGCTTTCTTCCATAAGCGTTGCAGAAGGCTCCTCGGTGGACTGTCCAGTTGGTTGTTCAGCAACTTCTTCATTAAGTGGTTCGTTAGGTCGTTGAGTGGTTTTATCAGTGCTTGGCTCTGTTGTCTCGCCAGGCAACTGAGGTGTTTTTGATGCACTCTCGCTTTTAGTTCTCTGTAATTCCTTCAGTGTTGGATCAACATCAGATGCATAAACCTTTGTAGCTTCGGTAGTTTCAGTTACAGCAGGCTTATCTGCTGTCTTGCCTGCATCCTTTGGTGGCAGAGCGGCAGCTCTTGCACTAGGAGTAGGGCCATGCGCAGGAGATGCCCGTGCTCCTCGCTTTTTATTTGTACGAGACTCAATGTCACCTGTGACGTAGTGAAAAACATGAGGAACTGGTACGCCAGATTTCAAGAAAAAGATCTTTAAGTTTCTTGCCTTGTCTTTGAGTTGTACTTGGCTTCGATGTTTCAATACTTCAGAGATACTTCCACCAGGCCCATAAAGCTCCAGTATTTGACTCCAATGGGGTCCCTGTACTTGATCAAGACCCTTCATCAAAGCTTCCTCTTCTTCTTTAGTCCATGTTCTTCTTACGTTGTTGAAAAAAACACTTCTTCTCTTCTCTTCGAGTTCCAGGCGCTGTTTGGCCTGTTCATACGCAGCCACAGTGCTGCCAAAAGAAACCTCAGCCGAAGGCTCGATTCTAGTCGCATCGGCAAGTTTTCGTTTCCTCTCAGTATCAACGGCTTTGGTGGATGACCTGTTAGTTCCAGTACTTTTGTCTTCATTTTCTGAAGACTGCTGCAAAATTGGCTGTTCCGTCTCCTCGTGTGCATTCTCTGATTGCAAGTCTGATGGCAATTGGTGATTCTGAGACAAGTTACCCTCGGCGTTATCTTGATGAGTATCAGACAGATCTGTTGACTGTCCATTCTTATCTTGATTTTCATCATCTTCTTGGTCTTCTTTTTCTTCGGCAGCTTCATCTTCGCCTCGCTTCTTTTTCCGCTTTTGCGTTTCGAACGCCTTGGTTTCACTATTCCAATGTTTGAACCCGCTTCTCGTGGATTCTCTCGGAGGCGCGGGTTCCTTTGGCGTTGCTTTTGTCTTCCCGACATACTCACTTAGATTTTTCAGAAACCTCAGCCAAGGATAATCCTCTGCTAGCTTCTCTGTAGAGTCCACAGCTTCAAGCCTTTCTCGTCGTCGACTGCATCTCTCAACAAAAGCTTCTTCCACAGGGCTGATACTTGTGAGTGATCTTTTAGACTTACTGATCAGTTGCTCCTTCAGAGATTTGGGAAAAAGCTCGTCTAGCAATTCCTTCTTTTCTTTTGCCAGCTCCTCAGAGCTAAGGTCGTTATCTAGTTGGGATAAACCAGAAATATAAGCCTGAGTCTTGAGATCTAAGAAAAGTACTCCGACGTTTTTAAGTAATCTTCCACCATCAAGAACAAATGCATCCATGAAGTGCTCATTTAGATGATAGAATCCTATTTCAATAGAACCATACAAAGCAGCCATGAAAGTTGCCAAATTGGTTCTTTGAATTACAACTTTCTGCCGTGGGGGTTGGGGGACCTCAGACACCAGAAAATTCTCGTTACTGTAAAGTTTCTTCAACTGAATGAAAAGAGAAAGTAGTAAGTTGTAAGCCTGGCCATTGTCACTTTCAGGTTGAGTTACAGTATTGAGGATGTCCTGATAAGGGCTGTCTGCAAGGATTGCCAGAATTTGATTACTCATGCATTCCAGCATATCATACGAGCTCTCGCGGACTTTTCTCACGACGATTGCAGAATCTGGCAGTAATGAAAGAACGACTTCGTCGTCTTCCATTACTTCTTCTTCTGCATCATTGTCTACCTCTACTACTCCTTCCTTTTCCCCTTCCCCTCCTCTTCCCTGCTCTTCTTCTATCTCTCCTTCCTTTTTCTTTCCAGCTGCTTCTTTGTCCGATTTTGTGTCTTCTGTATTTCGCAGATCTCCTTGCGCTTCTTCCTGGTTTTCAAGACTTACCTGAGGCACTGGGTCATGTACTGAATCTCTTGATTGGGTCTTAGCGGTGTGATGGTCCAAGTCAGAGCTCTTCTTATCCTCGTTGCTATGACTTGTATCTTCATCATTTTCAGAGTGCGATTTCTCAGTTGTAACATCATTGTCATTCTTTTGTCGTTTGTTATCCTGTTGGTCATTTTTGAATAATTCTTCAGGATCCAGAGACCGCTTGGACTTGCTAATGTTATCGAATGCGGAGAGATCCTCGTGGTTGAGACTTTCCTTACGGTTAAATTGTTCGGCATCTTGTTGATTGAACTCAAGGTCAACGGAGGAGCTTGCAGGTTCAGAGAGAGATGGATCTAAAGTTGGCCCGCTAGGTGTTTTGCCCTGAATGATATCAATTAGCTCTTGTGTTGATTTTTCAAGCTGCGAGAAAGTAGCAATCTCGTCCGTCATGATGATGGCTCCACAGCAAGGAAAAATTCGAAAGCCTTCCGAGGGAGTTTTGAATTGGCGGCTTCGCGTCTCCCCTATTCTCGGGCCGCTTATACTGAGATGCGTATTTATCGCTCGACGCGGTTTATCTATCAAGCGATCTGAAGGTTTTGGCGATTTTTGGCGATTAGGGCTTGAGGATAAGTTGAGATTTGAAGGTTAGGGTATAAGTAAAAATTTTATTTCCTAAACCAACAACATTCCGCAGTGTCAGTCCTTATTATACTCTCACTGAATTGTGCAAGATTGATTTGAGGTGGTACGGCTGATTACAGCTTCACCATCAGAAAATTAAGACCGATGGAGAATCCTTTGAATCTAATCCAAATATGCATAGATCTAGCTGATATACTTATCGTTCTCGTAGCTGATTGAATTTTGGCTAATAAGGCCCACAGCAAGTTGTACAGCGCGGAGAAGAGAGTCTGATGATGCTCACCAGCCCATTAAATAGCTTGCTATACTGATTTATTAATTTTTAAATTTAATACCAAGCTTAAATGCTTAATAAATTTCTATTTCAGATGTATGTATAAGTTACACCATCTCTAGGTTCTCCTAGATGGCAAAACGTACTTAGACCCGGTTGAAGGTCTTGGTTGTGATATAGGTGGCTGGCGAGACTCCGGTGGTGTTTGTACAGTGCCCGAAACTCCTCTAGTAGGTGGTACGTACCTACCAGTATTCTCAGAGCTGGCTCTTAAAGGAGGTGTGGAAACTCCACTGCCAGCATTCCTTTTAAACGAAGGAACAAACGCGTTAGATTTAGAGGGAGTCGCTGCTTCTGGCTGTGAGAAAGTAGCTGGAGGAGGAGGTTTTCTTGCTCCACCCAACATGCCAATTTTATATGTGGAAGGCTTGCTCTTTTCTTCCTCCTCTCTAGCAAGTCTCTCTTCCTCCTCTCTAGCCATCCTCTCTTCGTGCTCCCTTCTTTCACGTTCTTGTTGTTCGTGAAGTTTCTTCTGTCGTTCTCTTTGATCCTTAACATCGGCGATCCTCTTCTGCTTCTCCTGTTCAAGAAGCTTCTTGTTTTCAGCTCGCTTGGCTTCAAGGACACTGGCCTGTTTCTTTTCAACCTCGGCTCTGAAATCCTTATAATTAGGTACAATTTTCTCCATTCTGTCTTTGAGTTTTACAGCCTCTTCGTATTGCTGCTTAGCTTTGATCAGAGTTGCTTGCTTTCTGGCTTCGTAGAGCTTTACGTCACGCTGTTGCTGGCGCTCAGCATCAAGCTTCCAGAGATCAATTTCCTCCAACCTATAAGCCCTTTCCAGGTGATCCATTTTTCTACTGATAGTTCGTAAACGACCATTCAAATCCTGAGATTCTTTGGCCAGTTGTTGAACTTGCATAACTCGCAGTTTGTTGGTGTCCAGATTGTCCAAATTATTGATATCAATTTTGATAATTCCTTTGCTGTTGATTTCCTCAGCAAGCTTACGCTTCTCATCTTCACGAATAGCCTTAGTCTCACGCTCAATACGTTCAAGCTCGCGTCTGCGAGCATCCTCAGCAATTCGTAGTTGTTCTTGCTGCTGCTCAAACTGAATTTTGGCAGCTTTCTGTTTGGCTTCCTCTTCTTCTCGCTTAACCCGCTCCTCTTCCGCTCTTTGAAGTTGGTTCTCGATTTCAGCCCGCCTGTTAAGAACCTCTTGGTTTTCCTGTTCGAGACCCTTCATGGCTCGCTGAATAGCGAGCTGTTTAGCAGTAACTCTCTCACCAACGAAAATATCATCCACCTTGTTAACAGCACAAAGAAGGGTTTTTCCGAGATTGGAGAGTTGATTTCTTACAATCTCAGAAGGTGTGGGCTGCAATGTGGAGGCTGACTTAGACAAAGAAGAACTCTTGCTTGACTCATCATAAATGTCTTCTTTGAAAGTGATTGAAGATTTTTCATGATTGATCCTAATACCAAATTCTCCGCGCTGACAGCCTCTGACAACGAATTTCTCGATTTCTGATGTCTCCACGTTGAAGGGAGCAGGGAGAGTTGCCAAGGAATAAACAAAATCCAATTTAACAGTCTTGTAGACTTGAGAGAGCTGTTGGAAAAGCCTAGTAAGAATGACCTGATAAAGTGACTTCACATAAGGCTTGTAAGATGGGTCATTTCCAATCTTTTGAATAAGTGGAGAAAGATGGGACTTGATACTTAGTGGGTGGAACTCAACTTCTAAAATCTTGTATAAGCCTTTGATCTCTGGTCTGGCGTGGGCAAGCACATTTTTGGCCAAAGCAGACTTAAGCAAAGACTCTCTTGTAGGTGCCTTGCTCAAGTTCAAGAGACCAGCCAACCTGCTGTCTCTGCCCTTTTGCTCGCTCAAGTCCTGGTTCTCTTGTTTGTAAGTAGGAACTGCCAAAACTGACAACATCAAGAGAGATGCAATCCTGGTGAGCTCTTGTTCAGGAACAGACCTCGCCTGCAGAACCAAGCTATAGTACCTGGACCAAGCAGCAGCGTGAAACAATTGGTTGCCACTAACAAGGAAAATTCTAGCCAAGTTTTCGTAATAGTTAGCCATTGTAGATACCTTGGCAGGCCTTTTGGATACTGTGAGGAGTGTGTGGACATCTTCAACTGATCTGAAAGCTTCTTGCCACAACTCGAGTTTAACAGCATAATTAAGCTGGTCGAATCTGGTTTCGAGATACCTTTGCAAAGTATCAGGATCACTCAAATCGATAGGATTGAACTGACCCGCACCTTTGTAATGACTTGCAGTAGAAGTGAGGTGATTTCTGAGAAGTTCACACAATCTTCTGAACTCGGTTTTTCTGTTATACTTGAAACAAAAATCAAAAGCTCTCTTGACAACGTTTTGATAAAGGATCTCAAGTTTGGAGTTATTTCTGAGAACATCCAAAGTTGTTCTATACGCCTCCCATAAAAACTTGAGCCAAGGGGTAACTACTTCACGATCAGTTCGATCCTTGGTTTGTTCGTTGGATACGGTGGAAAGCAAGATGTCCTCTGGAGAATCGGAAGCTTCCAGATCCTCATCAACGTCCAAAGTAATCTTGTTGGCCTTCTCCTGTGCATTGGTCACTTTAACTTCACTAAGTTCCAAAAACTTCTTGACGGCAATTTCGATAGATCCCACAGAACTTCCTTGGGTTATTTTCTTGTACTGATAGAGACCATCTTTGACAATTCTACCCTTTCTAAGATCCACTGAAAGCTCGATTAGCTTGAGCATAATTGGCTCTAAGTATGCAATGTTAATGCCTCTGCTTCTTTTGGAAGAAACAGTCTCATAAAGCAGCTCGAGAGCTGCTTGAGGCTGCTCCACTGCAATGAGTTCTTCAGCTCTCTAAATACTAGTTAGAATTTTATCGTTCTTGGCAAACCCGCTTAACTAGATGTATAACATACCTTGAGTACGTTCTCGGGCCTTGCAACAGGTGCCATTTTGTACTCGTGGACGCTTTGCGCTGAATATTTGATTCTCGAACAAAGTAGCTTGAGATTTTTTAAGGTTGAAGAAAATGTTTGATTTTTTTCAGAATTTTCCAACACGTCCTTTTTTTTTCACCACGATCTCCCCCCAATACAGGCTTGTGGGAGATTTATTGTGCAACATGATAGGGGTTACATATTTCTCAAGACTGAAATTTACCCTACATCTTTAATGACAGAAGCTAGTATATGTCAATGTCAACATTTATTTAGCCCATAACCATGACTATTCGAGTAAGTTTCTAGCTGACAGGAAGGTCGGATGGAGTGGCGGTATTAGAGAGGTTTTTTGAATAGGTATTTGGCCGGCTTGGTGGTATAAAATGGTGGCAAGCCGCATTTTGCATTACAGCTTTTACCTACAACTTCAGCTCTATCTAGCTGACAGATGCTATGGAAACTCACTAGTATTGCTCGTTTTGGGGGGATTCTCACTACTTGCAGCTACTTGAATGTCTTTGCGCTTGAACCGCAGGAGTTTTCACTTTTTGCTCCTGCCGTCATGTAACTCAGCAGCTTAATTAAGCTGCAAAGTTTTGGCCCTTCAAAAAGTTCACGGGCAATTGATCTTGGAGGATTTGAGTGCACGCATTGGTTTCACTTCTTAAATAGGAGTCACGAAGAAGTTATCCAAATTCGATGCTTCATTCCCTGAAGTTTCCCTTTCAGGCTCCACCCCGAAGTTATCCAGCTTGATGGGAGCCAGAGATTACAGAAATCTTTTGGAGCGGATCCAATAGCTAAGGCTTGTGCGATATTATTTTTCGCATGGTGAGCTGCCTTGTGCGGCTTGTTGTGGCCTGTACACTTAGATGTAGTTCAGTCTTCTTTGTTACCAACGGGATAGAAAGCAAACCTCAAATTGACAAAGCCAGCATTTGGTCGGAAGCAAAGTGTGGAGTACTACTTCTCTAGTAAGAGATTGAGAACAAAATTGCGCTGAGACTCGCTTCGGGGAAGTATATCTTGGTGATTTTTTTCTTTAAAAGTTCTTTGGCAAATCACCAAAGAATGGAAACGGAACATGCCAATATCCTAACATATAAGGTGGAGTAATTGCGTAATGCTTGGGCGCAAGCGTTTAAAAAACATCGAAGAGCTTAAGACGACTGCTTGATTCCTCTTCACCGGTGTGTACATGCATAGCATAAACTTCTCCGGTTCTCACAACTTTTGTAGGGCCTGAAGACAAGAAAAGGCGCCTATAAGACGCTCCAAAAAATACCACTACTTGCTATTGCAGCTGCTTGTGCCGCTGTCGTCTACTGATGGAGTGAACTCGCAGTTCATCATAGAATGAACAAACTAGGCATATCAATACCCCCACGCTTGTACTAGAAGAGGGCCTTTAATTTTTAGGTTCGTACCGAGTGAATGTCTACGTACTGGATTGGTAACCAAGCTCAGGGGCATTTAGCTTTTTCAACATAAAAGAGAGGTTCATTTCCAAAAAAGCTTAGTTTTGTGAAGAAGCCGCTGGGCTCATAAGTTTGCTTGGATATTGCGTGTAAAACCTATTTAGCAAGCTTAACTTTCAGGTGTCTGTGCAACAACAAGAATTCAAATAAAAGCCCCGAAAATTACCTTACACATAATTTTCAGATATATCAACAGCTATTCAATCTGAAGCAAAATCTACCAACCACCTGTAAGAAAACCAGTTCTGATGCCTCCTAAGGGACCAGTGCGAAACGGAGGGATGATTCTTAAGAATAAGCCTACGCCGGCGGTGATCGCTGTGATCTCGAGATCCCCGATGCTCCAGTGCTGAATTGTTAGCCGAGCTCTACAAGCCACCTACGTAATTCCAATGACGATCTGGAAAAGAAAACAAAGCCCCCCTTCACTGTTTACACTTTTTACGTGTATGTGGAACGAACGTTAACTTAGCTGTTTCAACTCCACTTTTTGCACTTATAAAGGCTCGGCCTTTTTTTTTTTTGCAGTTTCACTTATCAGCTTCTGCTGAGGTGACTGGTGCAAATCTAACTCTAGAAACTGCTCTTTGTTGAGCAATTCAAGTACCCTGTTCGAACGGGGTTTGAGCTATAGATAACACTGACTTTTACTAAACTAACCCTAAGAAGTGCAGGCTTCGCGCACTTTTTTGTTTGATTTGAGAAAATTTGCTCCTAGGCAGCTGTTTACTTTGTATAACAGAAGTTACTCCCACCCATTGTCTGCCTGAAGAAAACGGACCCTGCCGATATTTTGCGAGTTGAAGTAAGTAAAGATGCCGTGATACTAGACTCTATTTTTACTTAATGACTAACCGCAAATGAAAACTAATAGTCTACTAGTAAAGGATTTATCAAATGAAGTATGGCAAAGCTGCTTTCATCTTTTCCGCTCGCAGAAGCCTCGCAGGAGCCATTTTATCAGCTACATTCAGAGCTGAATTCTTGCTCCTCGCTATCTTTGGAGGTCCAGTCGCTTAATATTGGCACTCCGAATGCTCCACAAGCCGTGAAGAATGAGGCAAGTCTACTACTAAGGACGGCAACAGCCCCTGTGGTGCTTCCCTCCCAAACACAGGCTCAACCACAATCACAGCAACAGCAGCCACATGCTCAACAGCCACAAGCGCAGCAGCCACAGGTCGTAACATTGGCTCCTCTTATTAAAGCGACTATGGAATTGAATACAGCTGAGGCCAGCTCTCGTTTAGCGACCTCAAGGTTGATTCATGCGATAATTCAGTATAATCTGGTTTGCCGACTTCAAGTTTCTCTTTCAACGCTGCTGTCTCTTTTGTCAAACAGTTATAGAGAAGCCTCTCCACGGTTCTATCAGTCTTACTACCAAGCAATCAAATTTTCTAGAAGCATATTACGCAGCTCTAAGGACAATAATGATATATACCACAATTCTCATTTTGCTTCTATATTAAGTGCCAAGCATCGGCAACTTCTGGGGTCCTTTCTGACACTGGTGAAATCATCGCCAGAGTTCGTCGCATCTGCGTTAGCATCTATGCCAAGCGCAGCACTGGAAATATTTGTGAGTTCTAAGTTTGCAAGTCCAGATCCCATGGAAAATTTGGCATCTTTGAAAAGGACCAGACCGTTAGATATTTTGTTTCATTGCTGCTTTCCGCCGATTTGCTTGGAATCCCAAAGACTAGAGTACTTTGCAACACTTACTAGCATGCTACTGGAGCGCGAAAGGGCCGAAGTTGTTGTTCTAAGTATTATGGATAGGATTTTCGAGCAATCTGGATATCCATTTATCCAACCTTTGAGCCGATTCTTGAAAAAAGTTCTGCAACGCGGTCATTTTCTTGTGGATTCTAGTCAATACCCCAATAGATTCAATATCAGTGACCTTTGTCAATCGACAGATTTTAGGCGGCGAGCTAGCAGTTTAGCGAAGTCCTCCTCTGGATCCCTCAGCTCCTCTGGTGGCGAAAGTTTCAATGACAGTTCTCGTGTGAACAGTTTCTTTGACGAGATGACAGTTTGCATTTTTGAGAATTTCGCCAATGAAGATTTGGAATTTATACCTTCAAACTTGGCAATTTTTTTCCGTATGGTCTTGAGAAACTTACCATCACACGCACAGCAAGATGCTCTCAGAGTTATGATTGCAAAGTATTTATTCAAGCGGCTGCTATCCAATCTTTTACTTGCTCCAGAGAACTTTGGGGTGCTTAATGCTTATTACATCACTGACGCAGAACGACAAAAAATTTTGTCCCCTCTGTACCAACATGCCAGTGAGGTCGCATCTGCATATTTTTACAATTCAGAGGGCTCTGGAACCAACGAAAGCATCCACGACAAGAGCATCAGATTGATTATTCAGAGGCTCTCGCTGCCTCCTCCAGAATCAGCTTCTTTCAAGTTTGTTCCGAGTAAGAAAACCACAAACTATCATTCTTTAGCTGCTACCGAAGATGCTTCAAACAGCGATTGCGATATCACCGGTAGTGACAGTGACAATGATGATAACGACTTCACTTCCTATTTTGGGGAAGAAACTACATACTACTCCTCTGGTCAGAGTATTGTGCTGTCGTGTTCGGATGTGGTGTGCTTATATTTGGCACTATTTCCCCACAAGGCTGCATCTGATGGCTATCTCAGCCAAAGTGGGAGTCAGTCACACAAATTCCAACAATTTGGAGATCACAGAGATAACAATGATTGTGGTTTTGACGATACCCTGGATTCGGATGTTGACAACCAGTGGAGTTTGGAAGACATCAAAAAGGATTTAGAGCCCGTTATCGTAGCTCTCACCCAAAAGTTTCCATATCTCAAATTTCATGACTCTCCACAATCTCTGAACTCATTTAGAGCAGACAAGGGACGGCATTTTCAAATTCCCCATCCAAATCAGGAAAAATGGCAGGTTTTCTACGTTGGAGAGGATGGGGTATTATGTGATGTTGACGCTGAAAACTTTATCGAGCGGTCTGCGTCAGCCTCATCTTTGCCTAACAAAGTGAGCATCCAGTCGTTCATTAACGAGGACAATATTTATAATTTACCGGTTACCCCGAGTAATAAGGGTCTGATTTCAAGTGTTGAGAAGGTTGTTGGTAATCTAGCTCACCAAATATCCGTATTTGGATTGGTTCACTCTGCACCAAACATTCACATATATGACAAATCGGACTCAAATATAAACTACCTTGCAGCTGTTCTGTCTTCGGAAGCTGAAAAGTGCTATGTCAAGGGTGACTACGCTAATGCTAACGAGTTTTCTGCCACCTTGATCAGTCTAGAGAAAATTCTACCATCCTCTTCTTCTCCTTCTTATACCAGCGCATCTGTTTCTGTGAATAACTATATACTCAATGGTTTGTTGAGGAAGAGGCAGCATCTTCTGGCAAAGGCAAAAAATAGCACAAGAGTTTGCGAGTCTTATGCTGCACCGTACATTGTCCAGCTTGATGCATTTGAACAAACCTGCGAAGACTACATTGCGCAGTTCAATAAGCTGAGGACCAAAGCATGGTACGCTTCTGAAATACGAGGATCCAAGCTGTGGTCAAGAGCTCTCGACGTTGCTGCATCTCTGGCTACTGGAAGCAAGGAATGTGAGCCAAACCTTGTAGCATCTGAATACTTCCCTTCATCCTCTCAAAGTCTCCGGAGAAACAATAGCAACTCTTCATTGTCTTCATTTTCTTTTAAAAGATTTGGAGGACCAAAGCGTGAATATAGCAACAGGCGGCAGTCATTTGTAGCCTCAAGCAACGCTGATATTCTGGGGAGTCTTCCGGCAAATTCAATGTTTGCACCAAGGTTTATTGCGGGAGAAAACAAACTTTCCGATAAAGAGTCTGAATCAACTCAAAGATGGCTCCAAGGGCAGAAAGTCCAGAATTTCTGTACCGGGGAAGAGAGAATTCACAGATACTGTTGTGAGGTCGACGATTTGGTGAAAAGAATTATGGGCGATATTTTATCTGATCACCGTAATAAGGGCAACTCTTTAGTTTCCTCTAGCATGTTTTTCCGCCATGATTTGTGGAACTTGATTTTGGAAGTTGAAGGAGTACCACGAGCAACCACCCCGGGTGAGTATTTGCGTAAACCTCGCTCGTACTCTAACGCACCAGAGCCCACAGAAGGACTCAGAAGTCAGCAGTACTACTTTGAGCAGCAGCAGCAGCAGCAGCAGCAGCAGCAACATCAACAGCTAGATCGACATGAGCGGCATAGGAAGTCGTATCTACAAGTCCCGCAAGAAAAAAGACTCAATGAGCCTTCGGTCAAAACTCACAAGTCTCAAAAATCTAGCTCTAACTTACTAGATTTTTTTTCCTTTGATTTTTCTAGAAGAAGCTCTGAGGTTGACGGTCCTCTTACTGTAGGTGCTGCAAATTCTTCATCTCAAACAGTGAACAAGCAGGTAATTTTTGAGCCTGGAAAAGATGCTTACGAGCCTATTCATCGACGTAACAAGAGTTTTGCTGATCCTGGTGAAGCATCCACTATGAGATCTGGCACTTATCAGCCAGAATTTTTGATGGGAGATAAGATACCTAATGATGCTAAGAAGAAAGAAGTTGACAAATTTGTTCTAGATCTCCAAATGCAGCTGACTAGCTTGATATGCTCTGACATAGGCCTTGCGTGCTTTGAGAATGGTTCAGAAACTGATCTTTGGATGGCCTTACCTGTGGTTTGTGCTACACTGGAGCGACAAGTTGATTGTGAAAAAAGCATACAAGGTGCAAACGTCAAAAATACCCAGGTCTTCTCTTTCCCACCGAAAGACGTGTTGACAATGAAACACTCCTTCACTGGCAGCAGTTTAGCCTCTCAGCAGTCTGCACACACCACTGAGTGTGCATCCAGTGAGGCTGAAAGTGCTTTGGACGGGGAGGAAAGCAACACGTTTAAATTCGACTATGATGACGCTTATCGGAAAATAATGGAAAAGATCTCCTGGGAGCCTTCTCCTATGGAGAAACTCAAACTGTTTCACGAACTAGAAGTCTTAGTGGTAAGCTCATTGAGTTCGCATCAAACATATTCCACCCCTGGATCTGTCAGATCACATCGCTCGAGATCTGCAATAGCATCAATCAATGGTGAGGTGTTTGGTAACAAGAGCACACTTGGAACCGGCAGAGTTGATAGTATGTCTGCTGTGAGTGAAGTTTTGGCTACTTTGGAGGCTAAAAGAAGCTCCTCTATTTTATTTTCGCAGATTTCTCCATTTGCTGCTGAGAGGGTCGGTGGAACCGCCAATACAGATGCTATCGCTGAAGAGTTGCGCAGAGTTTTGCGTGACAAGAGTATAAGATCGAATACACTCTACAGAGATTTACAACTTATATCAGCCTTTGTACCATCTGAGGTTTTGGACATGACTGACGCCGGCAAAGCGTTTTGGGATGTAAGTCTGGGAGCACTTTCGCTCAAGGAAGAGGCTTTGGGCCTTATGTCCAAAGTTGCAAGCCAAATTTTCCAGCTTCGCAGCGGTATGATATCTGCAGATAGCGAAGAGCAGTTTTTCTCTAAATGGAATCTGTCGGACTGTGCAGCGCTCTGGTTTATAACTGCTAAGGAAGGTGATGCTGTGAGCGAAAGAGAGCTGGCTTTAATGTATCTCTCGCATCCACATCTGGTCCCAATTGGCTTGCCGCCGTTTTCTAAAACCAGCGAGGTTTTCGGATCCACTCTGGATAATCTTCACATGGACGTATCCTCCAAAATCAATGATATGGATAAGTGCGACCCCGTAAGAATGGCCGTGATCCGGCACTGGATGACTCTAGCCGCAAACAGGGGAGACAGCATCGCTAGTGAGTACCTTGTCCAGCAGACACGCTCTTCTCAATACATATAATCTATTCTTCTATATTCAAGAGCTGTAGCACATTTGTATATTACCAGTTATACGTTTCAAAAATGACACTCAGACTTCGACTCACTTAGAGTTATGTCCTTGCTGTCTTCGGGCCGTCAACCGTGAAGCTCAAACACCCCCACAAAAATTGATCTCACCATCAGCTGTGAATATTAGCTAATTGACTGAGATCGCATTAGCTATATAGTACGCGGCACGGTGGTGCATCTTATGATTTTATGGGTCAGGGGACCGTCACCGTCAAATAACACGGACGTTTTCTCATCTCCCCAGAGCCCCCAGTTACTCCGTCTGATCCATGTTCTCACAAAAGCCTACGAGACTTGCCACTTCTCTTTTTTTTCGGTGCTTTCCTCTATCCAAACCAAACTTAGTGCGTTCAGCTTCAATTCACACAAAAATGGCTCAAGTTCCTCAGTCTCTTCGTGACACCTGGAACAACGTTGATAAACTCGCCCATGGAACCATTAAGGCTGAGCCTTATTTTCAGGAAAACCAGGCAAACAACAAGGCGCAGGGACTTCCTAAAATTGACGTGTCTTTCACCTTTGGAAAATTTCTGGAGCTTATCACTCTCACTAAAGCAGCTAAAAATGTTCTTGAAATTGGAACTCTGGGTGGATTTAGCACTACCTGGCTAGCCAAGGGTCTACCAGCAGGTGGCAAAGTTGTAACACTGGAGTATGACCCCCACCATGCCGACGTGGCCAGACAGAACATAACAAATGCGGGTTTTATTGATAAAGTGGATATCATTGTCGGCGATGCTAACAAGTCTCTCGAAGTCATTGCTGAGAAATATAAAGAACCCTTTGACCTTACGTTTATTGACGCCAATAAAGATTCTTATCCCCAATACTTCGACTGGGCCGTTAAGCTGTCAAAGCCAGGCTCTGTCATAATTGTCGATAATGCCGTCAAGGCCGGCAATATTTTGAATACTGAGACGACTGACAAAAACCTTCAAGGAATTCAAAAGCTGCACGCTGACGTCCAGAAGGACAGTAGAGTGAGTGCTACTCTTATTCAGACGGTATCTGAGAAGAACTACGATGGATTTTTGTATGCAGTTGTTCTATAGTAATGTAGCAGTTATATCCTTATACAGGTTCATTTTTCAATGTCTACGCTTTGTTTGCAGTAAGTTTATGAAGAATTGCCCTTATCTGATAGCTCCCATAGAACTAAAGGTAATAATAATAATCAAGCTCAAAGGTAGCCGCCGTTACTTCCTATGCTATTTTTCAAGTTGACCGCGAGCTTAGTACGCAGGTTTGCCCCGTTATGACATCTTTTTGTTCGAAGATCTCGAGCAGATCGATCTGATTACTCACTGCACAAATGAGAGCAACATGATCTCTCGCGCGGTCCGAATAGCCCGAGGCCTCCTTTGAACAAACGTGCCAAACAGCTTTTAGCAGAGACAGCTTTATTTTGCTATAGCGTTGGAGATGAACTTTTTGAAAAATGGCTTCAACCTGTTGTTTCATTGTTGAGCTGCGCTAGATTGTGTTTGGGGCTCCCATTGCTACAAGCGTGTTTCTGGAGCCGTGGGCAAAGATGGTACCTGATTCGAGCTTGCTGATTTCAACGGCACTCTTTTGTGAAAAAATATCTCAAAAGACCCTAGGTGAGGGGAAATGGTGGCTGAGGATTTGTGGATATAAAAAGGCCATGTTCCCTTATTAGAAGGCAGACGAAAGCTTGTATCTTTTAGTAAAGAACTCTGAAAATGTCTCTCGTTCCTCAAGCTCTCCGCGATACTTGGAATAACGTTGACAAGTTTGCCTATAAAACAATTAAGGCTGAGCCATACTTTGAAGAAAATCAGGCAAACAACAAAAGGCAGGGCCTTCCCAAGATTGATGTATCTTACACTTTTGGAAAGTTTCTAGAGCTTATTGTTTTAACCAAGGCTGCTAAAAATGTTCTCGAAGTTGGGACTCTGGGTGGATTTAGTACCACATGGCTGGGAAAAAGCTTGCCTGCTGGTGGAAAAGTAGTGACACTAGAGTATGATGCTCATCACGCTAATGTGGCCAAGGAGAATATTGCCAATGCGGGTCTGGCAGACAAGGTTGATATCATTGTTGGCGACGCCAATGAGACTCTCAAGATTGTCGCTGAAACATATAAGGAGCCTTTTGATGTCACTTTCATTGACGCAAACAAAGACACTTATCCTGAGTACTTTGACTGGGCAGTCAAGTTATCTAAACCCGGCTCTGTAATTATCGTTGACAATGCTGTGAGAAGCGGTAGAATTCTTGAAAAGGGAGTCACTGAACCAGATCTTTTGGGAATCCAAAAATTACATGCTGATATTCAGAAGGACAGTAGAGTAAGTGCCACTCTTATACAGACAAGCTCAGAACGAAACTATGATGGGTTTGTGTACGCAGTTGTTGTATGAAGATAAGATCTTTGTTGCAAGAAAAAAAGACTTGCGGGACTGTATCTACAACATATATTATGATAAGTAATCAACAAATATTGCATTTATCACAGTTTGGGTCCAAATGCTAAAGCCACTGACTTCTTGGCCATCCCTAAACCACTCTGGTATCCATTGCCAGATGCACCATAATTATGTACAATGACTTTGCCATTGGACAGCTTTTCCTTCTCAATTCTAGTTCCTCCGATTCTGCTTGGCCGTAATCCAGCAGCTTCCCTTATGATGTCTATGTCGCCAATTGATTTTCCATTCAGAATCTTGGGTACAAGAGTAGTAGTTCTTTTCAAGATATCAGCAGTGTCTTCCGCAAACGTATCACCTACCCAATTGTTTCTTTGAATAAAGCCTCCAAGCACACTAGCGCCTCCAGACTTCGGGCGGGGAATCACATAAGTGGCATAGTTCTTTCCCCATCTCAGAGTGTTTTCCTGAACCTGAGGTAGTTTTGCTACAACAACCTGCCCTCTAGTCGGATAAACGTTTGGATCCTCAACACCTCCAATAGACCTTGCACCGATTCCAGTACAATTGAAAACTACAAATACCTGGGGATGATCCCATGCTTCATCAATATTGGAAAGCTTCTTTCGAGTAAAAGTGACGCCCTTGGATTTGAGAAATTTAGCCATAGTAGCCAAAAATTTTGGACAATTGAAGTTCCAAGTGGTGTAGGTTATGCCGAAAACAACATCTTTGTCAGGAAGCTCATTTTTTGAAAGTACTCTAAAATCTTTCAAATATGCCTTGATTGAGTTCAATTTAACTTGGGAAGCTTCAAAGTCCCAATACTCGGTGCAGGGAAACATGTCCAGGCCACACTCTTCGCCAAGATCCGCACGGACTTTCTCCAAGTTGGTGTATGTGTATTTATCATAAGCTAGAGTCTCTGGATCAGAATCTGAGATTGTCGAGAAGTTACCACCTGCCCATGGAGAAGTATAGAAAGTAGACTGATCTCCTGGTAAGAATTGGGCAACAATCTCAATGGAATTTGCAGGAACCTCGTTCTGCTTGATAAGAACATAGGCAGTGTATAGCCCAATAATACCAGCACTATTTTGTTGCAGTTAGCATAAGGAGAAATTTGCTAACTCCAGCGAGCGGACTTACCCAACAATAACAACTTTTGGCTCACTCATGGTTCAATGATATTTTCAACAAATTTTAAAAGAATTAAAATTATGAAAAGTTTACTGAAGCTTTGGATCAAGTACTTAGTTTTAAATCGTGTGATAAAACAGGAGCTCCTCCCTTGAGGCATAATTAGATATCTTTTGAATTTAGTGTTTGTAGATCTACACTTTTTACAGATTCTTTTTATTGGTCTGTGCTCAATCGTCGCAAAGCATGGCGAATTAGGAAGGTAACTGACGATAAGGATCGATAAGACGCGGCAACGTTTTGAAATAACGTCCAACTCCTCTTTCAGACTTGAGATATTTGGAAACTGACCACATACTTTATTTCTTCAAACTTGAGAAGCTCATAAATTCATCCTCAAATGACTACCAACGATGACAGACTAGCTGCTTTGCTAGTGGAGGTTCCAATTGTTGACACCCATAACGACTTTCCGTATCTATTGAGAACCCAGCTCCACAATGAGCTACATAAACACAACTCATTCAAATTTGATGGTAAGCTAACAAGTCATACTGATATTGAAAAAATGCAAAAGGGAAGGTTAGGGGTTCAGTTTTTTTCAGTATTCATAGAATGCAAATCAAATGATCCGCTGTATCAAGATTTCAACATGACGAATTCTGCCGTGAGGGACACCTTGGAGCAGATTGACGTCACGGAAAGACTTGTATGTGATTATCCAGAGATTTTCAAGCTTTGCAGTACAAGCACTGAAACCTGGGACGCTTATAAGAGCGGAAAGATTGCAATCACATTTGGTGTTGAAGGGTTGCATCAGGTAGATATCTCTATGGGTGTGCTAAGGAAATATTTTCAGTTAGGAGTGAGATATATCACATTGACCCATAACTGTGATAACCCTTATGCTACTGCTGCCAGCTCAGTAGCCGGTAATCTACCTGATAAGGGGTTGACTGAGCTTGGAAAAGGCTGTATTGGAGAAATGAATAGATTGGGTATGATGGTCGACCTTTCGCATGTTAGCTACAAAACCATGCACGATGTGTTAGATGTCACAAAAAGTCCCGTCATTTTCTCACATTCATCAGCTTATTCGCTTTGCAGACACTTGAGAAATGTTCAAGATGATGTTTTGAAGCGAGTCAAACTAAATGGTGGAGTGGTTCAGATAAATTTTTATCCGGGCTTTCTGGTGGAGGAGGGCGAATGCACAATAGAGGACGCTGTCAATCATATTTTCCATATTGCCAAAATCGCTGGGTGGGAGCACGTTGGCTTGGGTTCCGACTTTGATGGAGTTCCTAATGGCCCCAAGGAACTTGAAAATGTGTCAAAGTACCCGGATCTTCTAAAGCTTTGCATGACCCGCGGAGCTTCAGATGACCAAATAAAAGGGCTCATGGGGGGAAACTTGATGAGGGTCTGGAAAGCTAACGAAAAGATTGCCAAAGAAATCCAGTCTACAGGTGCCGTCCCCTTTGAAGAAAACTGGCCGCACAGAAAGTGGAGCTTCTGGTCGGGTACCGAAGGGCTACCTGAACTTTTTCCTGGTTCAAAACAAATATACCCGTTTACACTGCATGATGGATATACCAAGAATATTCCAAAGTAGCTAAATAAGTCTGTTTTATTTGAGGTTGTATTATTTACTTTAGGTTCTCATTACGCAAAATCCTCTCACAATTTGTTTCCGAGGTTAACTTGGACCGACTTAACTTGGGTGTAAGTAGCCAATCCATATTCACCAAGCTCGTTTCCAACACCACTCATCTTGAAACCACCAAAAGGTATCCTGAAATCCTGGTCGTTGCTGGAGTTGATCCACACAGTTCCAGCATCCAATTCGTTGGAGACTCTGTGTGCACGCGTGATGTTTTCGGAAAACACTGCGGCAGCTAATCCGTATTCAGTGTTGTTGCCCTTTTCAATAGCTTCTTCCTCGTTCTTAAAAGATCCGACAGTGACCACCGGTCCAAAGATCTCTTCCTTGACAATTCTCATATCCTCAGTGACGTCGGCAAAAATGGTAGGCTGAATGTAATAACCTTTGCCTTCAACAGCGGAGCCCCCGACAACCACTCGAGCGCCCTCAGATTTGCCAATATTCAGGTATTCCAGAACTCTGTCTCTCTGTACCTTGGTGACTTGAGGGCCATGGTCAGCATTGTCGTCAAAAACGTCACCGATGTGAATAGCATCCACTTCTGCTTTCATAAGAGTTAAGAACTTTTCGTAAACAGAATCTTGAACGTAAATTCTAGAGGTGGCACTACAAACCTGTCCTTGGTTGAACATGATACCAGCGACCGCCCATTTGGCAGCCTGCTCAAGGTCAGCATCCTCGAAGATCAACATGGGGGATTTACCACCGAGCTCGAGGGTAACGGCTTTAACATTGCTCTTAGCAGCCAGCTCCATAATCAATTTGCCAACGGCAGTAGAGCCAGTAAACGCAATCTTGTCCACGTCCATGTGACTTGCAAGAGGAGCACCAGCATCTTTACCATAGCCGGTCAAAATGTTAATGTAACCAGGAGGAAATCCAGCCTCCTTGATAAGCTTGGCAGTGTAAAGCATAGACAGAGGAGTTTGCTCAGCAGTTTTCAGCACAATGGTGTTACCAGTAGCAATAGCAGGAGCAATCTTCCAGATAGCCATAGCCAAAGGATAGTTCCAGGGTATGATCTGAGCACATACTCCGTAAGGCTGGTGACGGGTATAAGCAAGACGAGAATCAGATTCCATGCTGACTTTGCCCGAGATTTTGTCGGCCCAACCAGCGTAGTATCTCAAAATGCTAACACACTCCTCGATGTCACCAGCGGCGTTCTTGGTCTTGGGTTTGCCAGAATCAGCAGCTTCAATTGTCGACAGCAACTCCAAATCATTCTCAATCAAGTCAGCAAGCTTGTTCAACAAACCAGATCTGACACTTCCATCAAGCTTGTAGGTCTTGAAAGCCTTGCGAGCGGCAGCAACAGCAGTATCCACGTCATCCTTATCAGCAGCATGGACAGCAGTAATAACCTCCTCAGTAGTGGGATTGACGGTTTCTAAAGTTGCTCCGTTTTTGGGCTTGACGAACTCATTACCAATGAACAAGCCAAGAGGCTGGCTATAGGTAGTCTTATTGATGGTGATATCCTTAAATACTGGCAAAGACATTGTTTCCGAGTGTTAAGCAAGAGTGAGAGAAAAAAATATCAAAAAGTTTGGGGCAGAGTTGCTGGGATTATATACCTGTCAAGGCTCTAGAGCCTGAAGGTTCTGCCTAGAAGCGCTTATTCAGAGGTATATCAGCAGCGCGGTTAAAAGATGCTGTTGTACCAATACAGAATCTCTAAGCGAGAGCTGGGTGTAGGGCGAGGCTTATCGATTGGTGCTTGAGAACAAATCCGATCTTCTGAAAATTCACCAGACCCTATATAGCATATCTCTTTTAATTTTCACCTTGCGGTCGGGTATAGCAAGTTGGCAAGGACGAAGATGATAAAGGCTTTGAGAGTGTAGTAAGAACCATAAAGCGCTGGATAGAGCCAACATATTGAAGTATACCTTGTTATGTGTCTGAGTATCACTTTGGCAGGTTATAGATTAAATCCCGAGGGCGCTTCTACCTAACTTTACACACGGGGCTCTACTCATGCTCAAAACTTTACGCCCAAACTGGCTTGCTCCTTGCTAAAACTGCAGCCTCATCAGTGTAGTAATGTGTTCACTTCGGTGTATAGAACAACGAATTGTCTATATCTAATAACAGAGTTGGAGGAAAATCGTTCAGCTCAGCTTTGTTTGAATAGTGCTTAATTTGGTTTAAGAATTTTTTCTCTAGCACGCGTGCTAGTAAAATCACAATATCTTTGGCTGAAACAAACCGCTTGATACTCCATTCGTGTAAGTGTGAGTTTGACCGTCAGCCAGTTATAGTGAGTTTGGTACTTGATTGCGAAGTCCGATATAAGCTTGTTTGATTATCAGGTGCTCAAGACTGTTTTCTCTCAAGCGCTCTGCTCTGCTTTGACAGAAAGTGGCCAGTAGCTTCCATCCAAGCAAACAATCCTGCCTGCAAGCAGTATGATATAGCTAGTACTATCTGGAGGTTGCAGTTGCGGGCTAAAGTTTTTGAAGATTACCTAATCACAGCGCTCTTGGAGCTCTTGCTTCCTTCAGGTCTCGGCGATTGTGGATCGATCTGATTTGGATTTGGACTCGCATGCATTTCGTATATATTCAAGCATACATATATATGTTAATCTTGTTAAACCGTGCATGATATTAACAACATTAAATTGTTATGATTTTTTTCTTGTTCTGCGTTCTCTTTGGACTTGATACCCAACAATATTTTCTAGCAACTTCCACTACCGAAATCTCTTCTGCTTGTGGAGAACTTCAGCATGAAGGGCACTTCAACCGATCAAAACGGTGAAGTCCCTGAAGATAAAATCACTTACCATCAGAAATTGGAAAAACTCTTCAAAGAAGCGGTCAAAGGAGATTCGGAGAACCTCGAATTCGAGCCCACATTTCTTCAGAAATTCAAGAAAATTTTCACTCCGTCTTTTTTGTTGGACCATTTGGACTTTAGGTCATTTAAGACAATTATAAGAACATGGTTTCATGTTTGCGCGGCCGTCGTCATCACCATCGTCCCACGATCCAACACTTGGATTGGGACTGCTAGCTTCTTACTGCCAATTATATCATTCATGATGCCAGCTGGTGGTCTGCTGCCTGTAGGAAGAAACCCGGTGACGCTTGCGTTTCTTTTGGCTATTTTGGGTCTGGTTTTTATGTGCATTGGCTGGCTCTTTGCTGTAGTTGCATTGGCAATCAGCGTACGTCTTCGAGGTAATCCTACTGAAGCTGAAATGGTCAAGGGGATCATTGAAAATGGGTATTGCAGCGAATCAGACCCCAATTTGACTTTGTGCGTTACCCAGGTTATTTTCCACGGTGAGTTCCTGACATTCCGAACTTCCGTTGTGCACTTGATGGCATTTTTCGCCGGACTGGTCTTCATGAGCATGCTAAAAAGAATATCTGACATTTTCCTGTTGGCGTATGTTCTTGGAATGATCATTCTTATGGTTGGGTGCTGTTACTTGGCATTTTTGCCTTACTTTGATCCGGTAAACATTGTTCTTTCTTGTTTCAAGCCTACAGCTCTTGCACTAGCTTTACACTTTGCTGCCAGTGTTTTAATCTTTCCCCAGACTGCTAGCTTCGCTTACTTGGACGGTTGCATTGACAACTTGAAGGCGCTTTGCAAAATCTCCGCCTTCAATGCTCTTTACATTAAAGGCTTCTCCCCATCTTTGTTCAAGCCTGCATACTGCGATGAAGTAGCTGCAAAGGGAGGTGCGCTTTACAACTCTGCCACAGTATTGGATGTTTACACATTACTCACGCCGCTAGAAGTAACATACGGCAGAGTAGATTCTGGTTTTGTTGGTCAGTTACGATCTAACCTGAGAGGACTGTTTTCTACTGCTGGAATGTTTCAGTCTTTTTATAGAGAGCTTTATGATAAAACTAGGCTCGAGAAACTATCTACAAAATTTTATACAGTCATGGACAACAAGTATAAGCCTGCTGGAGAGTATGAAAAGGCGAAAAAAGAAGCACTGTCAAGTACTACTTTTGAAGTCTCTGACCCAATCACCTCGCAAGACGCGGACCGAATTGCTAAAATTTTGTCTACGAGTTTTTCTAACACTTTTCAAGCTACTGATGATGCTTTGAATGGTATTGTCAGCTGGCTAGATGCTGCGAATCATTACAGACTTAATTCTTGGTTCAAGAAATCAAAGCATTTAGAGAGACAGCAAGTTGAAGCAGCAAATATCAAGAAGCTGAGAGCTGATCTTGCCCTTCATTTGGACCACTCTAAAAATATTGTGAATACCATGAATAATTCTGAGCTGAGTACGGATGAAGCTATGTTGAATGCTATTGGGTTTTTCTGTATCTTCTCTTTTTTAACTGCCCAATATTGCACGACATTGATCAGTATTCTTGATTTGTTTATATCTGTTGACGAGACCATCTCTGAACCGAAATTCATTACCCCGTTGAGCAAAATCGACCACAAGAGAGCTGGATATATGCAAGTTCACTCAACATCAATCCCTGTGGAAATTCCTAGTGTTTCGTATTCCAGGAATCCTGACTCTTTGCCACCTTCATCAATTTCTCAAAAAATTGGCAAGAAGCTTCTAAGTGGATATGGGTTGCTGCTTAACAAGCATTTTCTTTTTGAACTTAGGTCTGCTGGCTTTACGATCATCACTGTGATACCGCTGCTGTGCAAACCTACTGCATTTTGGTATTACAAGAACAAGCTTATCTGGATGACTATTATGTGTGCTATGGGTGCTGCTGAATTCACCGGTGACACCGTTTACTCCTTCGTTTCCAAGGTGGGATACACTTTTTTGGCGTGTCTAATTTCTCTAGTTGGGTGGTATATCTCAACTGGCGCAGGTAACGGAAACTACTACGGATATGGTGCTGTTAGTTTTGTGATTTATTTTGTGATGTGCTACTACAGGCATTTCTCGTTGCATTTGACTCCCGTCCCTGCCACGCTTACTTGTGTTACCACTGCATTGGTTTTAGGTACAAGTTGGTCAGATACCAGAGCCTCGTATTTGCCCACCGTTGGACATGGCTGGCACGTGGCTTGGGTAAGGTTTGTCACGGTTGTCATTGGTCTCACCCTTGGTTTTATTGCAAGTATATTTCCCAGACCTTTCAGCGGCAGAACAGCAGTCAGAGAAGTCTTGGCTGGAGGGCCTAAAATGGTGGGAGACATGCATTGTGACATCATCAAGTTTGCACAAGAGAGACAGAAAAACGACAAGTTTCGTGTCCAAGACCGTTCGGATCCAATTCTGGAAAGATACCGAGGACGTTTTACCAAATTGATGACAGTGGTTCCAATCATGAAATCTTTGGACTTTGAGCCTGCTATTTCCGGGAAATGGCCCAAGAAAATTTATACTGGAATCTTGAGAACAGAGGCTGCTATTATACAGCTTTATTTTGGTTTATACTATCTTTTTGATCGCTTGGAAGACCCAGAAACTTGGGTTCCCATTATCATCCGGCGGGTTGGTTGGTCTGATGAGCAGCTTGCCTCAAGCCTTTTTTCTTTGCTTCATATTAGTTCAACTTCTTTGGCTCATGGAGGATCTATACCCAAGATCTCTCCTGCACAAACCTCTGTTTTACATTCCGAAATTCTCATTCGACAATGGCGTCAGACTTATGCATCTTTTTCGGTCAATTCCTCCGATAACCTGAAAAAGTCGATTATAGACAACATTGACCAAAAGATTCTACAGACTAAGGATGGACAAGCACTAGTTTCTGCTCTAATCATGGTCCACGTTATATACGAATCATTGGATTCGCTATTGCTTCTTATCAAAGAGCTCGTCGGTGAAGAATATGACGTGAGCCCAGATCTCTATATTGACGTAGAAGCCCAACAAAGCAGACCACTGTTAACTAAGGAGGAGTAATGCAATCTGTTAATCAATTGAGACGTAATGTTGTTATAGTTATAAATACTTCGTTCATTTCAGTGTGCACAAGCTTATATAAAAATCTGGTGGACAGTGCGGGCGATCTGATAACGCATGATCGATATAGGAAATCTGAATTCAGTGGCAAGAAATTTCAATTCTCCCCACAACCAGTAGACTCAAATGTCACCAGCCAACAAATGGACTCCAGTCAGGTCTCCAATATTTACAAAAGGTCCTAAGGGATTCATCATTTTTGCAATCATTTTTGCATTTTGCTCATTCGGGTTTTTCTATTCAGTCAATACGAGATGCGATAAAGAAAAAGAGGAAGGTCACTGCGATACTGGATCAGTGGTTTTTTTTGCAATACTCTGGGTGCTCTCGATATTAAGTTTTGGTACACAGATATTCGTCAACATATATGGTAACAATTATGCCAGTGCTAGCCTGGAAAGTGGGTTTTATGATGACCTGCCTACAGATGCTGTTGCACCGTCGCCCCCCAATTATGATGAATGAATACTAAATTATAACTTAGCTTGATACTTTAAAGTAACAAATATTGGAAGTGAAATGTCTTGCTTCAGGAGTTGTATAAATTATATTTTTGATATATTTGTATAAGAGTCCTCAGGACAATAAACTTGATTTATTATTATTATTATGATACTTTACGAAACATGTAGTGATGTGGTAGAGGTAGCTTTGGCTACATGTCTATTTGCAGGTGAACTATTTGACCGCGTCAATGATTGCGTTAGTGACTGCATTGGCTTTTGAACTAAAGTAGCATTTTGACATAACAATAATAAATCAAGTTTATTGTCCTGAGACTCTTTGACATTTTCTACCGTTGAACTTTTATTACATTTTTAGACCAGGTTTATCCACGGTTACCTGAGACCCAAATTTCGAACTTCAGCTGCTGCACGTATACACTAGAAACCAGACAAGCAAAAAATAATGAACGCTACGAGATTCGAACTCGCGAATCCGGAGATATTAGGGGTTTCATTTTAGGGTCTACCTAAACCTAACGCCTTAGACCACTCGGCCAAACGTCCTTTCAACAGTCACATGATATAGCAAATTTATTTCAAATCTTACTAATCAGACCACGATCCAATTAAGCATCTACATTAAATATAGGACCAGACACAATTATATGGCAAGATTTCAGAGTGACGATCCAAATCAGTCACGTGATAATAGTTTTGTGGTCACGTGATTCTAATATGAATAATAAAACCCGTCCATTAAATCAAGTTAATTGTCTGGAGGTCTCCTATACAGGTAAATCTAAGCTTTTGTGTTTCTCTGTGCGCTTTGGTGCCTCACAAGGCACTCCCGGGCGTCTTTTTAGGGGGCCACGCTTTGATAGCCTCAATCTGCGCCAATGTTGATTTTAAGCACTAAACCTAACCTGGGATAAATACAGTACTTTAAGAGCTATCGTTTAAGCCCAAATTTGGAGCTCTTGTGGATAAACTCGACTGTCTGGAACAGAAAAATTATTTTTCTCTAAAATCTTCCTACATATACCTGCAAAACCGGTTAGTTCGTGTTTAATGCTCTAGTGGCGCAGAGGTTAGCGCTTCGTGCTTATAGCCGTTCTAACGATGTCTATACATGATGTCACGGTCGTGTGAGGAACGCGATGGTCGTGGGTTCAATCCCCTCCTGGAGCATTTTTTTTTTGGATTAAAATTTACACTTTTAATTTTTCGAATGCAATATCAAACTTGATTAATTATTATTATTATTAAAAGAATGCAAATACAGTACTGTTCTAATATAGGCTTATTATATACATGAGAAACTCATTCCCGGGAGACAGCTCTGGCGAATTTCCATAAATTGCTCCGCTCCTCATCTGTCGCGTAACCGGAGGCTGCCCACCGAATCTTGCAGTTACGGTCCACCAAATAAATATATCCTGCAATGTTATTTTCAGCCATTAGTGAAGCTCTGAGTTCACTTGTAACGCCTTTTCTAGCTATTATGTAGCGGTTGTAGTGTGTCTGATCCTTGAATCGCTTTCTAATTGACCCTAATTGCGTTCGAACAACCAGCTCTTGAAGTAATCCCTCTGGAGTGTTAATATCTAAAACTTGTATACCTTTTGGATGATTGTTAACATCGCTATTTTCAAAAAAAGTGTGAGTTTGCAACTCCCCAGCGGTGACACCAAATAGTCTAACAACTGTCACAGAGTTTTTTAGGAGACTAGTAGTACCCACTTTGCCGCTCTGAGCCAACGTTCTTCCCCAAAAGTTCGGCATAAACAACGCCTTGTCTGCCTTGAAATATGAGCTAGGGGCCTTCCAAAATTTACCTGCAGTTTTCCTAAATTCATACATGTAACTGAGTGATGAGTTGCCCAACTCCTTCATGATTTTGGCTCGCCTGGCTTTATGCTTTTCATAATCCATCATGTCGGCCCTGCGTTGTTCCAACGTCCGAGAGTCATTGACCTGATTATCACTATCCTTAGGGGGTCGTGAGACACCAATTGGGTGGGTCAATAGCGGTATCTCTGCTTTTTTGTCTTCTGCCTCGAATATCCTTTTTGATGAGATGCACCGAGCATGGCCGAATGTATTCGACCCAATGATACACCGAGCTGGTGAAATCCAATGACGAGAAACAACCATAGCAGCTAAAGTTGTGTTAGTCTCGACAATGCCTGGGGCGATTTGCTGAATCTAGAATTCTACTATTCACGGGATATGTTAGCTGGCCACAGGTTGAAAACTTCGGTCGAGCTCACAACCGATTCACAAATTTATTAAATTTTATCAGATCGTTCGAACAGGACAATAAATTTGATTTATTATTATTTAATAGCATTAATGAATATTCAAGCCCAGGCCGGTGCAACCACTACAATCACAGATCTGCTGAACTCCTGGCAGAACTTCTTATGACCTGGCCTTGATACTTTTGTTCCGTGGCCTCTGCAAAATGTTTGTTCGTGGGGATAAGTACCAATAAGAGTAGTAGAAATGATAGACTTAACAATAGTAGAAGTTATAAATGATATAAATAAAGCCTTTCGAGAAAGGGTTGTAGAAAAGCGTATATACGCAATTGACTAAAGATTCGCAAAATTCTGGTCGCCTCTGTTTACTTCCAGCAAACTCACACTTCTACATTTCATGTTTTCAGAGTGATTGGATCCTCGTTTTGGAATTGACAACATGCCTGGGTTACTGTCAAAGCAATCGCTGTTTTCGTCGTTGGAATCTGGTAGCAATGACATATTCCGTTTGACAAACGAGAAGGGTGTTCGGCTCATACTATGATCAGTCGCAAGGGTATCGCTCTTACTATTTATGACAGCGAGTGTCGCCGAACCCAGTATTGATCGCGACTTCTCTAATAACGAGGTATCCAGTTTGTGCTCAAAACTCAAAAGCCTGTTCTCGAGATCATTAAATTGAGCCAGCTTGGACGCCAACTCGGTGGCCATTATATTATTCTGAACGGTGATTTTGAGTTTCTCTTCGTGTAAGTTATTGACTTCGCCCTGAAGTTTTGATACTTTACCAGAGAATGCTTCAAGCTGACTATTTTTTCTCTTCTCCTCTGCCAGTTCTGCAAGCAATTCAGAGTTTTTCAATTTCAGCTTCTCATTCTCGACTTCTAGGTGGGCATGCGCTTCTATCACGCTAAGGCCTTTTTCTTCCGCTGCAATTAGGCGCTTCTCGAGATCTTCTTTAAGCTCTGTAGAAAGTTGAGAGTTCTGTAGACTACCCGAAATATCGGCAAGACTTTCAGCCACCGAGCTGAGCTTCGATTCCATGCCAAGTTTCAATTCATCTTGTTTGTTGTCGAGTTCAGCTAATACCTTACTCAGGTTGTTGGTGAGTACTGTAGCTAACTCTCCATTAGATCGAACAGAAGCTGCTGCTAGTTTTTCATAATGGCCTTCCAAAAAGTTATCAACTTTCGCACATGTTCCACTTAAGTCACCAATTGCCGTGATTGCGGTTTTGATACTTTCCACATCATTCCTCTCCTCACTTAGAGTCTTTTTGGTATTAGCTAGAACCTTGAAAGATTCATCTTGTAAAGCCTCATATTTTGTGGCAAATGTCTCATATTCACGAATGTCAGCTGAAGATTTTTCAACTAACTTGTCAAGCTTTTCACAGATTAATTTGATATCAGGGCTTGACTCTTCCGCAATTGCCTTTTTCAGTTCGAATAAATGTTTCGCATTTTGGATGGAACTCTCTTGGGCACTCCGCTCAGCAGAGTCTTTGAGAAAATCTCGTAATGAAAGTAAATCAGTCTTGTTTTCACGAGTGAGGGACTCGAGCGTCTCGACTGCTCGCGATGACCTTGTCTCATTTTCAGTTAACGTAACAAGAGCAGCTCTGACAGCTTTCACGCCTTCAACTGAGTCACGTAAATCGTTTTCTAATGCCTCTGGCGATGGTATAGCTGCTTTAAGTTGCGACAACCTGTTATTAATATCAGTCAACTCACCCCGCAATGCTTCTTTGAAAGTAATGATAGGCTCGCAAGACTTGCTGATTGTTGCGGCAATACGACCATCAAGAGTCAGGCCCTGAAACTGCTGAATTAACATGTTTTCAATGCTTCTCAGGTTCTCCGTAAGCACCTGAAGCCTGTCATTTTGTTGGGCACTTTTCAAGCGCTCACTGATCTCTTGGACTTTTTCTTTGATCATAGCAGTTGCTGCATAATCACTACTGTTTGCAGCATCCTTGTTCAACTTGTCATCCAACGACGAAATTCTTTGAGATAAAAGCCCATTGGACTCTAGCAGGCTTTGAACGTTGGCTTTTAGAGACTTCTGTGCGTTGTCCTGGCCTTGCAAAGAGCTCTGAATCTGTTTTATGCAAGCATCTAAAGACGCCTTGGAGCTGGCAGAGTTGTTTTCAGTGCGTCTTGAAATTTCCTGGAGGGTAGTCAAAGCGCTGGCATTATCCTTAGATCTATGCGCTAAGTTGTCAAACTCCAACAATGCCTCGCGTAATGAACCCTTCACATACTCTTGATCTGAGGCGATAGAAGTACTCAATGCCAAGATTTCAGCCAGCTTCTCTTCATTCATTCCACCGCTACCTAGAGAGCTTCGCATTCCAAATGGTTGGCTTTTGATTGGGCTACCAGTTATCCGAGGAGACATATCGTTGGTCGAGGGTGAGTCTGGGCGCAGCGGCATAGGTGGGGGGTTCCTAGTAGGATCAGAAGAGTCCCATCTATAAATTAGAACAGGATTCTCTTAGGCTTGGTGAAAAATTACAAGTCAAAAATACACTTACAGTGGGAGCGTTTTAGAAGACCCGGCGAGATCTTTTCCTTTACTAGGGCTCTCGTTATGACCGAACATGCTTCTTACACTGGTAATAAATAACTCAGGCCCTCAAACCCTAAAACTAAACCAGATGCAGCAAAAGAAAAAACTCTCTCGCTCTATGGAAAGCTGAATTTGGTCTTCCTCAGCTATAAACAGTCGACAACAACACGAGTTAGCCAGCTCGCTAAAATGTAAACAAGTCTCCGTGTATTTACTAGATCAGGGGCGATCTCTTTTATTTTTTTTAGTTCTAGTCCGTCTATCACAGTGGTCTGAAAAAACTTACATAACACACTCTCTCAGCAGAATCTCGAAAGTATTAATCGAGAGAAAAATAAAGTAGTTAGGGCTTTGCCCTAATAAACTGTTTCTCAGATTACATCTTAAACAGTCACTTTTTGTCATCCTCATCGTCACAAAAATATATTCAAACTCACATCACAAAACTTTTGATATTTCCATATACACTGTATCAAGATTAATTAACCAAAGGAATAAAAATGGCCGCCAAGTTCTTAAAGCCAGGAAAAGTTGGTATGTTTAAATGAAGGATATGATTGTATTCTGGATGGAATGCTTGGAAATGTTCTGAAACGGACTTTATGGAGGTTCTGGACTTCATTTCAGTGTGGAGTTGAGAAGATTCAATATGCGACTTTTGAACAGAGAGAAGAGCGAGTGACTCTTTGTGTGTTTGATATCTATGCCTTTTCAACAACCGTAGGCTTCTTTTCCATTTCAGCCAAACCGTCCAGTTAAATTTGTAATGAATCCCTATCTAACTGTTATTCTTTAGCTATTATCACCCGTGGAAGATACGCCGGAAAGAAGGTCGTCATCATCAAGCCCCACGATGATGGATCTAAGTCACATCCTTTCGGACATGCTTTGGTTGCTGGAATTGAACGTTACCCCTTGAAGATCACCAAGAACCACGACGAAAAGAAGGTCGCTAAGAGAACTAAGATCAAGCCTTTCATCAAGGTTGTCAACTTCAACCATCTTATGCCCACTCGTTACTCATTCGAACTCGAGAACCTCAAGACTGTTGTCTCCACTGAGACTTTCAAGGAGCCCAGTTTGAGGGTGGAGGCCAAGAAGGAGATCAGAAAAGCATTCGAAGAGAGACACAAGGCTGGCCAGAACACTTGGTTTTTCACCAAGCTTAGATTCTAAAAATATTAAAAGTGCTTGGAGAAGAAATACCTATGTAATTCGATATTTATGACCCAAAAATTGTTCCCTGCTATTGACTAGAGCTATTGAGTAGAGTATAGTCTCCAAATCTACATGTCTTCATAGCATCGCTGCGGTGATTGATCTCGTCGAGAAGTGCTGCTAGAGTCCTTTACTTGTAGACTTTACATCCTTGAGCGTCCGTGCATTCGAGCACTTGGGCTAGTTGTAAAGAATATATTTCTCGTCACTGTTCTGTCAGCTCTGATGGCTTTTGAGCTTTAATGGGCTTTTAGAGTTTTGCATGTAAATGAAATCTGCAGATCGTGAAATTTGCCCATGGCTCACGGATTGATCTTGAATCAAAATCGGCTCTTGGTACGTTTTTTGTCAGTTAGAAAAACAGGGTCCCGGGTGTCTTCAACGCGTGTATTTATATACATACGTCAAAAACTTAGCTGTAAGAGGAGCCGGGCCTCCTTATGAATTTCAAGGAGAGCTGACATTGACAAATGAGCAGGAGAATTTTCTGTTTTCATCCTAGATGTGGTCTCAGACTGTATTCTAATACTAGTTTCCAAAGTTCGGCAGCCTTACACCGGCCACAATTTGATATCGCTGAGCTGAAACTAAATCGTGAGGCATATCAGAGCAGCGTAGACAGAAGGAAGTCAAAGCTTCCAGACGGACACACGATTAACTCAATCATTGGGTTATATGACGAGGTGGTAGGTCTTCAAAAATCTCGTGCAAGTCTTGTGGCACAAAGAAACGCATTTGGCAAAACAAAACCAACATCTGCTAATATTGAGCAGCTAAAACGCATAAAAGAGAAGGTCAAGGAGTTTGACAAAACGATTAGTGACCAGGAACAGTATACAACGACTTTAATTGAGGCGATTCCCAATTTGATTAGTGCATCAGTCAAGCATGATACCTTCCAAACAATTATGACATTGAATATTGATAAGTTGAAGGATGCAGACACCAAACTTGACCATTGTACCATAGGGCAGAAACTAAAATTGGTGGATTTTGCAAATGCCGCGAGGGTATCAGGAACATCTTCGTATTATCTTACCAACGGGGGTGCCCAGTTAGAGCAAGCACTGATACAGTATGCATTAAACAAGTCAATGCAAAAAGGCTGGTCCTTGGTAGCCCCCCCAACCATGGTACGTAAAGAATTCACTAGGGCCTGCGGCTTCAAGCCCAGGGACCAGAATAACGAGCGGCAGGTTTACGAAATTGAGGACGATAATTTGTGTCTTGCTGGAACTGCTGAGATACCTCTAGCAGGTCTTTTTTCAGAGACTGTGCTCAACCCTACTGAATTTCCCATTAAAAAAGTGGGAATAAGCAGATCATATAGAGCCGAGGCAGGAGCAAGGGGTAAAGATACGAAGGGCCTTTACAGAGTTCATGAATTCAACAAAGTTGAGCTGTTCTCATGGACTGACTCCTACGAATCTTCTGTTGAAATGCTGGAGGAGTTACTGGCTCTACAGGTAGAACTCGTAAACGATCTGAAGTTACCTGCAAGAGTTATTCTCATTCCGCCAGATGACCTTGGAGCTCCGGCATACAAAAAGTATGACATTGAGGCTTGGATGCCGGGCCGGGGTGATTGGGGCGAGATCACATCTGCATCTAATTGTCTTGATTATCAGTCGCGACGTTTGCATACCAAACTTAGAGGACAATCCAAAGGTACTCAATTTGCTTACACACTGAACGGAACAGCTCTCGCAGTGCCTCGAGTAATCATAGCAATAATAGAAAATTACTTTGACCCAGAGAAAGGGAAAGTGATGATCCCTGAAGTTTTGAGGAAGTGGATGAATGACGCAGAGTATATATAATGAGTGAGATTACCAGACACTCAAGGACCAGTGTCCAGAATCAGCGTTCATGTATATAAGTTTAAACACGCAAAACTCATGATCACTTGATGTTACGTATGTTACGGCAACCCTGCTGCATACAGATTGATTTCTTGTCTTTGGTGTAAATGCAAGTAGAATGTGCAGTGCGACAGCTGATTAGCAATCTCAACTAACCAATATAGTTACCACCACTCAGGGACGCACGTAATGGTTAAATGCATAATAGGGACCATAACTCCGGCTAGACTAGAAGGCAGATGTTAGAACTGACTATGTAGGAGCACTGTAGTTCCTGGCTTGCTGTACAATGCATCACAGGTCAAAAAGCTGATCACGTGTGCTTTTTGCTCCTTGCCTGAAATTACACATACGCGCGTTACTGGACTGCTGAAACCTGTCGAAGCATTTTCACGCAATTCTTGAAGGCTTTTGGGGTGTCAAAGAGCTGAACTCAGGTGCTAGTATAAATATATTTAGATGGTGGAGTACGCTCCTCTTAACATGTGCCTGGTCGGTATTCTCAAGTCACGTAAATCCTGTGTGATCCAGCGCTGTAACTCTAACGTAGAAATTCAATTGATCAATGAGGTACCTCTCAGTGATGACATCAGCCGGCTCACTGCGGTGTACAAGCTTAAGCTAATTAGCAAATTGATGAGTTTTTACAACTGAATCCACCTCAGTCTTTGATTAATTAATCAATAATATTTGTATACATTAATTAATGCTTGGTTGTGTCTGACGTCTCTGACATTTTGAATATTCACAGGCTCAAACACGACTTCTTTTCATCTATTTTGAGAGCCGACTATTAGACTACTGCTTGTATTCACACTCCAAGCGGTCATTACAAGTTGGTAATACAAGTTTATCACAATACCCATTAATTTCTTCTGGAACAAGAGGCTACCTTCCTAGAATCAAGATAAAAAAGCAGCCAGTGCTGGAAGTTGCTCTGCAATAGCAGCTTTCTTTTTATAAGGAACACTTTTTGCTGGTTTATTATTGTGTCGGGATGCAAATAAAAATCAGTGCAAGCATTTACAAGAGGATACAGGCGCAGGTAAGACTTTTAATTCATGGCCACCATTATACAAAGTATACTAACATAAATCATAGCCCGATTCTCTGAAAGCTTTTGTTGAAAGGTTGACTACTTGTGAAAATGATGTTCTAATTAGAGAGTTGGAATCTTTTTCTCAAGAATGGGCTAGACCAAGAGGGGATCTATTTGCGTGGATTCCTCTATTGAACCGGTTTGACGGCATTATTGATGGAGTTGTCACAAAGTACAAGCTAGATAGCTCTGAGATCCAACCGCATGCTATTGATTCTGACGAGGAGGCTTTATTAATCGCTATTCTCAACTTTTCGGCTTTTTTGCTAGAACATTGTTCGAACAGAGGAATCTATGCTAGTTACAAATCTATCTATCACTTGTCGAAATCTACCTCCTCGTATGTCGCTTCGGCAGCTTTCAAGGTAAGTATGATGTGGGCATATAGGTTTGCTAAGTCCCCCTCTCCGAACCTGAAATTTCTTGACTTTGAGCAAATTTTCAGATTAGCAAAACTTTTGCCCATTTCTCATTGGGAGACGCCCGGAAAGTCTGGTATTGAACTTGAAGCTTATGTGGATCCAGAGTACAAGTTTTCCGACGTATGGAGCACGTTCCATCTACAGTATTACGTTTCTTCGGAGACTGCAGAGGATAGTGATGCTGGCTCGCCTACCAAAGCTGCTCATAGATCTACCAAGGAAGGACTTTCTACGGTAAGGATCAGCTCTGCAGAAGTCAAGAAAAAGTCTCTCGAAGAACATCTCAGGTACGTTTTTGATATTGTTCCTACAGAGTTCAGATTTGAGGCCTTATGTAGGCTCAGGCTGGCAAAAGCTTGCGTCAATACAAAGGAAGGTTTGGCAGAACGGCGAGAAATTTACAAAATCCAATTATGCGCAATTGCCTACATGACATGCTTGTTCGCGGAATCCGTTCTTGAAAATAGGCTAATGAGCAAGAATCCCGGTATTGTCAAACAGATTGCGAATATGATAGCTCCGAAATCCAAAGAGATTCCAAACGATTTAGTGTTGCTAGCCTTGAGAACATTGCAGTATGGATGCTCAAGGACCCTTTTCAAAAACGAGGTTCTCTCAGCCCTTTTGGGTAATGTAAGCCACGGCCTTCTCATGTCAATTTTGAGAGACCTTGTAAGAGATCTCGAGTCGGGCGCAAAGATAAATGAAGACTTTATTATAGAGCTTTTGTCCCTAGTTCTCCAGCTTACTTACTCCTTGAGTCTCGGAAACTCTTTAGTCTCTGCAGGAATCATTCAACTTTTGTTGCAGGCTGTCAATGTGCAAACTCCTTACATGAAAGTTCTTGCTCATGCCATGGAACTTTTGGATCATATTGTTGATTTGAACTCTGCTTATACCACATTCACTCAGAGCCGTGGTATTAATATACTAGTTGAGATTATTCAGCGAGAAATTGATTATAGTCTCACTATTGGTGAAAGGGAAAAAAGTCCTGATTATTGCAATCCGGATTTTTCTCTGTCGTACCAAAGGATTCACTGGATTAGGTCGTTGTTCGTTGTCATTTCTAATATCCTGATCAACACGAGAACACCAGAAAACGTCAATAATTTGGCGGATTCTCCACTGTTGAAGATCTCGGAAAAGGTGATAACAAACTCGCACATCTTTGGGTCAAAAGTTGTATCTCTCAATATTCAAATTTTGGCTTTGATGTTGGAGAATGAGCCAACTTCTTTCCAAGCTATGCAGGAAATAAAGCTTATCGACCTGGTAACTGACGAGGTTAAGAAGCTTTTGCATTCATCTAACACTTATTTCCCTCCAGTTGCAAAATTTATAGCAGCTCTATCTCATAACGAGAGCGGAGTCAAAGTGCTTAAGGAGAAAAAGCTGATAGTTGAGTACGTATCTGCCTTATCAGAAGCACCCCTGAATAACAGCATCAAAAGCTTGGGATCCGCTGTAGATGCTATCACAACGGAAAATGCTGAAGTTCGCTCTGCTCTAGTTAAAGAAATTGTGAAATTCTTGCGCTCGATAAAAGATAAAATCTCAGCAGAGTCAACCCCAGATATGTTCTACTCAGAGTATGGAAGTTACAACGTTTCGTCTTCTGAGAAGGAAATTGTGGACTATAATGAAATGCCGCAAACACTATCATACTTGGCAGTATTTTTTGATGGGCTTTTTAGAAATCACTTGACAAGGTCAGAGTTTATCAAACAGAAAGGTTTTCAGCCACTTTTGTCTCTTTTGAGTGCTGACAACTTATCTTACGATTTTGTGACCTGTCCTGCTGGATACTCTCTTACTCGGCTTTTAAACTCGCTTTATACTCTTGATATTGAAACCAAGTCTATCGAGAGAGATCTGCTTTCTAACATTGAATTCACGCTTGAAGAAGTAGAGAATCTTATAAGCACGATATCTGACGATGAGGTATTAGTAGGCGACCAAAACAAGGGAGATGTATTTGTGAGAGCATTGAGCAGACTGGTCTCTGCTCTCCACGCATTCGCGGAGGTTCTTTTTCAGAACGGCGGAACTGGATATAGGATACTCAGCGTGATCGAACTACTAACATCTTCTCCTCAGTACGAAAACTTCTTTCCAAGATTGAGCAACGTTCTGACATGGCTGTTCTGGCAGGATGCTCGAAAGACTGATAGCGTTTCGAAGGAATTCACAGAGGCACTGAAACCTCTTTCATTATTCTACCAGCGCGGAAAGCCCCATTTTTACAAAGCGATTAAAGATGCTGAGAGTTCATTGAGTGACGACAATTTGAGTCGCTTCAAAGCAGTCAAAACTTATAAGTTTGAGTTGTACAGTTACGCTGAAGCTTATTCAAAAATTGTGTATGAGCTTGCCTGCGTTTGCACTGGCGAGCGGAGTCTTGGTAGTAGCCGCAAGAACGGACTTAAGATGGCTGAATTTCTTGGACACACTCTGTCTGACTTACTAAGAAGCCCCTTCATCGAAGGTTTGCAAAGTGATATTGACATAAATGCGAGGCTCAAAGCTTTAGTCAACACTTTGAACGTCTTGCAAGGCTGTCTTTTCAAGGTTACTTTGGATTATCAGTATATTGCCAATCTTGGCACGTTTATCATGTTCAAACAATCTGGCGGACTCCTACAACTCCTTGATATTTTGAAGATATTATGGGACAAGCCACTTGAAGGAGATGAAGATTACAAGTTTTTGCTCAACTTTGCCCAAAAAACTATTCTGATTATTTGTGATCGCTCGGTTTCCTACAAAACAATACTAGACGTGAGTCCTATCGTGTTCCCTCTAACTTCTGCTGAGTTGGATCGGTACAATATTGATTATTTTAATCCGAGTCAGTTTTTCATTGAGTGCAGGTTGTTCGTGTTAAATGGTGTCAGAAAGCTTTGGAGCTCGGAAGATCTTGAGAACAAGGAATCACAGGTGATAAGAATTTTGCTGGATCTGCTAATTACTCTTTTTGACTACGGCGAGCCCTTTAGCTCTAGACTGGAACGAGAGACTTTACCAAGAGAGCTTTCGTGGAGAAACGTTGCTCCTAGTGAGGATATGGTTCAGGAATTTGTCGATGCTGGATTTTATGAAGCGTCTGCTCGTTCGATTGTGTCCCAGTGTCACAATGACTTTGCCATGTCTTACAAAAAGCTGCAATCATCAGAGTCCTCTGTAGCGGACAAGTCGAAGCTGAAAAAAATCACCAGGCTGTCGTTCCCGATTCAGACCGGGTTGGCACCTGTCGATGAACAGGGCCATCCTTTGCTCACAAAACAAGACTTGAACACCCTAAGAGACCGGTTTGAAACTGGGCTTATAGATGTTGTGTTGAGCATTATTCAAAATCGGCCAGAAACTGCGGCTGGCGCGGCAGCGTTAGTTATCAAAGTATTTTGGCCTCCAGGATCGCTTAGAACTGACAAGACAAATGAGTCTCTCTCTGCTGGCCACAACGATATTCTGGTAACGGTACTTCAGGCTCTCTCCTCTTTTGGCGCAGCTAGCGATGAGCACGAGGAGCAGATAACAGCAATAATGTATTTTCTGGGTATTTTGATACAAGATGAGCACATTTTTCACAATTGCTGCGCGGAACTAATAGCTGAAGTAGGCATGTTGATTGACTTGATTGAACCGGACATGGTGGGCAAGAGATGGTATCCTTATGCCCTGCTTGTCTTGGAGACAATCATTACTAGAACGGATGTCCCCCAACCACCAACTCGGAAGTTTCAATCCAATCTCTCTCCTTTGTTTGATAACGAGATGACGTTGCTTCCCAAAGAGGAGTCAGAGCGAGTATTCCAAAAAATTTCAGAAAAGCTGGATATTAGCAATGAAAAGTCTGCCATGGCTATCTCCAGGTTGTATGCCTTTTATTCGAAAGATTTTGATAAGGCCCTCTTGTTGCTCAGAAAAGGTTCTATCAAAAACCTGCTGGGAAGCATAAGAAACTGCATTACTTCTGCGTCCAGCGTCAGCAAATTTGTCACAAACATCATGATAACGCTAAATCATGCAACTGAGACGCGGGAAATGGTTAGAGCAAAAATGCTCCATGACATCAAGCTAGCGTTTGGCTCCTCTCGTATTTACGAAGCTACTGTTTTCGCTAAATCTCAGGCTCACTTGATCAATAGATCTCCTGAACTATTTATAGAGATAGTGAGTGAACTCTGTGTCATCACAGAACCAAGCTCTAAAAGCAGTCATATTACTTTGAAAGAGACTTTGGAGCAAAAGCGTAACAAGGAGTTGGCATCTGCATTTAAGAAACAAGGAGAGGAATCTGGCTCAAGTAATGGTGGAGACGAGGATAGAACTCAGGGAACAGAGACCGCCAAAAACGAGCCGAGCGAAGACGAACAGATGCTTGATATATCTGCACAAGATAACAAAGAGGTGGTATCTGACATCAGCGCAGAAGCTACTGAAAGAGCCTCTATAATCATGAACATGCTTCTGTCTGAACTAAGCTCGGTGAAGCTGGAAAGCGTTTTCATTCAAGCTGACAAATTTTCACCAATCACACAGGATACTCGCAAAGCCTACAAGACCGAAGAGCATCGAGAGTTCATCTACTGTGGAATTTTGCTGGAGGCTACGTTGGAAATAGTAAAGTCCCACTCGAGCTGCAAGCTTGAGTTTGTTAAATTCAAGAACGGACCTCACAGTATCTTCAATTTCTTTTTATTTGGTCTACTACCCACAGGTGTTGCTACGAACTTTTCACAGAATGAGGTGATCAAGGAATGGAACGCAATATCTTATTTATCTAGCGGAACACTCATTAGCTTGATGTCTTCTACTTTCCAAATGAATAAAGAGGTGAAATCAAAAGCTGCTAGCACGCAACTAGATGTTGTCAGGCGAACTGTCGTTGAAGAAATTTCAAAGTTTGTCAAAGGTTTGATGAGCTCAAACTTACCGGTTGCTCGGAAATACGGTATACTGGGGACCGTTGCTGATTTATGTCACAAGCTTATTGTCTCTCATCCTCCGCCTTCTCAAAATGTTACTGATGCAACTTCCGTTGTTAAGGTCATGTTCGAGGCGAAACTAGGCTCTCTTTTTTCAGGTGTTTTGGGGGAAATAGATCTTAATTGTGCTCACCACGAAAGAGTTACCAAATTGATAGTTCGGTTTCTGGAAGACTTCTCTAAAGGAGTCTTAGAAGATGGCGACTTGGTATCACAGTTCTCTAGCCATGCAGGCGATGGCCATTCGAATGTTGATAATAATGCCTCTCAAGACGTTGATATTGATTTCGAAGAAGAGGAGAGTGATGATAATGATGCCAGAATACCAAATCTGTTCAGGAACTCGACACTAGGCATGTATGAGTTCGGACAATCTAACAATTACAATGAGGACGAAGAGGACGAGGAAGAAGAAGACGAGGCAATAGACAACCCCGGAGAATCCGTAGACGATATGACTTATGATGAAGTGAATGACGAAGCAATGTCTGATGTTTCTGACGTTCATAGTCGTAATAGAACTATCGCCGATCCTCTGCAGTTTGATTCATTAAGATATAATTCCAGTGGCGATGAAGAAGATGAGGAAGACGATGAAGACGATGATGAAGAGGATGACGATGGAGAGGAAGGTGAAGGTGATGACGACGAAGAAGAAGATGGTGATGAGATGGATGTAAGTTGACTTTGGGATATGCAATTAAATTTGCAAAATATGCTAACTGCGTTTAGGTGGAGCTTGTGCTCGAAAGTGATTTTGAGGATATCGATGAAAATGACGAAGACGAAGAAGGTCTTGGAGATATAGAGCTAGCAGATGATGACGAAGAGAGCGTTGATAGTGAATGGGAGTCATATGACGACGAGGAAGAGGCAGATGGAGAAAATGCTTCCGACGAGCTCGTCAGTGCGGCTTTAAGCACTCTAAATCAATTGGCTGGTGACCGGGCGCAAGGAAATCGACGATCTTTGCCTTATGACGAAGAGGATGGAGAAGGGTTTCATTCTCGTCTTGCAAGTATTAATGATGAGCTTGGAAGCAACACTAGTGCCGAAGACTCAATGGATGAATATGGCTCTTCTTTCATGAGTGAGCTGGAAGAGGATGAAGAGGAGGATGAGGCGTATGACCGTTATGGAGCCCTTGCTTTGAGTAAGTTTGCCTCTGCAAAGGAATAAACAAGATTAACTTTTCATACTCTAACACATTTTTAGGTCAAAGAGCGGAATCTGGTCCTGCAGCGTTGCTCAATCCATTACTCGGAAGGGAGGGAATTATAATCTCTGAGAAGGAGAATTCCGCGCAGCCTTCTGTCGAGCTTCAATCGGAAGTTAGTCTCTTGGTTCCTCTTTTTGAAATTATCATGAGAAGGGTCTCTGAGTTTGTTGAAGCTGACTACTTTGAGGCCGTTCTGAGAAAAGACCTCAACGTTTTAGTGCATGGAAATCGTGTCAATCCGTTAGCTGCCTTTTTATCTTTCAAACCCTCTTCTATTTCAGCCAGATGGCAGGAATCTATAGGGTTGTTCAATGTTATGAAACGTCCGGAAAATTGCTGCAGAGTTCTGATCCAAATATTCAATAATATTACGCCGTATTCATTGGATGAAGAAAGAAAAACTCGTGAGCTTAAAGCTGAGATTCGACAGAAAGAGGATTTAATTGCGAAAGAGAATGAAGAGCGTGCAAAGAAAAAAGCCGAAGAAGAAAAAGAAGAAGAATCGAAAAGGCAGCAAGAAGCAGCACAGCAAGAGAGAAACTCAAACCTTGATGAGTCTGAGAACCAAGAAGATGCAGAAATGGAGGGTGACGCGCAAGCACAACCCGAAACCTCCGGTTCCACCGAGCAGACTCGCATTGTTGTGACTATAGGTGACAGGGAAGTTGATATCACCGGAATGGGGATAGATCCAGAGTTTTTGGAGGCTTTACCTCCCGACATCCGTGAAGAAGCGTACAGTCAAAGGTTGCGTGAGATGAGAGCGTCTGGTGAGCTGCCAAGTGCTACACGAAGTGCTTTTGCCGATTCTGCCATGCTATACAGAGATGCATTCGCTCCGGAATTTTTAGAAGCTTTGTCTCCTAGTCTCAGAGATGAACTTTTGGCTTTGGACGAAGGAGATGATAACTTAGACTCCTTGGATCTCACTGGTGTGCCAGGATTGCACAGTTCCTTGAGAAATGGGCTTGCTATCGCCGAGATTATTGAAAACCAGGCAGGCAATGAAGCCTCTCAGATGTTTCACGGCAGTAGAAGAAGAAGCGGTTTGAACTTGCTTAGTAGTCGCAGAATCTCGCTCCGTAATGTTGAAGTAGAGCTTTCAGAAGAGCTCGACGAAGCTTTTGATAGCGAAAGGAAAAAGATACAACAACGAGCAGCAGCAGCTGCGTCGCTTCAATTTTTTGATCGCTCGGGCGTTGCTGCTTTGGTTAGATTACTCTATGTTCCTACGAAAGGTGGCCAGCAAAGTTTTCATGAGCTACTGCTTTGCATTTGCAGCTCTCGATCTAACAGGAATGATCTTCTGAATTTGATCTTACACACTTTGCAAGATGCGTCCGGTGATAGAAGTACACTTGAGCGTGGTTTTCTGCAAACCTCAATTCGAGCAAAGCCCTCTGCAGTGCCTACTAAACCAGGCGAGACCCCTTTGAAAGCCAAGCAGTTGGGTAGGATACCCCTTAGAGAAGAATCTACCCCGGTTGTAGTTACGCAACAGGCATTGGATGCTTTGGAGTTTTTGGTTAAATTCAGCGGTACAGTGAAGCATTTCTTCCTTAGTGAGCACGAAAACTCTTTCAGCCCCAAAAAATCAAAAGGAAAAGACAAAAAGCCGGAGCAAGACAAGGAAAAGGATCGAGAGCATAAGTACCCAATCAATTTGATAATCAGCATGCTCAAACGACCGGCAGTTTATGAAAATGCCATGACACTAGAATTATTGTCTGCAATGCTGCTGGAGATAACTCGACCTTTACCTGTTTTGCTGAAACCTAAATCCCCGCTAGAAAATTCCGAGACTTCTGATCATGCGAAAAGCAAAAAGGATGAAGCCGGCAACACTGAAAATGCTATTGAAACAAGCGGCCAAAATGAAAAAGCCGAGGGTTCCAGAGCCGCCACTTCTGATGATTCTACCAAGAGGACTAAGGCAATGCAGCCCCCTTATATACCTGAGAAGTACTTGGTAAAGCTCTCCAGCATGCTTACTGCAAAAGAGTGCAGTAGTAGAACTTTTCAAAATATTTTGGGCACCATTAGATCTATCTGCGCTATTGATAAGATGAAGAGCTTTTATGGAGAAAACCTGGTGACGCAAGCAACTTCTCTGGGGCCCAAAATTACAACTGACTTGAAGGAGCTTTTGGAGAATATGAAAGCCGCTGAATCTGGTACGGACGTGCAGGCAACCATATTGGAGCATTTTTCGACAGCTCACACTGACCAGGCTAAGCTTCTGCGACTACTCACTGCCATTGATTACCTTTTCGACTCGAAAAATGACAAAGCCACGGAGAATGAGACAGGTGACGGCAGCTACATTGAGGAGCTTTACAATCGTATGACATTTGGCCCTCTTTGGGGTGCTTTGAGCGATTGCTTGAGCATCATACAGGAGCGTAAAGATATGCTGCATGTTGCTACAGCTCTTCTGCCTTTAGTAGAGGCTTTGATGGTAGTTTGCAAGCATAGCCGTTTAAGGGAGGCCCAACCTCTGGATAACAAGTATGAAGCGAGGAAATATGATATTGCTTCTGAGCCTCTTGAACGCCTTTTTTTCAGTTTTACCGAGGAGCATCGAAAGATTTTAAATCAACTTATTCGGAACAATCCCAAACTGATGGGCGGATCTTTTGCTATTCTATTTAGAAACCATAAGGTTTTGGAGTTCGATAACAAGAGGCGATATTTCTACAAGCAAGTTGGTGCTACTCGCTCGCGAGAGATCTCTGAAACCATTTCACTGAATGTCCGTCGCGACAGAGTTTTCCTTGATTCTTACCGTGCCATATACTTCAAATCGAAGGACGAGATAAAAAATGGTACGCTCAATGTTAAGTTCCGCAATGAAGAAGGCCTGGATGTTGGAGGAGTCACCAGGGAGTGGTACCAGGTATTGTCCAGGCAGATATTTAATCCAGATTATGCTTTATTTCTGCCAGTGGCTTCTGATAAAACTACCTTTCATCCAAACCGCACTTCTTGGGTTAATCCAGATCATCTATCGTTTTTCAAGTTTGTTGGTCGCATCATTGGCAAGGCAATCTACGATGGAAAGCTTCTAGACTGCCATTTTAGTCGAGCTGTCTACAAGAAAATCCTAGGCAAGTCCGTTTCAATCAAAGATATGGAAACTCTGGATTTGGACTACTATAAATCGTTAATGTGGATGCTTGAAAATGATATCACAGATATTATCACAGAATCTTTTGCTATTGAGACTGACGATTATGGTGAAAGAAAAACGATTGATCTCATCCCAGGTGGAAAAGATATTCTTGTAACTGAAGAAAACAAACAAGAGTATGTCCATTTGGTTGTTGATTACCGCTTGCTAAAAAGTGTACAAGAGCAGATGGACTATTTCTTGCAAGGCTTCCATGATATCATTGCAAAAGATTTGATTGCAATATTTGACGAGCAAGAACTAGAGTTGCTAATCTCAGGTCTGCCTGATATTGACATAGATGACTGGAGAAACAACACATCTTACTCCAACTACACACCTTCTAGTCAACAAATCCGGTGGTTTTGGAGAGCGGTAAGGTCTTTTGACCAGGAAGAGCGTGCAAAACTTCTACAGTTCGCGACGGGAACTTCTAAGGTGCCTCTCAATGGGTTTGCCCATCTACAAGGGTTAAATGAAATAGCGAAATTCAGCATTCATCGCGACTACGGAAGTAAAGATAGGCTACCATCCTCTCACACTTGCTTCAATCAGATAGATCTTCCCGAGTATGATTCCTATGAAACGCTTCGCGGTGCATTACTGACTGCTATCACTGAGGGCCGAGAGGGATTTGGATTGGTATAAAATCTACAGTACATAGAAAATGCATGTTAATATTATTATACTTCAAAGTAATTTTCTGGTACTCTCAGAGCTCAAATGTTTATGTTCACAGTCTTTAAAGCATCTACAGCCCACTTTGGATACTTGGAGCGATCACCATTGTAAAGGTTTGAAAAGAAAGACGATACAAATTCACCATACTCGTCCCGTGTGATTGCTTCTCTTGCTTCCCTCATCAGATTTAACTGATAATATACATTATGTAGCGTGAGGAGATGAGCGCCCACAGTTTCTTTTGCAGCAAGATGATGAACGAATGCTCTTGTTATTCCCATCCCGTCCTCGTCTTTACGGGAGCATACAGGGCATCTGCAGCCTGGCTCAATTGGACCAAAATCATTAGAATATATTTTGTTTCTGAGATTGAGAACTCCTTGTTTAGTGAGGGCATTCCCAAACCTAGCAGTCCGGGTAGGATAAACACAGTCGAACAGATCCGCGCCTAGAGCCACTGATACAACTAGATCTTCGGCATACCCAACTCCCATGCAATATCTTGGTTTATTCTGGGGAAGTATGTCTGTACAAAGAGACACAACTCTACAGTATGACTCCTTATCTTCCCCGCCAGAGAGTCCACCAATGGCAATACCTGGAGTGTCTCGCTTAATCATTTCATTGCAGCATTCTCGTCGTAATTCGTCATCTAAGCCTCCCTGTATGATAGCAAAAAGATTTTGCCTCTCTGGGTTCTTATGAGCACTTATGCACCGGTCGAGCCACCGAATACTTCTTTTCATAGCTTCTTCCACTCGGGGGCCGCTGGTTAATGACGAAACCACGTCGTCTAGTTGCATTATAATGTCTGAGCCAATTACATTTTGAAGTTCTATCGAATGCTCAGGAGTTAACAGCATGGGAGAGCCGTCATGAGGGCTCAAGAAATTTACTCCTTCCTCCGTTATTGTAGCTAACTTGAGCAATGACACCATCTGAAAACCACCACTATCAGTCAATATATTTCTATCCCAGCTTTGGAAACTATGAGCACCCCCAGCCTTTTCTAAGATCTCCTTTCCCGGCTTCAAACCCAAATGGTAAGTATTGTTGAGGCATATTCTACAGTCTAACTTGCGCAGCTGTTCGTATGTCAAACCCTTGAGTGCCCCTTGAGTGCCAACTGGCATAAACATTGGAGTATATACAGGTCCATGAGGAAGAATCATTGTGGCTGCTCGAGCTTTTGATCTCGAACATTTTGCCGAAACATTGAACTTCAAAGCAGGGCTGCTACCGGTCATTTTTTCAAAAGTTGAACAAGATTAGGTTGAGTCAACTGATCTTTTAATTGATTGGTTTGCTCTAGTGTCTGCTTTTTTCAATTGAATATGTATTATACTAGAAATTCCAGGCCTGCCTGTGAATAAAATTTCAATTAATGCATTCACATATATGGCGCCCGCATGCCTTCACGATTAAAGTGCGATATGATCATGATGAGCGCTCGTCAAAAAAAGATCGCGCTGAAATTTTTTTATTTCCTTCAGTTCCTGGCTACATTGGCGCTATCGAGAAAAGCGGCAGATCAGATATCAATTTATTACTTAGAATTTGAACGTACGCATTACTACCGCTAGCTGTACACATTTATTCGTAAGCCAGAGTCAGGACATACATGAAACTGAGATCTAAAGCTGCCGAAACTACAAGTTGTATCTAGGAATTTTGGCTAGATTCTCACACCGGCCAACCTAGCTTTAGTTCATGTCGCTAAATATTGCTCTTTTCTGCCCCAACTAATTGAAAGCGCGAAGTTAGCCAGCACAGCATGCCATTCGAAAGAAGGTCCTCACCTGTTACCACAAGGTCACCCAGGCAACCTAATCTGGGAGTAACTGCCCGTAACTCTATCAGTACACAAGAAGCAATACATAAGGGTGTCAAACCTTCAATAAATACATCTCATCCCACAATTTCTACGGGATGTGAAAGCTTGGACAAATTGTTGTTACATGGCGGTCTGCCCTTGGGAAGCATTTTGCTGATAGAAGAAAGTGGTGGCACTGAGTTCTCCAACGTGCTGCTTAGGTCGTTTGCTTCGCAGGGAATATTGCAAGCTCGCAACAATGCGGGCCCAGTCAAAGTGGCCATAGTGGGGGCAGATCACAGTTGGGGAAGAGCTCTACCAGGACCAGGGAAGGAAAGTAAGTCCATCAAGGATGTCGGTGACCAGAATGAAACCTCAGCAAGACCAAATATGAAAATTGCATGGAGATACTCGAAAGGTATAAACCGTAACGAACGGGATAATGAGTTCAAAGATGGCATTTATCGTTCAAATTTGGATTACACAACTAGGCTGAACCCTTTGCCATCGCCATCAGAGATCTCGTATATAAATGACTTTCACAGCTTCGAAAAACTGATGCAAAGCATTCAAGACTTATGTGAACAGTTCTGCCGCGGGCTTAACATTTTGAGGCTGACCATACCTTCATTCTTGCATCCTTCTATATACCATAGCGAGGTTATCACACCATGGAAAGTGATTCCTTTCTTGCAGATGCTGAATTCCCTTTGTCAAAAATACCCCACCAATTTATCCGTGATGATCTCTATGTCTACTCAATTGTTTCCAAGAAGTCTACCTATGATGAAAAGTTTGGAAAGGCTATGTGACGGAATCGTTCACTTAGAGGCATTTCCGGAGGAAGTTCTAGAGAGTCTCTCCAAAGACAAAGAAAACACCGCTGATCAGGGGTACATAAACCTTTACAAATTGCCAGCTATTACTGATAGAGGCTCAATGATTGCACGGGAGCAAGAGTATAGTTTCAAAGTAAGTAGGAAGCAGTTTCTTATCAAGGAATGGACAATTCCAGTTGAAGCAAAAACTGCTGAAGGGGAAAAGGATTCAAATAGCCATAATGCATCTGGCAGTCTTGAGTTTTAGGCCTTATTAGCTTTCACTTGTGTGACAGCAACAAATATCTGACCGAAAGGAAATCCGTGGATTGAAAAATATTCAAATGCATCAAGCTAAGCTATGAACCATTCTTTCGCTCATTTGAGTGTAGCATGATACTCATAAGAACAATAATAATAAATCAAGCTTATTGTCCTGAGGACTCTCATACAACTATAATCATTAAGACAAGACGGTTAGCTTGGTGGAAAAACCTGAGGAGGGGGTATATTCACTAGCTATCCGGGCTGAAATGAAGCTATAGACAAAAATGGCCAGTGGACAATTAGTGACTTTTATTAACTCCAGCTCGAGCTGATGGTGGGAGATTAGGATTTCAACTGATATGTTTGTTCCAAATGACCCGCACAACTGTTAATGATGAGGAGAGCTGTTACAGCCGCTGCTATATGCATGGCACCAACAACTAGTGAATTTCAAAACAAGAGCTTTTTCGCTTGGGTCGAGCAGAACGTTTCTTCACAGCCCTAAAAAATCATACCTTATTGTTGCCAGTTTAAATTGAAGCTCTAGAGCCGCTTGTACATATATTTATAGTTCGAAGTAATTACTTTAAACCATGGTGACCCGTAATTAACCTTTATTATGTCATCGTTAAAATCCTGGGGAAATCTGCGTGAACATGTATACATACGTAAGCTTAGAATTTCGTTCAATTGATATATATGCAGCATCACCAAGTCACTAAGCTGGATCAACAGGAAATCAGGAATCATTGTTAGCAGGTCGTTAAACTCACTGCTAAGGGTTTGAGCGTTTGATAAGCTCTGTATAGAAGGTATGATAGCAGCAGCACCTAATCAACGCGTGGGACAAGTGGATGCTAGCTTGTTGGATTCGGAGCTTTCATCTTTATTAACGAACCAGCTTTGGAAATCTTTCAAATACTTTAAACCGGAACTAAAAGACAAGTATGAAGCAGAACTAAGTTTGCTTTTCAAACTGCTACTGTTCAAAGTTTCCATTTGGGATAACGATGCTACCTACGGTGCTAAGATCCAAAATCTAAAATTTGCACAATCCTCTTCAACTTCAAGGCGAATAATACCCATTTCCAAAGCCCAGAGGTTGGGATACGGTGCCATAGTTGTGGGTGGGTCATATATCTGGGAGAAGCTTGAAGAGTATATTGCTCGCATTAGTGACCCAGAAAATGAGACATACCAGCGGATGATCAAATTCTCGAAATCAATGGAGATAGCTTGGAACTTCGCGTCTTTGGGAAATTTTGTTATTTTCCTTTTATCAGGAGAATATTCTACAGCTGTGCTCAGACTGTTGCGCATGAAGCTAGTGCCAGTAACCCGACAGGTTAGCCGGAATGTCTCCTATGAGTTTCAAAATAGACAGTTGGTTTGGAGTACTCTGACCGAGTTCTTGTTATATATTCTTCCCTTTGTCAACTTGGGAAAGTTGAAGCTGGTTATTAGCAAGCTGTTTTTTAAGTTCTCGAAGAGCTCCAATCGGCTCCTTTTGAATTTTTTGGGAGAACGGATATGTGGAATTTGCTATCAAAACTCATCTCCAGGTTCCGCCATGACAAGCCTGATAACCAACCCTTATCGCACTAATTGTGGCCATCTTTATTGCTATGTGTGTATAGAAAGTAAGCTAGCAGAAACCAGCAAACAGTGGACTTGCTTGCGATGTGGCCAAGTTGTCACCAATTCCCTGCCATACAAGGACGTGCTCTCAATTGACAACGCAACAAAATTGTCTGAGTCTGGTCCATCAGTTCGGAACGAAAAGAAGCCTGATATCTCACATGACGAGGAAAACGAAGATGAAGAAGGTAGCAGCGAGGAAGAAAATTTTCATGAAAAAACTCAAAGTTTCGTGGTAGAGGACGATGACATTTATTGAAATTTAGTCGACGCTATTTACCTGCCTCTTATACATCTCCACTACTTGCTCAGAGGTTGTGCTATCTTCAGGACCCTTATCTTCTCTAAGCCGAATAAAACGTGGGAACCTGAGCGAGACACCCTTTTCCAGCTCATGGATTCCTGCTTTATAAATAGGTGACAATGATAGATCCGCAGTGAGAACTTCCCAAACTTGCTTTGGTTCAAACCAAACATCTGGTTCAGCACTACTGGTATATGAAATGTATGATTTTGGCTCAGACACAACACTGGCTGAGAGATCTTTATGGAATTGCTCCAAATTAGCGTCACTAAATCCAGTTCCAATTTTGCAAATCGTTTCGTATTCTTCTGTATCTGGGTTGTAGCAGCCCAGTAGGAATCCTCCGTATACGTTTGTCCTTTTGCCCTTTCCGTAATAAGCTCCTAGTACTACCAAGTCTAGGGAATCACCAATGCCTTCAAGATAATCTTTTTTCAGTTTAAGCCAGTTCCTACTTCTCTTGCTGGGTTCATAGCCACTTTCCGGCCCATCAAGCACTTTTATCATAAGCCCCTCACAGCTGCTTTTTACACTTTCATCTAAGAACTCTTGAATTTCCTCGACGTTTTTTGAATCTTTGTGCTCAGCAAATGTGAGTTCTCCTTCGATTTCAGGTATATTTTCCACCAGCAGTTTTCTTCTCTCAATAAAAGGGACCCGCAGCAAGGACGCTCCATTGAAATATAGCATATCAAATGCAAAAAGGCATACTCTAACTTTGATGGATCCTTCTTCCACATCCTTTCGCTTTCTTGTTGACAGATGCTGAAATGGTAAAATCTTCTTTAGTTCTCGATCCCAAGCCACCGCTTCGCAATCAATGATGAAGGAATTCAAACTCCCGTTCTCAGTCAGCTTCGGAACAACTGATGCAATATCTGGATATCTTTGAGTCATATCCTCCATATTCCTGGAGTAAATAGAGACTTTTCCATCAGATGAGAGGTGAACTTGTGCCCTTTCACCATCATACTTATATTCACAAGTAAAGTGCTCACCACTGAACCGATCCAAAACTTCACTAATAGATTTAGTAGGTTTCGCCAGCATTGGCCTCAAAGGTACTCCTGGAGCAATTTTACAATGCTCTTTGAGCTGGTCTATCCCACTTTGAATGAGGGCCTCGATGACAATATCATAGTTCGGTACTTGCGAGAACACCTCTTTCAAAGTCTCGTCGGCAAAGGTGAGCCTCGAAGCAGAAGCTACCTTGTTTTCTTTTTCAGCCTCCCAACATGCAAAGGATTGAGACAAAGCTGTAAGAACCGTCTTTTCTGCCAAACCAATACGCAGCTTTCCCTCCAAGCTCCGTATCAGAAACTTAGCTTCAGACCCCTTACAAGCAGCCAAGAGACGTCTGATAATTCCAATCTTTTTAGTTTGACTAGACTGACCGCTCATCTTGGCTATCTCAGTTAGCGACCTGAAAACCTCTGAGGCTGTCAATGCTTTGGGAGCAAACATCGTAGACTGATTTTTACGTGCGCTCAACGCAACAAGACCCAAATCACCGGTTTTATGATAGTCTTGTTTTATAGCATTGGCCTGACGTCCTGTAGCTTCAGCCAATGCCTTGATGATTAAAGACTCTCCAAGACCAAGCTCGAGACCTTCGTAATCAGGGCCAAGTCTATTAATGAACAGATATACGACAGTGGAAAGCTCTTCAGGAGAAGATTTCAAAACATCAAGAAAGAATTCAGCACAGAACTTTGTGATTTCGAGTCGCTTAGTTGTTGATTCGACTTTGTCAAATGTGTCGGTTAGACTGTGATACGGTATAGGCTTGCCATGCTCTATCGATTCTTTGCTTTCAATTATAAGCTTCTCCCCATTATTGAGGCTGGTTTTGGGCTTTTTAGATTCTTTCTCAACCTCTTGTATAAGCCGCTTTGATCCAGCAATCTCCGCTGTTTTGTCGGTGGGTTTTTTCCTTGGTGCGAAAAAAGTGCTAAGTAGAAATTAGAAGGCTGGCAACCTATAGACTAGTAAAACCGTACATACTTAATGTCCTTCTGAGTTGCCATATTTCTGGAGCTGAAGCAAACTATCAAGGCAGAAGACAAATTGTAGCTTCCACTCAAGTCCAATCTTTTTACACTCCTCGAAAAAACACGAATGACACTTGACAAAGAAATCTTGAGTTCTTGCTTTTCCCGCACGTCTGAGAGAATACACTAAAGTTTCAAAAGCAATTGCTAGTCCAAATCTTCCAGGATGCCGGAGAATCCAGGTTAGTACGCTTATGCAATTGGATGAGATTTATGTATCGCCCTAAGACTCTCTCAGTATTAACTATAGTGCGAGTAACGGTTCCAGCTGGTATATATATGATATATCTAATGATGGATCATACACGCGTGAATTCAAGAAATATTTCAAGTTAGCTGTGAGACCCGATGCGACGACGGGATGCGCCGCGCGCATTTGTAATTATAAATTTTAGACAGGATCTTATTCTTGTTTCGCACAATCAATTACAAGTTCACAGAAGTACAAAAGTAAATAAAGTATCAATACTCTTAGTTCTTGATTTTACAGCACTACTTCACTTCTTAGCTCGTTTCTTGTTATGTCACTTGAATGACGAATCTTTCTCTGCTCTTTTTTTTTCTTGGCCATTTTGTCCAACATAACGGAGGTATTGAAAAGCTCGAATATGAATCTTCGAACTGGTAATTTGTAGTGATATTTTTCCAGCAAATCCATAGCCTCCACAAAAAGTTCGACCGAAGCGAACTTATTTCTGTATAGAGACTTGAGCTTGACTAACTCTTTGGATGCATCGTTAGCCAAGATCTGATTACTCATCTTCGTAATTGCGGACATTATTCTCGCTTTTGGCACGTCAACTGAGAGCTGAGGAAACTGAAACTCCGCTTCTTCCTCAAAACTTACCAGCTCATTCTCTCTTGGATGCTCCAGAGCGTGCTGAGCTTTAAAATCAATATCGCTGCTGAAGTTGTTATTGAAAATCTGAGACAAAGATATTGGGATGCTGATTCCAGTAGGTTGGCCCATGACATTACGAACGGTCTTCCACCCAAACTCGTCCAGAATTTCTGCCCCTTCATAGGTTGTCGAAATCATGCCCAGTGCATAAAATGCTGAGCCCCTCACTGTGCATACCTGAGAATTATGAGCAAGCCATATTATATCTTCTGGAACACAGCTATCTTCTAGGAATGGGCCTCCTAATGTTGTAGAAGCGATATTGGCCACTGCCCACAAACAACCCTTTAGCTTCGTTATAATGGACGCATCTCTTTGTTCGGCCCTATGCTCTCTAATGTACCTTGTAAAGTCCTGGAAATGCCCACGAGAATTTAGCAACTGACAGCCCTCTTCTGTTAGGGTTAGAGTGCCATAAAAATGTTTAGGAGGGTTGGAGTATTTGTTGAGCTTCGGAGTGTCGTCAACCGCAGCAGACTCACAACTCGTCCAGACCGAAAGTTGTGTTTCCAAATATTCTTCCATTTGAGCCACATACAAATCGTTAAGACCATGATACCAATTGTCTATTTCAGTTTCTGCATACTCAAAGTTCCGCAAAAATGCAAAACCTTTTGAGGAAGACAAAAAGAGTAGCAATAAAGGAGTTGCAATGTTACCCAAATGATCGAGGGAGGGCTTTAACTTGATGAGATGCTCCAAGCATTCTCTATCGTGGCAATACTCTTCCAAAATCTCCACTGCCAGCGTGCAGACTTCAATATTTGGATCATAAAGCTGGATTACCAAGAGACCAACAGCCCATCTTCTGGTATCAATATTAGGAGATTTTATAATCTTGCGGAGATGGCCTGTACCAAAGATGCGAACTTCTTTGGGAGAGGAAGATAAAGCTTTTGCTAATATGATACGAGCATGTCCTTGAAGTTCGTAATTCATCGAATCTATTATGCTTATCATCAAATCTTCCCTGCTCTTCAATTCAGAAAGATGATAAAACATGTTGAACATTCTCCATTTTTCCATCATCGCCAGTCCATTCGGATCAGAGCTCAGCGTTCCCAGAAGATTGAAGTATCCTATGCTCAAGGTACTTTGTAGACGCTGACTTGAAAACAAAGGCTCGGCAGAAGTGATGCCACTCATAGGATCTAATTGTGCTAAGCACTCCGCGATTTGCCTCAAGAGCTTATTTTCAGTAAGGTATTTAACACCTTCAGTATTTTGCAGAAGAGTTTTCAGCAGTGCCTGACCCACTTCTACAAACTTCCGGTTTGGCTTAGTACGCTTGATAGATGAAAACCGGTACTTGAAAGGCCGATAAAATGAAAGCAAACGTTTCATAAACTTAGTAGTCTTCATGGCCTCGTCTAATCTTTTTGGATTCAAAAGAGGCCCCTGTATTAACTCAAGAAGGAGATCCCAGTTCCACTTAGTATAAGACTTGGTATTCAGCACCTGTGTATCGATAATAAGTTGCTTGAAGTTTGTGTCATCAATTTGGACACCTATTCGCACTTTGATTTCTTTGGAAAGTATCCTTGCATTTGAATGAGCCAACTGGCTAGCCCCTCTACTCTTGTTGAGGCTCCTCGAAATTTTTTCAATTTGAAATATGGCGGATGAAGCTGCCGCGTCAGAGCGAGTGGAGTGGCTCATAGCACTATTAAAAAGCTCCGGCAGAATTGCAATCTTAGCTAGCAGAGCAGGAAGAGCTAACGTGCCACTCAAGTTTAAAATTTCACCTAATAAAAGTGTTGCTTTTCGTGTATTCCCCAAATCATCGTTGCTTTGCAAAATTTCAACTAAAACTTGCGTCAAGTTACACTCCTCGAAAATTGCCAGCAATAAGGCAAGGTAGTGGTTAACAAATCTGCTTTTTCGTTTGTAGTTCCGAGAATCAACTTCAAAGCTGGTTGGACTTGAAAAGTCCGCTGCTGTTCGTCCAAAAGTAGTCAGTCGTCTTCCAGCAAGAAACGAAGAAGACCACGGCAGGGGCTTGATCAAAAAGACCGAAAATATCAAGTCAAGTAAGACATCTCTCATAGGAGCCACAGGAACTAATAAGCACTGTATCAAAGACCGCAAGCTATGAAAGTTGTTGAAAGACAGCGCAAACAATCCAGACCAAGTTTTCAAGATTGAAGATAGAAGTCTGGCACTATTACGCAGTCTTTCCATGTTTATCTGGCCTTTTAGTTGAAAATCCGTGAATGCTGAAACTAGCAGTTCTAAATCTTTCCCGTCGCGCAAGAGATATCGGGAGTCTGGAGTATCCATGACGTAGATGACTGCCATAGCGATAGATTGCGATAGCTCAAATGGGCCATCTACCAGACACTGTAATAAAAACCTCAACCCTCCCCCATCTACTACTTTTTCTGGGCATTGTATAAAAATCTCTGCTAGAGTCTCAACGCATATACTCCTCAACTTATCATCGCTTTGTTCGGCAACTGCTGAAATTGCTCTTATTGTGCCTTTAGATACTTCAGCAACACCACCAGGAACATCCAAAAAAGTGCGCACAAGTCTCAAAGCTTGTATTCTTTCGATTTGAGCCTTGCTGTCTTTACAAAGAGAACGAACAATCATAATATCAGTTTGGAATCCTCTCAGTATTTTAACTGACTTTAGATCAGTTATGGCATTCCTCGCAATACGGTAGCCACAAGCCACCACTTCTGTTTGACTATGAAACAGCAAAACTCTTATTTTGTCTCCCAGGTGAGATACTGCCAGGTCATACTTCAGAATCGGATATCTCTGTAATAAACTGACCAACTCATTAGCTTTAGGTACTAAAAAGTCTGAATCTTGTTTCGAGCTCTGAAAGGACTGTAGAATTTCATCTAGCATGTAAGTAGGACTTTCAGTACCAAAACGGTCATGGCCAATTTCGTAGTCTTCTATTGGGTCGGCTCTCAAATTGCCTGAGCTGCTATTTTTACTTGCTGTCACATCTAAAGAGGACCGACTCAGTCCTAGAACATTTAGCTGATTGTTGAGCAGCTGTATTTTTGCATTGGCGCCATCCAGCTGGGATTCTACTCGTGACCGAAGCGCGTCAGTGCCGTCTTTAGGCTTTCTAGTATCAAACACTTGTAGCAGGTTTTCTGCCCCATCTTTGATTTTGGTCTCAATCTCAATTTTAGCCAGAATGTCACTGATTTTGATATCGTCGGCACTAGAATTTGAATCAACTGTTTCTGTGCTCACTCTTGGCATGGCTAAAAACTGCTCTTCCCGTTGACCCTGTATCGAAGCCATGACGGCGAGTGTCCTAAGCTCGTTTCACCAACCGTTTAAGAGGGAAAGGGATTCTGAAACAAATGCACGGATCCAGTCTTGCCGCAAAACCGACGGTCTTTATTACATGCGGAAAGCTCCCAGCATGCGATTTGAAAACAATTTAACTGAAGAAGATTTGGATTATTGGGACTGATTCACTAATATGAATATTGGTGTGGCATGGCTTTATAACATGCATGCAGTTCGAGAGTCGATAATTACGTTGAAGCATATACACATCTAGATGTAGATCACGTACTACAGTTGGAGAACTGCGATCGAGGCAGGAAATTATATTGTCGATAGTAGGCTTATGCCGTAGACCGGGCCTGGACGTATAATTTTCAACGCAGGTTAGCTTAATTATATATATTTGAGAGTACAACATAGTCGCACCGCAGTAAACTTACTGCAGCGTGAATATAACCAGCATAGCCTGACGTTATTGATATTGGAGCAGTTAGGCTTACACATGGTTCTTGGCTTTACATTGACAGCTGTACAAAATTCTGGCTCTGAGATATGCTATGTTTTCGCCGAAGGTTTTTGCGTCCATCACACCATTCACTAACTTATGGCTGTCGTGTTTCTTCGCTGAATAGCTATTCACAGAGTGAAGCCAAATGGAGTCGGCTCAGTAACAAGGCTACTAAAAGAAGTTTCAGCAGGAGGAATATTGGCACAATTGCTGAATCGCATCATGAAAATGATTTTGTACCTCGTGTCGAAGAAAATAGGTTACTGCGGTCATTTGCTGTGAACATTGCGGACGGGAAATCCATTCAACTGACCAGGTCACAAGTAATTGGTATCAGAGATTTGGTGCATATTTTTAAGCAGAGGATAAAGCAGAGCTATTGTTTTTTTGACGTTAAAACTGACACTTCGGTGTTTCAATCGCCCATGCCTTCTTTCGAGTCTATTCCGAGCTCCAGAGAAGGTTCCTTGTACGCCGAGTTGATGATAATCTCCAACTTTTGTTTAAGGGAGGACCCGGAATTCAATCTAATTGAAACACTGACTGTACTAGGTTACCCGTTAGTTGCTGCTGGCATGGCACTGACAATGGTCAAGAATTACGAAGCATCCGCATCTTGTAAGATAGGGCTACTGCAAGCTTTGTCGAAGTTTCTGGTGTCTGAAAAGAGAGTCTCTGAATTTTCTCATATTTTTGCTCTCCTCATATGTAACAACGTTCTCCACGTCGAGGAGCTGCGCCTTATTGCGAAGTCTCAGGACTTGAAGATACCTGATAATTCCGATAGTTCTAGTATGAGGAGAGCAATACTACATCACTTAGAGGAGAGTTTTTCTAATTTCAACTCAAGCGTGAAGCTAACGTACGCTTCAATCATGATACAGCTAGCGCTGTATAACGGTAAGCCTCTGCTAGCAGTCTCATTAAGTTTAAGATTCTGCAAGCAAAGTGCACTTCCACTTGAAGAAATCAACAGCGTTGCAAAATCTCTACTCACACTCGAGGGGGAAAAGGCGTATTTTGGTATTAAGGCTGTGATGAGGCTAAGAAACGCTGTCGGACACGGAAAGCTTTATCTTTCTTCCGCAGTGAAGGAGCAATTTGTTTATCTGGCAATAAGACTGTCTCAAAAAAACTGCTCCCCGAACTTTGCAAACGACGTGACAAATTTTCTGGAACAGCTTGAAGGTGATGAGTTATCTTTGAACAGCTATTATGCATTGATATTACTGAATCTTGAGAGTGGGTTCACTCACAAAGCTGTAAGATACTGGAACAGGTGTCTAGATATTCTTCCTCATAGCTCGGAGCACGATGCTGTGATTCTCTGTAAGCTAATCAACAGTGGAGCTGCTGACCCTCGATACAAAGTTTTCTCAAGAAAGATAATTCAAAGTCTCCCAGAGAGCATGTATGCAAGTGACGACATTATCGAGGCTATAATGAACTACTGTCTGAGATATCGCGAGAAAGCATTGACACAAGGCGTATATAAGCGACTGAAGACACCGATTTCTAGAAATGTCCTGTCTACCTTACTACGGGTTCATCTCGGCTTCAATGATATGAAAGGTGCTGATAGCATAATAGCTGAAATCAAGAAACAAGGAACACTGACCACGACTGAAATATGTGCGGTCGCATGCACAGTGGCGACCAGAGATATTTTAGAAGCTTTGCGCTACCTTTCTACAGTTTCAGAGGAGTCTGCTAAAACCGCTGGCTATATTGCCGTCCTGAACGTTGCCATTAATAGAAACGATACCGAGTTTATTATAAAGGAATTCCCCGAATTTATCAGCAAAGTAAAGCTGACAAGAAAACAAATCAGAATAGTACAAAATGCAACGTTGCATAGAATTTGTCACGTCGGAGCTTTGGACATGGCTAGACAGCTATGGCTGAAGATTTGCGCAGCCAACGGAGATGAGATTTACACTGATAGGAAGCTTGTACCTTTAAACACTATGTTGGATGGAATGGTGAGACATCAAAATTTTGAGCATCTCAAGTGGCTTATTAATGAGTACTATTTTTACGGGATGACTCCCACCACGTTGGCCGACTTTGTGAAAAGTCGTTACAAGGTATGGCCCGCTGGTCATTATGACCAAATACTAAACATGACTCGAAGCGATTACGTTGAAGAGCAGCTTAGAAACAGAAGAGATGTCAAACAGTAAACAAACTTTTATTTCAATTACTTGTGCATTGCATTCAATATTTATTATTATGAAAAATTCGGTACTCCAACTCAAGAGGATTTAGGAAATATCTGACAAGTGTTCGTACATAGGGTTCAACACAGACCTCGGTGATTTATTGCTGCCTGTGTATGAATCTCGAAACCTGCAGATTTATAAACTTGCTGCTAATGACCTCCTGCGACATTGAAGCAAGTGTTGCTTTCCAAAAAGTGGATGCCACCATGTCTTTCTCGGCACTGGTCGTCATGAAATGCTTGATGCCCAGCCTATTTAAGTTACGTAGATAACTTGCTAGTACTTCTTTTCTGGCGCTACTGTTACATGCTATTGGTAACCACAATAACTTCACCTTGACAACAATTCTATGTATGCCTGGCTAAAAAATATTTTGGCAAAGCAGCGATGTCCACTTTTGGGGTTTACTGTGCCAGTGCTTTGAGCAATTAAGTTTGTAAGAAACAGAAAGAAATTTTTTGTTGGAGTGCGAGTGCCCTCTAAGAATTTATGAGGGCTTGAATAGAGTGAGCGTTTGAGTGTTAAGCAAGTTTGAAGCCTGTGGACATACAGAGTAGCCCAAAATATATACAAGTAGTTTGTTTCATATGCAAAATCAAGGGAGTTTGAGCTAGACGCGTCATTTTTTGAAAAAACTTAAGATGGTGTTCTCAATTTCTTTTGTCTTTTCGTCAACCGGTTGTGAAGCTCGCTCTTCATCTTTGATGTCTCCACCAAATGCCTTTTTCAATCTCAACCCACCTTCTCGCAAAGTGCAGACGTCTCCAACAAAAGCGGCGCTAGCAATCAAAAAGGAAAAGACGGTTGTCGATAGCAAGGTAGCATTCCCAACAGCAGCGGCAGCCTCCTGGTACAAATTGGTAGTGGGAGGCTTGTGGTTCTGCTCGAACAGTTTTGGGCGATCTGGATACACGTTAGGAGTCGAAGAGTGAAAAAAAAAAACTGCTGCTTACACATCCTTAGGCTGACGGATTTTCTGACCCTTAATGCAGCTAACAAAGCAGCTGTCCCTGTTACAGCAAAGACTGTGAACTCTCTGTTCCACCTTTGCTGTTTGTTACCAAGATCAGACATCTTGAATATGTCTGCTATAGCTGCCATCTTGACGTTTAACCGAGACTGATTAATTTTTTTAATCGAAGTGTGCGAACAATTTAGGTGTTGTATTTATCAACCCGAGAGCTTTTATAAAGCTTTAGTGCCATAGATTTTATATAGCTTATCACAGTTTAGTCACTGTATCAGTTAAAAATGCATGCACAGATTATTGAACGACGGAGAATGTGTAAGTAAGGATACAGTGCTGCATACTAGTTCGCTGTTTAACTTTGAAGACTGCTCCGAGCTGATGGACCAGCTTGACGAGTGTCATCGGCTAGGATTCATAGCTCAATCCATTGGTACATGCAACGATATCAGCGCCGAGGTCAACAAATGTTTTCAACAAGAGAGAGTTGATAGACAGCGCGGACACTTCGATGCAGCTAAAGAAAAGAAGCAGAAATTTGAAGACACCAAGAGAAGAATAGATGAGGAAGAGTATGGCCCTGGTGGCTACTTACGAGAAGTTGAAAGAATCATGCAGGAGGAGAAGCGTGCAAAAGCTTCGAGTCAGCTGGAGCCGAAAACCAACTAGGTAGTTCTAACTAGTCTAACTAGCATTAAGTAAAATTGTAAATAAGTATTAACATATAATTCTCTAATCTTGTCTAGTTTTCAAAAGTTTCTGAGTAACTTTATCCTTGGTGACAATATAAACCACAGCGCCCCATCCACTTAGCGCGTCTCTGTCTTGAGCGTTCAGCAGAGCTTGAGAGATCGTTTCAAAAAGGTCATCCGGTTCAAGACCAGGCTCCCACAAAGACTCACATAATCCGTAGAGCTGATCACTTGCTGTACCTGACACTATGAAATCTTTGGAGAACTCGATGCATCCAATTGAGTCGAAGCCATATATCGAAGGTTTTTTTGTCTTTGAGTTGATTCCAGCCACAATGGGTCCTACAAAGTATGGACCAAACCGCTTTTCATATAAGGTCGAGGATACCAAGTTAGCAAATGTATCTGGTTCGATTGGTCGCTCTTCCCGCATCTTGTAAAGGTTTGTCTTCATTCTGAAATCCTCCGACAATGTTAGGACGTCTGTGGCGAGCCCAGTAAGGCCTAAAAAGACGTGACCATACTGGAAGACCTTTTTGAAATTGTTTGATACACCTATGGACTGCAACCCCAGTCTCAGGTCACAAGCTATAGCGACACAATCTTTGCCTACCATGGCAACACAGGCGCCACCTAAGTAATAAGAGTTAGTAAATTCTGGCTAAGCCTAGTAGTTGTTCCAGCCACACGAATCCGCTGGATAAATAGCAATATCTATTATCTGCTTGCAGAACACATACCATTGATTTCTGAAGGATTCGACATTATTACTTGCAACTAACCTGTGTGCAAATTTATGTGCGTACGCTTCTGAGTCTCGTCCGTGTGCTATCTAGTTTCTGAGACAGATCGATGGAAATCGAGAGTTGTAGGAATTGTCGCCCCCAAGGCTGTGGTGACGTAAAGTTAGACCTGCTAGATATATCAACAAACGCTTAAACCGCATCCGAATTTTCTTTCAGTGCTTGTTTCATGGGCTTTAGTGTGTTAGTTTTGAAAGAAGAACGTTAGGGCTTCAGAAGGGTAAGCAATGTCGCTCATCTCTCGTCTCAAGAATATTGGGGAGCAGGACTTCTCAGTCGCTCTCTCGGACAACTTATTCAAAGTTGATGACCTGGCACATTATGGTATTGATGGCGCTATAACTTCAATGGCTTTTGACCCTGTTCAAAGCTTGTTTACTCTGGGTACCAACAAGGGTAACATCTATATTTTTGGTCAACAAAATGTTGGAGTAGAGCTGAAAATGAGTAATGATAGTGCTGTTACAGTTCTACGGATTATCAAAGGCATCTACTTGGTGGCAGTAGACAAAAAGAATAATCTGGTTATCTTTTCTTTAGATACCAAAAAAGAGCTTTCACGTTTCAGTGCACCTCAGAATATCACAGCTATAGAGACTGATCCCTCCTTGGACTGGGTTTTCATTGGCCTTGATAATGGCCAAGCTTTAGTTTACGACGCCGATAGAGGCTGGCAAACCCCATTCAGGATTGGCAACTTGCAGAAATCCGTGGAGCCGAAGCTAAGAATGTCTCCTATCATTGGCATCAAGATCCACCCCAGAGACACTTCAGTTTTACTGGTGACTTATCTTGAAACTGCCGTTCTGTTTTCAATTGCAAAAAGTGAAATTCTGCTGTATCTCAGATATTCTGTACCGCCAGGTGCGCCGGGAGGCGATCTGGATCCATTGGCGCAGAGGCAGCAGAGATTTCCAAAGTTAGTTACTGCCGAGTGGCATCCAAATGGTCATCATATCTTGACAGCCCATGTTGACGGTTCATTAGTATTTTGGGATGCCAATGAGGGCACACTTTTACAGGCAAGAACGCTAACTGACGTAGATGTCAATGTTCCGCGCAAAAGACCGCAGATGGGCTTGACTGACACTACTGTCAGGACTATGATACAAAAGGTTTGCTGGTCGTGTACTACAAACCCAGAGAACACTAGCATTCTTGTATTTGGTGGAGATCTGAATGAAACACTAGCGAGAGGGGTCGTTATGATGGAATTTGAACCAACACCAACGGTTGCTATAACTTCTTACGAGGTGATGGGGCGTCATTACGCAAACCCCAGGAAGCAGAAAATATTTCCTTTACCAGGCGACTCAGATGTACATGATGCAATTATGATTGCAAGAGATAGCCCATTCCATGGTGGTAATTTCAATCCGAGTCATGCAATTACTTTGTTCAGCAATGGAGAATTGTACACTATATCATACCCTGATGGACATGCAGTCACGGATCCTACATTGCTTCCGCCTGCCTTGGGCTGGGTGAGCCCTTACATCTCATGCTTGGAGGGCACGCTGGTGCAACGAAATCAGTGGGTAGGTATGATGGCATCTGTTATGAACCACTCCAGTCTTTTCACTGGTGGAGCACCAGCAAAACGACATCTCAGAAACTTCCAGGTTCGAGCAGCGTTATGCACTGGGCACAATGATGGTACAATCAAAATCTGGGATGCCTCACACGGGGAACTGGAAGATGCTAATATTTTAGAAGCCAACATGGCAAATGCTTTGAACCGGTCTATTGATCTTGAGGTGTGCCAGTTGTCATTCTCAGGAGATACTGGCGAGCTGGCTGCTGCTGTCAATACAGGTGAAGTTGTACTGTTTACTTTTGGCCGCGTTTCTCACAACCTAAGCGGTGCCATGTCTAGGCTAAATCTCCAATCTGAACTGGTTAATTTGAGCAGCAGGGTTCCAGATGGAGTTAAGGAGGGCTTTTTACCGCAAACTCTTGTGAATTTGAAGCTTGGTTCTTGCACAACATTGAAGCACTCCAAGATTGGCTTTGTAGCTATTGGGTATTCTAGTGGTACTCTGGTTGTTATCGACAGACGTAAGCCGGATATTATTTTCAAAAGGACATTGTTAGAAGTTACCTCAACCAAACAATCGAGAAGAAAGTCTAGTACTAAGCCAGCGGAAGAATTTCCTACTGCTCTGGAGTTTGGTATATATCAGATAGCGGACGACAACTACTCTAGCATTGTGCTTTCGGTTGGGTCAAGTGGTGGAAATGTATATACTTTCAAGCTTTTTCCTTCTCAAAGTGGCTTTGTATTGGATTTTCAAGGAGTGTTTGCATCATCATCCGAACGAATCTTGAGTTTAGCCTCCGTAAACATGCTCAATGGGACATCTGCCGAAGCTGAACCTAACGTGATGAGCCAGCTAGGAAATGGAGTTTTAGTCCCTGGATCACTGGTAGTCAGCTCCAACTATGACCTGAGAATCATAAGGCAGCCTAGTTCTAAGGTAGCCCACAAAAAGCTAAATTTTGCATGCATGACTGCTGGAATTGCTTATCTGAGAGAAGGCGACTCTTTAGGAATTATATGCCTGACCGATAGGTCAAGTTTTAAGGTATATGGTGTACCCACGCTTCGAGAAATCACCGAGAAACCTTTACCCTACAATGTGAGTCCTAATTATGCCCAAAATAGCTTGATTTTGCGAACAGGTGATATTGTCTTACAGCCTAGCCAGTCTACAGGGGCGCTGATAAAAGTGTGGGGTAGAGGTATCAAACAGTCTGACATTGCTGAAGATGCTTTGTATGATGTTATGAAACAGCCACCTTCTCGACCAGTCATCAGCACTTTACAATGGGTCAAAGGAAGACAATACACTTCACCGGAAGATCTTGACTTGTTGATTGGAGGCCCCAGAAGGCCAAAATCACAGGCAATGATAGAGCAAGAGCAAGCCCGCTTGGAACAAGCTCGGTTAGTAAGAAACTCTCAAAGAGCTAGAACGGGTGGGAGAGATAGAGACTACGACGACGGCTATGATATTGGGGGCAACGGAGGTAGTGCGGGCAGCGGAGGAATACAAAACACGTTTTCCAATCTAGAACAATCTGCCTCTGAGTATATGGACGGTCTCACCAGTATGGCCAAGAACGCAAAGAATGACGCCCTCAAATCATCCCTGAAGTCCTCATTGATGGGTAAGTTTTTCTGAGGAAATGAAATCTCTCTCGCATAAATATTCACGGACATTATAAATACATACATTAAAGGGTCGGCAGCCATTATAGCGATAGGCTATTGAGTCCATTATTTATTTCTTCATCTTTTCCATTATTGTCAATTTTGTCGTCACCCTGGTCTTGCTCATTTTCGCCTGGAGACGAGGTTCCAGTTTCGCTGCCGTAACAGTCTATTTCCTCCGCTTGTGAATCTTCGTCATAATCCTCATCTTCTAACTCCTCTTTATCATCTTCGGAATCGGTTGGGGGAAGCTCACCTGGCAAGCCGTGATGCTTTCCACCAACTTTCCACCCTCCAGCTTTCTCAGCTTTGCTATCTTCCGATTCTTGCTTTAACTGACATAACCATGCTTCTTCCGCCTCCTTAACAGACTCTGCATCAGTACACTGAGCATATACTTCTAAAAGCTCCTCGTTCACTTCTAGAAAACTATGACCCCACGAAAAGTGAGCGAGAACTTCTGCGGCCCAATCAAAATGCCCAACAATGGCAAAGCAAGCAGCTAAGGCCTCCACACAGTTCAACCTCCATGGCCTGCCATAGTTTACAGGGTTGGCAGCGACAAGGTACGGTAAGAGTCTTTCATGTCTTCCTCCTATTTTGTTAAACGGAATCTCGTCTAGCCTTGCCCATGAACACTCCACGACAGCTGCACCATGGCTTTCTACAATGTCTAGGTCGTCCGGAGATATCACTTGCTTCCCATTCGGTGACACGATTACTCCTGAAAATTTCTGTCCTACTCTCAGTGATTTTATAAGGCCAAGCTTGTCGAGCTTTTTCCCGCTGCATCGCTTCGGGTCGCAGTGATTGAAATCCCACATTGCCATTTTAGCAGGAAAGCCTCCACTGGACTTATTTCTTCTCCCTTCTTCTCTATCTTTTCTAGAAATCCGCGTCATAGCTATAGGCTTTGGTTCGTGATACTCAGAGCGGACCCTTTCTCAAACTGGTGGTACAAATCAGTACTGACTGCTCAAAAAAAAAAAATCGTTACTGGTAATCTATCGCTGCCAATGCCGAATATTAAAATTCAAGATCTATATATAAGCTAAGACGCTTAACACGAAGTACTTCGCCGGATTTTATGAGCTCAGCCCATGGATTATTTTAAGGGCTCAACATACATTTAGTACCAAAGCATTCTGCGATAAACTTGGCGAGATTTTCAAATGATGCATCAAACTGTCATGTAGTTACGGTTTTGCTCATTATACCAATTCTAGAATTCATGGTGGTGCTCTGCTACTTCAAGGTTTTATCATTCTCTTTATTTTTCAGGTCTGAGACGCAGTAAGCAATATATAATATGCATGGGGAGTGTATGAATCCGTTTTTATTCACTCTTTTTGACTACAGCTTTCCCTCGGCTAAGCTCAAGCACTTAAGAGCAAGCTTGGCTAATGCCTCGGCGGAATACACACTCCTGGTACCCACTACTTTGACATTAAGCTGGTCAGTTGAAAGGGACACACTTATACCATTCAAAGACTACTGCATTAGAGATGACTTTACTGGATCTCATATCATTCAAGCAATTCCACCACAGGACGGTAGGAGTGGATCTAGGGCACGATACTTTGGAACATTCAATGGCAAAACTGTAATGATCAGAGATGGCGTCATAAGTACTAACCAGGGGTTCAAAGCAACAATTAGAGCCAATATAGTAGCGGAGTATATTTATAATCCTGGAGCAGAGTTTCTTCCTTTAGATGCTACATTCGTTGTCTATGAGATTGATGCGCCCCTACTGGGTGTGCCAATTCCTTCCGGAGACCTAGCACCCACATTGTCCACCAAACTTAACAAGTTTGAGATAGAAGATAATGGCAATCAAGCTGATGAATTGAGCAACGGTGCTGCAAGTGAATCGGAAAGTCTGGAATCTCCGCGTTCTCCTGCTCAATTTGAGTTGTTAATGAGCAGGTACAAGTCCTTGAGCAGGCAGGTGATGGGCCAGATTTTCCATGAGATTATCACTTTCAAGTTTCAGGGAAAGAATGATGTTGAACTGGGGCTTGAATTATCTTCACTCGTAGGCACCGTTCTGGATATTTTCGAAAGCGGGAGCTCGTCTAGTATCGTATCGTTAGCGAACGAAAACTCTCTGTCTGGTGAAGATTTAGCATCAATGCTTCACAATTATGTTGAATCGATAGTATACGATAATTTGTGGAGCTCCATGGTTTCAATGAAGAGAGTTGAAGACGACAGTCTCAATCAGTCGCTGCTAGAGATCAACTGTCTCGATATTGGTCAGCTGGATCTTCCTTCCAAAGATTTTCATGTTTTGTTTGAGCTCGACACTCGAGTTCACAAGGCCACCAAAAAGCTTTCCGAAATTTCTTCCGTTAAAGGTTCAGCTGCCAAAATTGCTGTTTTATTGAGCGTCCTAAAGCTAGTCTCGAATTCAGGCTTGCCCGAAGAGAAAAATGACACTTTTCTCTTGAGTGCAGATGCCTTACTTAGTCTTTTGGTCTTGGTAGTGGTGCGCTCCAATATACAGGACCTGGTTTCTCAGATAAGCTATGTGAAGAGCTTCTCACATCAAAATCCCGAATCTGGAAGGCTAGGATATACGATCCTAACATTCGAAGGAGTTATCTATCATGTGGAAAAGGAAGGCAAGAAGGTGAAGGACTTTTCAAGGGCAAACCAGCAGGTGTGGAATTTTACAAAGGAGAACAAACTAGAAGAAATGCAAGAGTACCTGCAAAATGCTACACGCCCTGATAAGCTGTCAGTTCTAAGAAGTAGAACTTCTACAGGGGATTCTGTTCTATCTTTGTCTCTTAAATTCGCTTCTAAAAACATGTTCAAACTTTTACTTTCCAGGAGAGATGTATTTCCTTTTGAGTATATACTGAACTATAAGTCCGAGCATGGCAGAAGCTTGCTGGTTCTCGCGGTTGAAACTGGAAATCAGGAGATTACTGAAGAAGTTTTGAACGTTATTTTGAAATGCAGTCGTAACGATCAGATCAAGTATCTGGCTAGTAGAGATGTGTGGGACAGAACAGTGGCTCATTATTTTTTCCACCTGCCGAACTTGATACCAAGAATTGGCCATTTGGTCTCATGGGAGGCTAAGGATGTTAATGGCCAAACACCTTTATTTTCAATTTGTAGAAGCTACGATAACGAAAACTACTGCGATTTGGTAGATCTGGGGCTTACAGCATGGGGGCAAAGTGTTGACAGAGCACGAGCTGGAGATATCATGCAACACATTGACAATTTAGGTAACAGTCTCCTACACGTTTCAATGAAAGAAGCTATTCCGTTAATTTTGGAGCATAATGCCGATGTGAACTGGCCAAATAACAAAGGTCAAACACCCTTAATGATATATGCAAAATTTTCAAGAGACTCCGCTATTCGAGAGATTTGCAAAGTACCCAATAATGATCTGTATAGGTCTGATTGCAGAGGAATGAGAGCGATAGAGATGACGAAAGAAGAAGCCACCTTATCTTTACTTGATGAGCTTGTGCTGGACGAGCAGTTAGTATCTGTGCCTAGGATTAAAGTTGTTGGTGGTAAACTATCTTTTGTAATCAACACCAGAATCACCGACAACGTTTATTCGGTAACGAGATCTTTCATGGACTTTGTGTTTTTGCAAAAATGGCTAGCCTATGAAAATCCATACTCATGGGTCCCAAGTTTGGGCTCTCATAAAGTCTCACTTGCGCTTCCTTTGAAGTCCTCGCGACAAATGATTCATCATATGCAGTTAATGCTGGAGTCCTTTTTGCGTGCTCTCTTAAATCACACAAAGTTTGCACAGCATGAACTGGTGTGGGAATTTTTAGTGGTCCAAGAGTTATCTCAGGAGCAATGCATAGATAGAAGCCGTCGCAAACTTGAAAACCAACGAGAAACACAATTTGACGATATCACGGTTTATACCGCTTCTGATCTTGATCCCATTGAAGTTTTCTTCGTACATGCTCAAAATGAAACTAGTAAGCTTTACGACACACTTGAAAGGTTTTCTCGAGTCACAATACGGCTGCATAACAAGATTGAGGACCTTTCTACAACATGGCGAATTCTGGAGCTCAAGCTTGAAGATGTTGAATTTTTGGCACCTTTATACCAGCTTATCGAAACGGACTTGAGTCGTATCGTGAAAATTGACGATTCGCACACTGAAAGGCTGGTGGCACTAGTTATCGGCTTAACGAATTCAACCAATGCAGTTTTGAGCTCTTTGAAACAGCCACTGAGCTTTGTTTCTGCTTTGAGAGAGCAGGAACTGACGTTAGTGACAATGCGTACCGAGCTGGCAAAACTGAGTAGTAAAAAATACCCACTTGGAATGTTCGAAGAAAGAAGATTGCGCGAAATTAGGGTGCACGAAGATAAGATTTACGTTTCTCAAAATACCATCCAGCGTCTGAGCAATGACATAAAGTATTCTCATATTGGAATGGCTACGGAGCTAGGTGATTTTCACACTTCTCGGGAGAAAGAGTTTAAGCATATTCTAAAGCACTTCACCCAGGGAGTTTTGAAGAGCGAACGGGAAAGGCTGCAGAGAATACAACGCATTTTATCTCGGGTCAAAGATACAAAGTCAATGTAATAGTAACCCAAGTTTTAACTCTATAGAAACATAAAGATGATGCCCAATGTTAGCAAATGTGCACACTAGTTGCCGGAGTTGCCACCATTGTTACTGTTATTATTGTTGTTGTTACCTAAATTGTTCATGAATGAAGATGCCATTTGCATAAGAGCAGGGTTCTGTAGCATTTGAGCCATGTCAAAGCCCCCTCCACCTTCGGCCTGGTTGCCACCTAACCCGGGAATGCTATTCATCAAACCCTGGAGCATAGCTGGATTTGAGGACACCTGGTTTATCATGTTAGAGATCTGAGGATTGTTGAACATCGAAGATAGTCCTGAAAGATCAGGCATGCCACCAGCGGAGCCGGCATTAGAGCCCGCAGAACCACCAGTAGCAGCACCACCCGCACCCGCGCTGGAATCATCGCCGACCGACCTTGCAGAGTCAACGCTATTCGAACTTAGCGCACTCAAATTGTCTTCAACTCTCTTCTTGGCAGTTTCATAACCACGTAGCATCCCTTCACTGGGGCTAGATCCCTCAACATCTAAACCTTTCTTGTAAGCATCAAGTGCCCCCTCTGCATCGCCTAGACTGTAACGAGCGAGTCCCAAGCGAGAATATGCTTTAGAGTATTTCGGATTCAGCTCGACAGCTTTTTCAGCATCAGCAGCGGCATCCTTGGGCTGCTTTATCGAGCTATAAGCTGCAGATCTATTGGACAGGTAAATTGCATTAGTGGGGTCAAGCTCAATGGCCTTCGTGTATGACTCGATAGCTTCCTGGAACTTCTTTTGAGCCATGAATCTGTTTCCCTCAACTTTAGCTTCCTCTGCTAGCTTCTTAGTCTCTGGTGATACCACAGCAGGCTCTGTGGCAGCAGTTTCAGTTCCGGTATTGGCGTGTCCCGGTTCAGCTGAACCCTGGAAAATCTTGAGAAGATCAGGAGCTTGAGATGAGTTAGGTTCAACTCCAAAAACATCAGTTATACAGCCAATGGCAACATCCAAAGACTCCTTATCATCTTCAGTATAGCTACTGTCCAAGCTACACTTTTGTAAAAAACCTACAATTGCAGACGCTAGCTGCTTCTTGTCAGACATTGTGAGGTTTCAATAGGGATTCGTTTGATCTAAAAATCTCTATAGAATTTAAGAGAAACAAATTCATGCTGTGGTATTTTCGCCTGGAGTGCGATCGCTTTATATTTTTAGTACAGGAGAACTTTCTACATCAATGACTGACATTTACCACTACTTGCAGAGATTTTAAAGCTCTGAAGTTCGTAGATACATATATATATATAGGTATTATTGAACGTTCAAAATTTTTTCGTAGTAGGCTGGAGAATCATGCTCTGTGATATACACGTACCGTAAAATGCTGCCATATATGCGATCGTGCTTGCCATGGCTTGATTGCAACTCCACAATTTCAAATATCCTTATTTTTTATCACCGAGTCATCTTACTTCCGAGGTTTTTATGCTTCGAACTTTTCAGAATTTCAATAAGCATGCGTGAAGATTTAATAAAATCAGCTATTGGGTTTTTGAATGACCCAGAGGTTGCCAATACTTCGCTGGCAAAGAAAGTGGAGTTTTTGGAAAGCAAGAAGCTATCTGCAGATGAGATAGAGGAGGCTTTAAGGCGAGTTGCTTCGGTTTCTGAAAGCAACAGCAAAACCGGCACATCTTCTCACCCTTATGCTACAAACTCTGCGATACCGCCACCGCCGCCACCTTTGCCCACGAGAGATTGGCGAGACTATTTCATCATGGCTACCGTTACAGCTGGAGTGGGCTATGGGCTGTTTGAAGTTACGAAGAGGTATATTTTGCCTATGATAATGCCGCCTACCCCAAGTGCGCTGGAGGCCGATAAAGAGGCTTTGCAAGCTGAGTTTGATAGAGCAGAGGTTTTGCTGAGCCAACTTCAGAAAGACACAGAAGAGATCAAGAACGCAGAAGTCGAAAGAACGGAAAAGTTTAATGTTATCATGGAAGAAGCAGAAAGTGCTGTGAGCCAATTCAAATTACAGGCGGAGCAAAGAGACTCGGACATGAAATTGATCAAAACCCAGGTAGAGGCTATAAGGGATGCCTTACCCCGTGCATTAGAAAAACATCAGAGCAGCCAAAACGACGCTTTGAAAGAACTTCAAGATGAGCTCAAGTCTTTGAAGCAGCTTTTGGCCAACAGGACTAAACTAAGTAGTCCACCACCAATGCTTAGCACCAGCCCAGTACCTCCACCAGCATTCAGATCTTCATCTCCTAACAGCTATGGAAATGGATCTAGTGGCATCAACAAATCCAATAGTCCAATAGTTCCTCCGAGCGGTGGTATACCTTCGTGGCAACTTGCTGCGAAGGAAACTGAAACACCTGCTGCTACATAGTAGTTTGACGAGTAAATAGTATGATATCAATGTTTTTTTATGTTGCTGCTTGTTGGGCTTTCTCCCCAAACACTCTATTTTTTGTTCGGTCTGCAACAGAGTGAACACTGGCGCCATACTAAATTTAACGTATATATGTATGATCATCGTTCGATACCTCAGATAAGATCCATTTATCAGGGTGCATTCAGAATTAGCCTTTGGGTATGGCGTCGACATCTATTTCTAAGAAAGAGCTGTCGCACTTTGCTCAGCTAGCTAGTAGCTGGTGGGATGTGGAGGGCCCTCAGAGAATATTACACAAAATGAATCTTTTGAGAATGGACTACATTAGAGACACGCTGAAGCCATTCTACGCAGAGAATAAGCATGGATTCAACCCTGATTTACTGCCTGCATCACATAGATCATCTGGGAACTTTGGACCTCAAAATTTAAAGGTGCTAGATGTGGGCTGTGGTGGAGGAATTCTGGCAGAAAGTCTCGCGAGATGGCAGCCAGTGAAAAGTGTCACTGCGATTGATTTATCAGAGGAAGTTCTTGAGGTTGCAAGAATGCATCAAAGAATGGATCCGAATCTAACAAGCCATAAGCTTAGTTATCATTTGATGGCGCTGGAAGAGTTGGAGAAGAAGGATAGTTTTGACATGGTTACAATGTTTGAGATGCTGGAGCATGCAAGTTATCCCTCTAGCATCCTTGATAAGGCATTGGAGCTAGTCAAGCCTGGAGGATGGCTATTTATATCTACAATAAGCAGGACGCCAATTTCTTATTTCACCACAATTTTCATGGGGGAAGATGTTCTAAAAATAGTGCCGAAGGGAACACACACGTATGATCAATACATCAATGAAGCAGAATTGCGGGAATGGGCCGCAAAACACCCTGAAGCCCAGGTGGCTCGAAGTGACGGATGCATGTATGTGCCTGGAGTAGGCTGGAAATTGAATAACTACCCCAACATGGGAAATTACTTCATGGCTATTAGAAGGACAGCAAAATGATAGAAAGGAAAATCTAACAAATACTTGAATATATATATATATAAATATAAATTAAACAGCACACTATGATGCAGTAACTTCCTCCTTTTTATCTTCAACCGGCTCGTCAACAAATGTTGGCATAGAATCTTCTGCAAGATAAGAAGGTACTTCGTTGTTGCTTTCAAACTGAGCCTCGTACTCCATTTCTTCGCCTAGAGCCTCAAGCTCTGCATCTAGCTCTTCCTCGTCAACATCGTCTGGAACCGCGTAGTTTCTAGACATGGTATCTTGTAACTCTTGAGACATATCCAGCAGGTCAGCCATTTCATCTTGTAATGATTCAATCTTGTCAATGTTGACCTTCCCGTACTGTTTCTTGAGCTCCTTATTTGCTGTTTTCATGGCATCTATCGTAGTCATTGTATTTCTCAGATTATCCGTGGTCATAGCAGCCTGCTCCATGTTCCAGCTCTGTGATTGTAGTGCATCCTTTTGTCCTTCAATCTGCTTCCGCTGCTTTAGGATCTTCAAAGCCTTCTGCTTCATGGCATTCTTACCAGGTCCGTCTCTCATTCGAGACATCTTCTGCTGATATGTTGAAAGTTCAGCGTTGAGCTTCACGAGCTTCACATCAAGGGAAGCCACCCTGGTATCTATATTGTTCACCGCATCGTTCAGAGTCGGTTTTGGAGCTGTAGACTTGGATCCAAAAATTCTGTTCATCTCCTGGGATATGTTATCTTGCTAACAGCGCTGCAGCACTAACTTAATCGTGAAGAGCGCTCGCCACAGCGTTTGATCAAGTCTCCGTGATCATGATTTTCCAGAACCAGCCAGCAGAACTTGGTCTCCCTCAAGCTATTTACTAAGCTCTTTCGGTTAATGGTAAGTCTTTCTGTGAATAATCCCTGCTACAAAAACCTGCTTCCTTTAGGATGGATAGCTCTATGAAGGCCGAGGGGCCTATCTCCCGTTGAATCTGGTCATGCCCGACCCGTGATGCTTAATAAGCAATACCAATCTTAGAGTAATAATTACGTACAGATAATTATAAAGCCAGTCGCTAGAATTTCGGTAATTAATTTTAGTAGGGTTTTAGCTTTGCATGGTAATCATAGAGGATTCGAGCAGCATATAATAAGAGCTATTCTCGCTGATTCAACAGACTCGAAGCTCCAACTTGTTCAAAAGCTTTTTGTCCTGGATCAAATAGCTTATAATTTCACTTGGGTCGCTCACATAAGATAAGCAGACATGTTCAGCAAAATTCCTGAAGCTATTCAAGCTATAAGTAAGTCATATGATTCAGAACTGGAGGATTGATTGATCTCTAACCGGTTTGAAGAACGAGGCGAGTTTCTTATTGTACTGGATAACGAGGGCCGTGAAAATGAGGGCGATTTAATTATGGCTGCTGAAAAAATGACCACCGAGAAAATGGCATTCTTGGTCAAGCACTCCTCAGGTTACGTTTGTGCGCCGGTTTCGAGCTCCATAGCCGACAAACTCGAGCTCCCGCTAATGTGGCCCAACAATACGGACAGACACAGAACTGCATACACTGTTACTGTAGATGTGGCAGAGGGGACCACAACTGGAATTTCGGCGCATGATAGAGCACTCACTGCCGTTGCTTTGGCAAACCCTGATGCCAAACCACAAGATTTCCTGAGACCCGGGCATTTGGTGCCATTGAGAGCCGTTGATGGGGGAGTTCTAAAAAGACAGGGCCACACTGAGGCTGCTGTTGACTTGGCTCGTCTTGCTGGCTTCAGGCATGCAGGTGTCATTTGTGAATTGGTCAGAGATCAGGACGGGCTTATGGCTCGACGGGACGACTGCTTAGAGTTTGCAAAACAGCATAACATTTTGGCTATAACAATTGACGACCTGTACAACTACATCAAATCTAGTGCATAAACTCATAAAAATATTGGCTTTTGGGCGGGGGAAAACCGCAATTACTTAGCACAATCCGTAATGAACTACTAAAATTTATTTTTTCATTGGCCAAACACATGGTAGCTAATTTTTATTGGCCCAGGTATATTCTCTAGTGGTATCACCAAAGTGTTCAACAGTTTCATCAGTAACAAGCTTTCTTTTTGCTTGGAAGTCAGCCAGGAATTCCTGGAGGAGCTTAATGCAAATGGCTTTCAACTCGCCCGTGAGTAGCTCACCTGACTTGTAAGTGTTGTAAATTTTCTCTAATTCCTCATCATCTTCTAAGAAAAAGGAAATATACTTGTAAGCCACGTCAACGTCTGGATTTCCACCGTACATGCGTTGCTCTTCCATAGTGGTCTGACCACCAGAGAAAGCATACTTGTTAATCTTCTTCTGAACCTGCTTAGCAGTATCAGTCATGAAAATGGCCGAAGTGTCGTCGGAGGCTGACATCTTAGAGTTGGAACCTTGCAGGGCAGGGAAAAACTTTGCATGGATAAGGCTTGGTTTAGGGTACTTCAATTTGGTTGCAACATCCCTGCATATTCTGAAGTAAGGGTCCTGATCTATAGCGCATGGAATCAAACAAGGAATATCAGACTTGGTTCCAAAAAGGTGAGGGAAAGAGTTGCTGAAGGACGTTGCGATTTGAATAGATGCAAAGTGGATTCTGCCTATAGAGTCACTCTCCTTGAATCCGAAAACAGCTCTAGCAGTAGAAAAGGTAATTTGCCTCGAGCATTTAACAACATTCTCATAAAAAGGTCCACCCATATATTTCAGGTCAGAAAATATAAACGTCTTTTTAGGATCAAAGCCGACGGCAATGATATCCTTTGCATTCTGCTTGAAATAGCCCTTCACATCCTCAATTTTCAGATTTTGCTTGAACAAAAACTTCTCATCATCTGTCATTTCAATCACTAATGGAACGTCAAATACTTCTTGTAACCATTTGGTGAACAAGAAAGGAATCATATGACCCAGGTGAACGCTATCGCTCGAAGGTCCTCTGCCCGTGTATAGGAAAAATGGCTTTCCTTGCTCATAACGAGTGAGAATAGCCTCAAGATCTCTGCAGCTGAAAAAAACCCCCCTTCTCAGGAATCTATGAGGCTTATGTCCAGTTACTTTCTCGAATCTTTCCAATAATTCAGGAGTGATCTTCTTAGTTCCAAAATCCTTGATTAGTCTATCATAGTCAATGCCAACTGCAACACCGTCAACAACAGCTCCTTCGACTTCCCAGGGAGTCACTTTTTGGTCCTTAGGTTCTTCCAAGGCCAGATCCTCAATAGATTTTTTTAGTTCTTCTGCCATTTGATATGTGATGTTCTATAAAATGCGAGAGTGACAAATTTTTGTGCACTCGCAGATATATCAGATCACGGTGCCAGCTATATATATTTAAAGTGTAACTAGTAAGAAGACAACAAGGCCCTGCTTGATCTGCCAACGATAACTATTCCATTCTGTTTGGAGAGAGGTAGAACCAAGCTTGAAGCACATTGGTAATGGAAGTTGGCTCAACTCGGCAGCTCAATCAGCATAAGCTCTCTTGCGGCTAATTTGTTGAGCCACCTAGCTTAGATGAGTCGCACTGAGTGGCTTCTCCGACCATAATGCTCTTGAGTACTTACAATTTATGAACTGGAAACTTATTCAATAAAATATAATAATAATATTGGCTTTAACCACGTTTGTCTACTATAGTATAGAACTCATATCAGCTGAACTTAGAGATAAGGAAACCCCGCTACTGAAAACTATCTTAATAGGGAGTTAAGCAGCTGAGAATCTTTTCTCTGCTTCCTTCCAGTTGATGACGTTCCAGATGGCCTTGAAGTAGTCTGCCTTGACATTGTTATACTGCAGATAGTAAGCATGTTCCCAGGCATCAATGCCCACAATAGGGACATAGGGACCAGAGACAGGATCTTGGTTAGGTAAAGTAATTACCTCCAAGCTGTTGATATCTTTGTTCTTGACAATCCAAGCCCATCCGGAACCTTGGATCCCAGCAAGCTTGGTATTTGTTTGGCCAATAAGATTATCAAGAGAACCAAAGTCACGCTGAATAGCCTTTCCGAGAGCTCCGGTCTCAGAAGGTGGCTCACCTCCTCCAGCAGACACAGGAGCCAGATTCTTCCAGAACAAAGAGTGGTTGATATGACCTCCGCCGTTGAACTTTATAGCTTGACCAAGCTCAATCTGAGCCTTGACGTCATTATCTTTCTCTGCAATAGAAAGCTTCTCAACAGCAGCGTTGTAGCCATTGACATAGTTCTGGTGATGTTTAGTATAATGAATCTTATTGATTTGACCAGAGATGAAGGGCTCTAAAGCACCAAAGTCATAATCAAGCTCCGGAAGGGTTGCTTTACCGCGGATAGCTCCAGACCTGGAAGCAATTGCGAGACTTCTAGCCAAAAGGGAGCTTTGTCTGAGCGAAGACCGACCAAGTGCGAAAGACATTGTTTGTAAAATGTGATAAAGCAAAGAGAGAGAAAAAAAAGAGAATACTCAGGTTCAATTCCTCAAAGGCAAGAGTAGAAGTTGTGGATTTAAGTAGATGCAGTTATATATATAACGGCCAGCCATTGGATCTCAAGTCCATTACGTTATGGCGCGTGAAGTACTGGAGATTTTCTGGACCTATTTCAAACATTGCTGCTTAGTCACAACTCGTGTATGATTAGTCAATGATTTTATTTTTTGGTTTCTCATCATCATCAAGCTAGCTTTCACTTTTCTGCTGTACACAGACGTCTGCCGGCACAATTAATATTGTTTTAACAGCTCGCGTTTCCAACTGAAAACTACTTCAAACAATTGTGTGAACTTGAAGCAGAAACTTCATCGCATCATATCTATACAAATTAAACCTGCGAGAATACCAGGTAGCATACAATGGTAAGTTTGAAGGGCTTTGTGAGACGCTTTTGATTGGTTCCGAACTCTTGTCACCAGTGTTGACACGTCTTGATTTCCTAATTGGCGTTGTTCATTCTTTCAGCCTTCCGGGACTTCTTTCTGACCATATCAAAACTTTTAGAGCTTGGACACACTTGTCGGTTCAGGCATGTTAGGAGTGGCAACTGCCGTGTTTATCTATTACACTGTTTGGACTTTTGTTCTGGTATGTGGAGACTTGATAATACCGCAAAATGAAAGGTCATTTCTAACCACATGCTCTATGGCCTCTCCATTGAGAGAGAGCTGCTTATTGACTACTATAGCCTTTTGTGGATGAGCCCAATGCTGTTTTTGCTTTGTTTCCACCGCGTGAATGGGCTATTCGAATCCCTGTGATACTGTTACTCGCTGGGTTCAGTGTGATTGGCAGCTTTATAGGATACGTTCTCATTAAGTCCAGTCAGAAGAAGCAGGCAAAACTAGCTGCTGCAAAGACTAAATGAGGCCAGGTTTTTTTGGAGGACTCGGCAGAAGATCAAGAGAACACTGCACTCCTGGCCAACCGGGAAACCGACTTATGATGCAGCGATATAAGGAGAGCTTTGCTACTCGTGTTAATGATATCTAGCATCCAGTTTGTGTAATATTTGTATGGTCATAATTGAGTTCAGAGCCAGGGACGCCGGGCCTGCAACTAAAACCGTAACTAAAGCCGCAACTTAAAATTAGAGTAGGACTCTGAAAAAACCTGTTATCTTGAACTTCTTGTGAAAAATATTCGAAAGCGTTGCACAGCCAGAACTAAAGAGCCCAATAACTTTGATTTAGAGTAAGCCGACGACTACCCCAAGGTTTTTATTAGTCTTGGTTTCGCTATGCGGTGCAAATCGTCTCATGAGCCCCCGTATTAGAGCTAGCCGTGTATGTCAGTGCGCGATCGCTGTTTGATCGGAATAACTCAGCCATAGTAAACCAGCGTTGAAGCGATGACCGCAGGCGTCTTCATGTTTTGATTTGTATACATCCAAGTAACTTTAGTTTGCTCGCAATTAACTACACCTGTGACCTCTTTGCTGCGTTGATTCCAGCGTAAGGTCTTCACTGTACCAAACCCGAAAATCTCTCAAGTTAGGACGTAAGTGGCTGAGTTTACGGAATCGCTTTTGAAATCATTGCTAACGCAGTAAGTTAGTTTTATCAAGAATTTTTTTTTTTTTGAAGGGAAAGAAGTTTTGTCATTGAAGAGCTTCGAGTAAAGGTGTTTGAAGAGTCCTCTCGTATACAGGCCAGGAAGGTTCTTTGCACATAAAGATTAAGTTGTGGCTCGCATAATCAACGCTCGAAGGTTGAAGCGCCAACATAAATTTTTGATTTGCCCTCAGCTGGGTCTACTAAGCCATTGGTTGTTTGACTATCTAATTAATTTTTGAACTGAAACAAACACAGCAGAGCCAAATTATCTTCAGTTCTTTCCAACTTGACTGACAGCTTCAGGGAATGAGCTCTGAAAAGCTGGGCCACGGTTTTACGTTTGGAAAAAAGCTATCAGATGCCCGATATGGACCAAACTCTGGCCCTGAGGATAGCGATATCAACCTTAATCTGAAAACCCAGGGCCATCCATTACCACACGCCATTAAATGGGCTGAATCATGCTGGAATCACAAAAAAGTTCCGACGTCAGCCAAAAGTACTGATAGGGACCGCTCGCGAAACTTCACGCTGAACACAAATGGTTGCGACCTGCATGACATTAATCAGAAAGGAAAAATTCCTCAACCTGATCTCTACAAATCTATTCTAGCTCTGAACTCGGATTGTGGGTTTGATGCGTTTATGACCAACTTGGTGTCTATTCTCGAAACTAACTACGGGGCTGAGCGCTTAACGCTTTCCATACCAACAGATTCCTCAGATATATCGAGCATTCCATGGGGTATCAAAGCTACTTGGACTAGCGATAGTAGGCTGTACAATGATGTGGCAAATGGACTGCCGAGAAAGGAGAATAACGGGTTAGACAATCACAATTTCCACAGCCCTGACAGCTCTACCGCAGTGGAGGATGCTACAGAGAGATCCAAAACTGATACTTCAGAATCGGAACGGCCGGAACTTGGAAGATCATGGTCTTTCAAGAAAAAGTTGTTCTCTTCTAGAAGGCTATCAAGAACACTGAGAGGAAAAGTTCCAATTCTGAAAGGTGGCTCCCCTGAGACTCTTGGTGAAGCGGTTGATGACATGGATGCATCGGATGCCCCTTTCAGCTACGCGAGAGAAACCAGAAGAGAGTCTTGCATTAACATCTATGGACGTATACGCCATACTGAAGACGAGCCACTTATCGATGTGAAGGGTGTGGGTAAAGTGCTCGCAATTAATTACATGCATTACAAGTCACCAGTAATAACATTGCAACGAAAGTACATTAAAACCCAAACATCCAACGGCGAATATTATATTGACTATGAAGACAGCGAGCAGGGAGCAGCTTCCAGGTGGACCAAGTCTCCGGCTCCGTCCCCTGCTATCGAGCACGAGGAAACCCCCTTTTTTAACTCAACTTTTGATATGGAGCGAAGTTTCAGAGACGAAGCTGACAGCGATAGCATGTATAATGATTTACCGGTTGATGCCATTGGATTTGAGAATACTCTATCGCTCATTCATTTACTCATCTCTGCGCCGGGCCAAGACGCGTCAGTCAAACCACCAGTGGCAATTATATCTTTTTTGTCCTCACTGATACCTTTCCCCACTGTTTTGAAAGAATCTCTTTGGCAGTTGATACCACATATAGCAACTTCATATCTGCAAGCTACTGCTTACAGTCATCTTCTTACGCAAATTGACAAGAGCTACTCAGCTGGTTATAACTCGTCTTCACAAAGAAGAGTACCGCAAAGAGCAGGTAGAAAGCGATACACTGAAGAGTTCTACGATAACAGTGGTGGCAAGTTACATTTACCTCAAACTAGATCCAAGTCGTTGCGACAAATCAAGTTCAATCACCACAAGGTTCGGCCCAAGATCAAAAGAATACTTTCTGGCAGCAAGACAGTATCTCCTGATGCTGAGAGCACCACACCACCTACCTCCATGCAAACTCGGTCACTTTCTGCAAAAAGCTTTGATAGCAGCTTGGTTGCTGCTGCAGCGTTTCATATGGCCAGGCCATCCAATAAGCTCCTGCGGTCCATCATTGATGCGCTGCCTCTTAATGTGTTTCTTGCTGAGCCCATAAAGGGTGACATTACTTGGGCAAGCAATCGGTCTTTAGTATTTTTGGGGTTAACTGCGGAGGAGTTTTGCCGTTCACCAATGGATGCTATACATGAGGATGATGTTGAAAGGTACACTGAGCTTTTGTCTGCGTCGCTGAATAGTGGAGCTCCTTTAGCTACTATGATCAAAGTCCGTAGGTTTGATGGCAAATATCGCACTGTCTTTTTTAGGTCTGTGCCACTTCGCGACCATAGTGGAATCATATCCCATTGGTTTTGCACGATGGTAGATATTCATAGCCAGAGAGAATCAGAGTTGGAAGCTTTGAGGGTTGCACACGAGACAGCTAGTGACCAGAAGTACCAAATTCTTGCGGAATGCTCACCCATCATTGTATTTGCCACCAGGCCGAAACTAGGGATGATTTATGCTAATAACAAGTGGTTCAATTACTCTGGCTTGACTTCTGAAGAAACTTATGGATTTCAATACATTACTGCAGTTCACCCGGATGACAGAGAGGGCTGTATGCTATCAGGAGCACAGGGTTTCCAACAACAAGGAGTAAAACACGGTGATGGAACCTTTTCTCAGGAAATCCGGTTGAAAAACAAAAACGGTGAATATAGGTGGCATTTGGTCTTGTTTATATGCACTGATAACGAAGATCAATCTCAGGCATTATGGTTCGGTACTTGCACAGACATCAATGATCAAAAACTCATCCAGCAGAATTTGACAGAGGCTAAGGATGCAGCGCAGCGCACTATTGAGGCCAAGTCTACATTTCTGTCAAATATGTCTCACGAAATCCGGACACCTTTGATTGGGATTTCGGGGATGGTGAGTTTTTTGCTTGATACTGACCTGAGTGACGAACAGCTGGATTACTGCCATACCATTTCAAGTAGCTCTGAGGCGCTTCTGATGGTAATAAATGACATTTTGGATCTTTCAAAAGTGGAGTCCGGTAAGATGGTGCTGCAGCACACTTGGTTCCATGTTCGACAGCTTCTGGAAGAAGCAAACGAGCTTCTCAGCTCTCTAGCCATTTCGAAAAATTTGGAGCTAAATTATATTGTTATGGACGATGTCCCTGCCTGGATCAAAGGCGACAGAATTCGTCTTCGCCAGGTTTTACTCAATCTTATTGGAAATGCTATCAAGTTCACCGACAGAGGGGAGATTTATACATCTTGCCAAGTAAGCTCTAGAGATGACAACAAGCTAACTTTACTATTTGAGATTCGTGATACTGGCCGAGGTTTCACCGCGGATGATGCTCGAAAAATGTTCAAACCGTACTTTCAAGCGGGATCTCGAACGGAAAACTCGGCTCAAATTGACCACAATAGTCTAGCTGTTGCTGGTGGTACTGGCTTGGGATTGGTAATTTCACGCCAGTTGATTGAGTTACATGGCGGTACGCTAACATGCACGGGCGAAAAGGACAAGGGTAGTGTTTTCCATTTTACATGTCAGGTTACAATGCCATCTGATGAGGACAGCCCCAGCGAGAAGCAAAAAGTCAAAAACTTAGCCACCAGAGAGCAGCCGAGAGCGCTTATTTCGCTCCCACTTCGGATTCTGGTTATTTGTCCATGGCCTTATACTAATCGCAGTATCGAGCACCATATTAGAGTTACCGTGGAAAATCCCGATAATTGTGAGATTGTGTCAGTTCCAGGCTTCAGAGAGATGGTGGAAATTTTCGAGAAGGAGGAGGATACTCAGTCTTTTTGGACTCATGTTGTGACTAACATTAGCGATGTTGGGGTAGCGGTGGAAATATTAAAGTATCTTGGAGGTGCAATCAATCCAGATAGTCTCACGAGATTGATTGTTCTGACAAGCCCATCGCAGAGAACTGCACTCATTCAGCAACTAACGCAGCAGCAAAAGCCAGAGCAGCTAGAACAACTCCTAGGTATGCTTACCTTTTTACCCAAGCCGTTAAAGCCTAGCAAGTACAGTGTGGTATTTGATCCTAGTGGGGTTCGAGAAGAAAGTCATGATCTCAAAATGCAGAATGCGCAACAAGCTATTGCTACTCATAGGACAGTTTTCAAAGAGCTTTCTGATTTCGCCAGTAAGAAGAACTATCGGGTTATGCTTGCTGAGGATAATTTGGTCAACCAGAAAGTTATTTCTAAGTTTTTGAGTAAAACTGGGATAGAATGCTCGTTAGCTACCGACGGAGAAGATTGCATAAAAAAGCTTTTGGTGGGGACCGAACATAGGTATGACTTGTTGCTTTGTGACTTGGATATGCCTCGAAAGGACGGATTTCAAGCTTGCTCGGAGATTAGAGAGTGGGAAATGAAGCACAACTTGAAGCCTATACCCATAATAGCGCTCAGTGCCTACGTAATGTCAGATGTGGCTGGGAGGTGCGAAAAGGTGGGATTCAGCAAATATCTGTCCAAGCCGGTAGAGTTTGTGCTACTAAAGGAGTCGATAATCCAATTACTCTCTGACAGCAACGGCGAGAATGAGGACTAGCACATGTAAATTGATTTTTTCTTTCTTTCTTTTCTTATCCTCTTCCTCATCTTTTAGCGTTTCTGTAATATTTATTATATCAAGTTGTTACTTCACTCTGATCTGTTCACACGGTGGGTGTGTAAAAATCATCTGCATGCATTTTCTAAAATGCCTTTTGAATTCCTTTTCTGATGCCCTCTTATCTTCTAAACCCTGGAATTTGGGTCAAAAACCTTCTGAAATGTTGATGAACCCGGAATCTGGTAGAGCCTGTCTGTGAGCTGCCCACAGACGAAGAAGAATTTGCAGGCTGACGCGAAGGCGGAATCGGGTCAATAAAAATATGCCAGAACGATGCGCTACCGTCCTCAGCTGGAAAGCGATGGCCAAAAACGTAGGGTGCACGGCCTGAATCGTCAGCATCTCCACTAGCTGCGGCGTTTCCTTCTCCGCTGGCGCTAGGACTGTAGCCATCAAGTCTAGTCTCGCCGCGTAGAGATGCCGTGCTACTCTGTATAACTTGCAGCAAAGAAAACTCATTATAATTATCAAAGATAGGGGTTGGTGTAACCAAGTTGCCAGGATCTCTCCTCGACGCCAGCAATGAAGCAGTCCTGTTCAAATCACCCGCACTGCTACCTCCCTGCGAGGGAGAGCGGTATATAGACAAACCAGATAAATCTGCCGCGATCATGTCTACAAATCTCCCAGGGCTAGATGAGCAGCCATATACGCTAGGCGCTGGATTCGAATGTTTCCTCCTTGACAGCTCCTGAACCCTTTTTCTCGGACGCTTTACCGCATGTTTACATTCCGACCGAGATACCTCGAGTACAGTCGGATGAAGAGCTAGCATGGTATTTTTACGGGACAAAATCCAGAAAAGATATAAACCTGAGACCTTTGTGGTAGTTATATAGAACAAGAAATGAAGATTGCGAAAAAAAAAAATCATCATTTTACACCAAAAGACATATAAAACATATGGGCCCTTAGCCCCTTGAAGTCATCCATAACTTGGAAATTACAAGTTTGTGTGCCATATATGGTCGAGTTAAGAAGGTTAGTGTTGATATCGAAAACAAACGTTAGCCCTTCGTGATCGAACAGCTTTAAAATATATCGTGCATTGCAAGTTTCGCCCAGCCGCGTCAGTTTCTTTGTGTTTACTAGTATGTGCCAGCCGCCCTGGTATGTTTAACTACAGCAACAATATTCCAACATTTCCCTCAGATAAAATATACACCCTTGGGATAGAAATACACACAACTCGAGCCAGAAAGCTTTATTGCATTCGATAATTAAGCACATCTAATACCTGTAGGAACTCAAGAGATTTAGGTCTATATTGTCAGGTAGAAGTGTCGAAGAAAAGTTTCTCTATACTTGCTCTACCTGTTTACTTTTCTCGGTGTTGTTCTGCATTCGGTCTAGGGTGTGTTATTGTTAGGCAGAACTTTCAATAATTATTGTACCTGAAAACTTGGTACCAACACTCTTTTGGATCTTTGCAAACTCAAGTCTGCTACTATTGTTTAACGGCTTGCTCTAGGAAATAAAGAGTCGTCATCAATCTTAAACGTCGCTACAGGTCTTGGATTGAAGGAGTAAGGACCTATTTTGGCACAACTCTCTCAATTAATTTTCCCACCTCTGGCTATTGAGAAGACGGTTCCAGGTGAAATTTTTTGGCCTTTCAGAGTAATTCATTATCCAGTTATCAGGCTGAAAAGGCATACTCCGGTGGCTTAAGTTGTGTTAATAGCTGGGCTATCATAACTGCTGTGGAGAGTCCCATTTTGAAATCTGTCGATTTAATGCTATTTCCTCACCGCCATTATACCACACTGTCACAAACTACCAACATTATACATTAATTTCAAACAGAAGACAACAAAATCTAGTTATCCCAGTGAGTGGCTATCCGAGTTCGGTCAATTAAGTGTTCAAAAATTGAATATCTGGAAGACAAGTTGGCATACAACGACATTTTTTGTTTCTTTCTTTTGGACATCAACATTGTAATTTTCTAGCTTTCTCGGAATTTTTTTCTTTTTCACTTTGACTCTTGGATAAACTTGGTAGATTTCACGCCAATTAGTCTGGACGGAACGGCAGGTGTCTCCTGGTTACACTCTCACTTGTGAATTTGAGCAACTCTGCCCGGTTACTTTGTACAGTACTTTCAATTCTACGTCATGACGGATCAACTTGATATTACAGCCGCTCGTTTAACGTTAGATCCTCGGGTTCACGCTGAAACTGTGCCCAGCACGCCACGCTACTACGAAACATCACATCCAGTCGGGGCTGCAGCATCTGGAGGACCACCACCGCCGCTAAACTTGAGCTCAGATGCTTATAAACCCTCCACAATAGCTTACGACGCACAGAGTAAACAAGAACAACAAAGGCAGTTACAGCAACAGCAACAGCAACAGCAGCAGCAGCAGTCAGTACATCGGATACCGGTAGCAGGAAGGTCTGCTCTGGACCCGGCTGCAGTGATACTGAAAGAGCCTCCAGGTGCACCGGTATCTTTGGCAGCAGGATCAGAACTACCTCAATCAGCAGAAGAATGGAAAGATAGGGGAGCAGCCACAATTGTTAAATCCGAGGTGGACTCTAACGGCAAAACAACAACTAGACTTATCAAAAAGGGAGTCAAGGATTTCACTTTTGGCAAAAATCTGGGTGAAGGCTCTTATTCTACTGTGGTTGCAGCTTCAGATCGACAAACGTTGAGAGAGTATGCAATAAAGGTACTGGACAAGAGACACATTATCAAGGAGAAAAAAGTGAAGTACGTCAATATTGAAAAGAACACACTTAATAGACTGGGTGATCACCCCGGAATAGTTCGACTGTATTATACATTTCAGGATGAAAACTGTCTTTATTTTGTGCTGGACTTTGCCCCCAACGGCGACTTACTTTCACTAGTGAAAAAGCTGGGCTCACTTGATGAAGAATGTACAAGATACTATGGATCACAGCTGGTGGACGCGATACAATTTATGCATTCTAAAGGTGTCATTCATAGAGATCTCAAGCCCGAAAACATTTTGTTGGACTACAAAATGAGAATCAAGGTCACTGATTTTGGTACAGCCAAGCTGTTGGAACCTGAGGCCACTAATAGCAAGGGAGAACCAATATACCCGGAAGAAGTGCGGGCAAACTCATTTGTGGGTACTGCTGAATATGTTCCTCCCGAGCTATTGGTCGACAAGGCTACCGGGAAAGAATCAGATATCTGGGCGTTTGGATGTATTATTTACCAGCTCATTGCAGGGTCGCCTCCGTTCAAAGCCAATAATGAGTACCAGACTTTCCAGAAAATTGTGAACTTGCAGTACTCATATCCACCTGGCTTTCCTTTAATTGTGCGAGATTTATGCAAAAAAGTACTACTTCCCAATCCAAAGCTACGATTGACTTTGGCCAAGATCAAGAAACATGGGTTTTTCGATGGAGTGGACTGGTCCCTGAAATCTATATGGAAGCGGCCTCCTCCACCGTTGATGCCATACAAGTCGTCTACATCATCATCGGTACGTGCTGCAATTGGCATGAAACCTGGGGTACCACGGCCAGCCCCAGTTCCTCTATCTTCGAGTTATAAATCCAGATCTGCACGCAACATTAGTTCTGCTACTGCTGCGGCGGTGGCTTTAGCTAAGCCTATCTCATCTATTCATCCTCAGCCACAACCAGCTATGCAACCTTCGGTGCCGCCAGTGTTAACCCGACCTCAGCCCACAAAGATACAAACTGTACCAGTTAAGAAACCTAACCCAGCCACCAAAAACGGGTCTTCACAACCAAGGCCCAGCGTGGATACTGGCAATGGAGTGACTGCTGCTGCTGCCACGGGACCGAGGAGCCCTCCAGCTCTTACAGCTCACCAGCAACAAGCCTATTTCCCAGCTAAAGTTATTCAAAACACCTCACAAAGATCACCAGCAACATCTCAGCCTTCAACCCCTACATTTCCTGATAATCAACAATTTGGTGCAGAAAGCAGATCAGCGCAGCAGTCATCACCGGGACAACTGGGGATGCACGGTTCTCCTACTACAGAAAACGGCTCTCTTGAAACTGCTACTGTGACACAGCAACTAGAAATACTGCCGGCCTCGAAAGCTGACGCAGAATGGTCGTTTCTACTGATGAGTCACGAGGAAAGGATTTTGAAATGTGGCACAGTAAACATTGTGGCAAACGGCGGGCAGCCGGTCTCTGAGGAGGAAGAACAATCTCAGCAACAACAGCATCAAGGCCAAAAGTCGCATAAGTTTTCAAAATTGTTTAGTAACAATAGCGGTGGTGGGTTTAGTGTTTTGCGCAGGAAAAAGCGAATGCTAATTGTAACTACTGCAGCAAGAATTCTGATTGTTGGAAGCGAGGATAAACGGCTTCGAACCGATTTGGGATTTGGCAATCCCAGTGCAGTACACATTCGCGAGTATCCGTACAATAGAAAACTGAATATTGGGTCCATCACAGTGGAAAGCCATAATAAAGTGTTTACTATAGAGGATTCTCACGGTACTGGTGACTGGATGCGTGCTTTCAGTTTGGCAAGAGCGTACTATGAGCAGGCTACCAGGCTTTCTGTGGCCAATGCCCAAAACGCAGCGACTGCCGCTGCTTTAGCTGTAGCTGGAGGTGGCCACCACCAGCCACACTCTCAACCCCACCAAGTTCATCATCACCCCAATCATTACCACCAGTTTCAGGCCGGAATTCCTGGTCGTGTTAGCTCAGAGGCTTCAACAACTTCGGTGGGTTCAACGTCAGCGGCACCTGTTCGGAAAATGGTGGATGGCAATACATCCACTTTCCTGCAAAAGCACGAAGCCAGAAAGGGGGGCAGAAAACGGTAACGAGACTGATATGTGTATACAGAGCTTTCGAAAGAATTATATAACGTTAATATTAATGTCATTATTATACATTATGTCTCGGTTTTTTTTTTTGATGAATAAATATAGGTAGAATGACTAAAAGAAAATTCAGTCTATTTCAACGACTTGGATTTCTTGGGGGGATGAGCAAACTGATGAAGTTGTAACAGAGCATTTTGAAGAGACTGATAGTGGAGACGATAGAAGTGATGCGCAACTCTTTGGTGAGGAATCAAGTATGACCGTTGCAGTCTTTTTCCCGGTGGGAGATTTGTAAATTTTTTGGGTTTCAGTTCGCTTTCCTGAATTAGGTCTCACAACCTGCAAAAACTGCGTGAGAGTTGCATTCTTGGCTGTACTGCCATTTATAGACCGTTTTTTGGCTGCGGGAACGGCTGAGAATGTTTTCGCCCTTTTCCCAGAACCATTTATGTTAATGAATGAGTTGAGCCCGTTACCATGACCGTGGGGGATGCCTTTGAGCTTCCCCAGTAGTGAATAAGATCTTATTATACTACCCAGCATATGACAATCACCTGTTGTTTTTTCAGCGTCAACATCGTAGGTAATAGTGTAAGTAGATGTAGGATCCTCTTCGTCATGTAGTAGTGTAAACTCTTTAGAGCCGAGGTCCAGGATTTTTGACCTACTGCCTGGGGTCAAACTCACAATGTATTCTTCAATATAGGGGATGCTTCGTTTCTTGATTTGGCTGATGTATTCCTTGTTGAATACGTTGTTTCGTAACTTCATGACAATCATTGGAAGTAGCATTGCGTTAATAAATAATTTGTAGTTTTCCGGAGCAGGTTGCATAGAGCAGAGCCGGCATAGAGTCTGGTAGGTTAGCTCTGTATCAGGAACGCGGGGTACCTGTCTGAAGTAAAAGTTCTCATGGGATTTCACCTTGGGGTAAAAGTAGTTCCAGACGACTTTTACATCAAAAGCCTTCACATGAGCTAGAGCTTTATGTTTTCGACTAAAATATCCGGACTCATTAGTTTGTAGTTCGTGGTTTAATCTTTTGAGCCACTTGTTTAGTTTCTCTTCATCCAAGCCGTGTCCTAGCAAGGGCACTTCTTCACCGCGCAAGTCCAAGTCCTCTTTAAATCCATAGCATTCCGTAAATTCCTTGGTGAACAACGTCGCAGGATTCGCAATTTCTTTAGCAATGGTATATCCAATACCACTCTCACCAGAGCTATAATCACCACCTTGCAGGAGCGTTCGTAGTATATAGCCTGCACGGCCAAAGTTCTCGGCATTTTCTTCTGTTTTTTCAACATTGATGAGTCGCAGTTCTCGATTTATAGCCCTACCGCTACTGGTCCCTTTGGATGATTTCTCACCGGTGGTGCCGCCAGTTGTATCATCTGAAGCTTTTACGTGCATGATAATGCGAGTTGCACCAAACAACAAACAGTCAGCGTCGTTGGAAAATACAAAGTCCACAACGCCAGACTTTTGTAATAAACAGCATTCAGCCTCTGCTTCACCAGGGGCATCAATAACTTGCACACCCAAGCCTTGACAGAGCTCTTGAAGCTGTTTGATCTGCTTGAGATTCTCCTCTGACATTATTGCTGTCCGCGTTTTCTTCCGTTTCACTTTGGGTCGTAGGTCTCCGTCAACTACTACACACAAGTCAATGCCAATCCCTATATATGCAGCTAGACGATCAAACATGAGTCTGTTTTGTAAGTTTGATAAGTCGACCGCTGCTGTGCTCTGTCGAAGCAGCATGAGCTGTATTTGGATCATCCATTGAAAACCATCAATGGCGATTCTCATAGGCCGACCATTCTTTGAAACAAACTCCTCTGCCAAAACCTTCAAAGCTACACAGCTTGTCAGTCAAAAAAAAAAAAAAAAAGCCGAAACAGTTCAAAACAAGGAAAAACACTTACTGGTTGTTTTCTGAGGAAAGTCCGACCAAAGGCTAAAAACAGGTTAGACCCACATGATACTCAAAACCAGCTTCAGCTTGACATACTTGGAAACCCCCATCTATATGCTCAGAGATTTGTTACTGCTTCTGAACGTTGTCAGCAAAAAAAATTAGAGATATCTACACGCGACGTTGAGAGCGGAGGAGAGTTGTTATTGTAAGTCCAGATTAGGACTAAATCACTATAAAGAAAAAATAAAAAGTCCTCTAGAAAAATAAAAGGTTTTACGTAATACACTTAATGCTTGACACATTTCAAGACTCCAGCATGAAAGGCAGGCAATAAACAGCAAAATAGATATTAATATAATAAAAAAAAGAAGAATTCCAGCTCAGCTCTATGCACTGTTGTTCTCTATACATAAGTTTGTGGATGTGTACACTGGAACTTTTTTTACAAAAACCCTCTAGCATCGAAATACTTATCTGGCTCCAACCCTGTGAGCTTTGCGCTTCTGGCCTTTCCCTCCAGAATGATCTCCGACATGACTTTCCCCGTTGCAGGAGCATTGTTAATTCCCCAGCATCCATGTCCGCTTGCTAGGAACAAATTCTTCACGTTTGTTTTGCCGATAAAGGGACCTGAAAACGATGGGATATCTACTACCGGTAAATAGCAGGCCTGCCTTCGCAGTATGCGTCCCTCTTCAAGTTCAGTTGATATTTGGCCAGCAACTTTGAACAGGCTATCGCATTTACTTTTCACAACTTCAACGTCGTCAGTGGTCTGCGGGACCGGCGCCTCGGTATCTCCTTCACCACATACATAGATTTCGTCTTTTCTGGGGTATATTTCTGGTGTGACGAAACCTCCCTTGGGTAGCTTGATTTCTGTGAAAAGAGCAAAAGGCGCTATTGGTGCTTCGGTTTGTACTGTGATTGAATGAGCCCGCAATCCTGAAATAGGACAGCTGGGGATTAGTTTGGAAGTCCAAGGTCCCATAGTTAGAATCACCTTGTCCGAGGTTAACTCAATTAATTCCTTTTCCGTTGAAGCAGACTTGTTTTCCTCTTCGGCGCCGGTGCCACTGCTCTTGGAGAAACCCTCAAACTTTTCATATCTGACACCTGTAACTTCTCCCTTATCGTCTGATAATATATTGACCACCCTGCCTAGCACCAGGTCTGCACACTCCAGCTCAGTAACTTTCTTCAACAATGCAGATGTGAATTTATATGGATGAACTTGAGCGGTGGTTTTTGTATCGCCCAATGGAGCCCAGCCATCAACTACATCAGGCTTCAACCAATCTAATTCCTCGGGTAAAGTGACGACGCGACGCTTCTTCGCACTTGCTGCAGCACCTTGCTTTCCTCCAGACGCTGATGACGTTGATTTAATGCTGGCATCCAAGCTGCCGGTGTGTAAACGCCTGTATCCCCATTCATCGGCACCATTGTACCTCTCCGCAAGTTCTTCATGCAGCCTAAACGACAACGGGACTATCTGCTGAGGAAATGCCCATAGCGCCAGCAGACCACCAGCCTTTCCAGAAGCTCCGCCAGCAGGCCTGCGAGCCTCCAATATTGTTATATGGTATTTGGTGGCATCAAAAAGTGGATGTTGAGTAAGATAGTATGCAGTGCACACTCCTATGATTCCAGCACCTAGAAAGAAAGAAAAACTCAGTTAGAAAACTCCCCTGTGTCTTCTACTTAAGCGAAAGCCCATAAGCTACTTACCGACTATGACTATCTCCTGTTTGCCTTCTGCCATTATTAACGTTCGAAGTCAGGCTATATTTACTGTTGAAGCGAAACAGAATAAAAAAAAAAAATAAAAAAAAAATAAAAAAAACCTAATAAAAGTAGACTGATTGGAATTGGTTTTCAGGGCCGCTCATACAAATTAAATCGTATGACAAACGCTTAAAAAAGAGCAGATCTCACATGCGGGTATCAGAGTGTGGAGCTTTAGGTCCAATCTAATTCGAAGGCGGTTTAAGGGTCAAAAGGTATTTATATCACTATCAGTCACGTGAATGCTTTTTTTTGACAATTTACCTGAACAGTATTGAACGGACGTTGTGGAGCTTTCTGAGCTTTTTGAGAGCACTTGTAGAGAGTTTTGTCATGGCTGTTATTTGTTTGAGAGCTTGGGGCTGATATGTTTAGTACTACTCAGTGAAGTTGCAATGCGGTTTCAAGTTCTGGTAGTTATATCTTGTACTTTGTTTATAGTCTTTGAAGCTGCTTCTCCGCCGAGACGTTTCCATTGGTCTCAGCCTAAGGTGTTATTGATGAACTTGAGAAACACAGGCTTCATGAGCAGCATAGCTGCAGCTTACTACTCTGGTTTTGCTGCATTGTAGGCGAATAGCTGCGCAACTAGCACTAGCAGACCTTTTGGCGGCCATTGCTCATAGCACTAGAAGTAAGACCAATAGTATTATCAACACCACTATCAAGAGAGTAATACAGCAGGATCCCAGGGTTTCTCTATTGTTTTCAACGACCCATCCTACTTTCTTGATTCCTCGCCGCAGTTTATCACCAGCAGTGTCTACTTGTCTATCAAAATCTTCCACGAGATAAGACTGATCTTCTAGTTCTCGGGACATTACGTTTGCTTGTTCCCGCAAGTTGTTGACTGTAGAGTATACCGAATCCAGGACATTGTCTTGATCATGTATAGCTTCTTGGTACATTAATCCGTTTGGGTATCCGCCGCCATCTTGCCCGTTACCTGAACCAATGCCGCTTTCCTGAGGCGCTGTCCAGGTAGAAGCATCCGGTATAGTCTTCTTAACTTTTTGCACTGACTCTTGAATGTCTGAAAGCTTTTCATTCAGGGTTGCTACTTTGGATATCCGCTGATGAACTTGGCTCTCGGTCAGCCCAAACTGCGACGGTTGTGATTGAACAGCACCTATACTCTGGCTCAAATCATGTATCGTTTCGACCAACTCTTGTGTTGAATTATTCAAATCTACCAAGTTGTCATTAGTAGGAGATTTCTCGTACTGTAATAGCAGGTTCTCGGTATAATTGAGCTGAGTCTGAGCATCGCTGAAAACCTGATCAAAAGGATCCATCCTCGGAGAATGCCTCAGTCGCTCACTGTTTCAATACGCTCAATGTTTCGAATACTAGCGTGAAAGCAGAATAATTCTGGTGGAACTGGTGTATCGCCTCAACGTCTAGATAGTTTATATATAGTTGATTTCAATCAAAGCTATAGCTGTGACTTTTGACGTCGTACTGGTGAAGTCGATGATCATCAAATCTACACCAGGTCGACGTCCACGTACTACAAATTTATCTTGTGAGCTTGAAGAACTTTGAATAAATTTTGACCTTGTATTTTATAGATATATATATGAGTTTATATTTACAAAGTCTTGAGGAACTCTTGGACACCTTCCACAATATGCATATGATCCTTGTCATGACGCAGTCCACTAACAATAATGGCACCAACCAAGCCTTCGGTTCCTCTAACTCTCAGCGGAAATCCTCCACCGTGAATTGCATACTTGTACTGCTCCTCAGGGCCAAAAAGATCAGACAGAGACTTTCCCTCCAGTCTGAATTTGCATCCTAGAAAGAAAGTCGACCTTTCAAAATGGAATACTGATCTTCTCTTCTTGTCAACCCACCTTTGGTTGTCCAAGTTGACTCCCGGGATTGAGGTGCACTGGAAATGAACCAGTCCATTGGCTCCAGTGATATTGATAAGAATTGGCTTCTCACCTTTCTCAATGGCCCTCTTTCTGAGATGAGAACCTAACGCGAAAGCGACGTCGCTGTTAAAATAAGGAAAGATGCATTTCTCTTCGTGCTCGTCCAGCTCGGCAAGCTACAACAGTTAGCACCGCAGACTCTTTTCAACCTCGCAGCCAAATACTCACGTCGCGGTCGTTTGGCAAAGACATTGTAAGTTAGTAATAATAATAATAATAAATCAAAAGTTGTTTTGATGTCAGGATTTTCCGGAGAAGAAGGTTAAAGACCTATATATAAAGCTTTTGTTCCACCCCCCGCGCCCTTTCGACCCCCAAAGCCCACCATCACGCGCGGATCAGAGTGGACCGTTTGAAAAGCGTGGGTGAAGCCGGGATATTGTTCCACTGAGCTCATATGACACAGATCGAGACTGGTCCTTTTCTCTACCATCGATGAATCTTTTCAATATTGGGATTTTTCAGCGCTGTGAAATACCCGCGTCGGCAGCTGTACACACACACTATATAGTACCGTGTGAGAGATCTCGAAGACTTTTTAAGGTCTGCGCAAAAGAGACATGGATCCCGAGAATGATCCGGCAGCTCAGGATGCTTACAATGAAGATAGAATGGACGTGGATGACGAGGAGAAACTGGAGGTTTCTGTAGAGGTGAAACCGGAGGAGCCTGCGGTAGCAGACGGAAAACCTGGGGACTTCGAGGTGCCTGAACAGGAAACTGTGCCTATAGTCAAGCAAGAGCAAAATGCAGTAGCCCCATATGCCGAGAATGATGATGCTGTGAAATCAGAAGATTTTATAGACTCTCCACAAGAAGGCAGTAAACCCCCATCCAGAGTATCTTTAGCAGAGACACCCCGCGTGGTTCCTACTCCTGCGCCCAATCTGGTGAAACTCGAAAAAAATCTTGGCCCACCTGCTCGGAAATGGCTAAACAGCGAAGTCACCCCCGTGTTGCTGAAAGCTATGAGATGGCTCGTACATGAAAGGTGAGTATTGTTTTTTTTTTTTTTGTAAAAGGTTTTCTACTCCGTGCGGACCTGCTAACACCCTTTTTAGGCCTCCAGATCCCATAAGAGCTCTTGGAAAGTATCTAATAGACTATGCTGACGAGCACTCCAATGCAGACTGAGCAATTGCACGGGACAGGGATATCAGTGTTTTCATTATCTTCATTTAGGGTGCTTTCCCCTGACTTATTTATTTACAATATACTAAAACTTCTCCTTTTTCCGCTCGTTACTTTGAATAGCTTTCACACCCCAGTCGCTAACAGCTCCCATCAGTGCTACTCTCCAGCCTCTATACAAGGAAGCAACGCTTTCCTTGCCAGTGACTAATGTCCACAGGGTGCCCAACACACCTGGATAGTCCATAGGCTTGATAATGTAGTCGCTGTCAGGCAAGCTAAGGACTGCTAAATGGGCTCTTCTGGTCATTGTCTGGAACGGCAATCTCAGCAGTAGCTCAAATAACGTTGACCCCAAAGTGAATAAGTTATACGTGGTTGGGAAATTGAAGCTATCAACACCCAACCTCGAAAATAACAAGTACGGCGTAGCGTTTCTTATCAGCGTGCTTGCGCCAGTGCCAAGAATAGTTGGAATAGCAACAGTACTAGGTACTATGAATGACTTCAATTGTCTCACCGATGTCCTGAACGATCTGGGTGGTATGCTAAGTTTGGTGGTAATCAGTCTAGTCTTGATCATGTCAATTGGTGCCAAAAGTGCGGCAGTCGCAGCTGATGCAACTACCACAGCACCAAGTGAGACCATAGGACTGGGCGAATGAATTACTTCAACAATCTGAGGATCAGGAATACCGCAGATAGTAGATAAAAATCCAGAGATCCATGACTCCACTATTGAGTACGTCGCCTCCAGGAAAAATGTAGTATGAAACCCTCGCCACAAACCTCTCATCCCATCAGTTTCGTTCAAAATCGTAATGAACTCTTTTATTTCCAAGGATCTGGGCGCCAATAAACCATCCTGACAGCCAGCTTCAGCATCAACCACTGGCTTATCTTCTGGCTCGTGGATTGGCTTTAACGAATGGAGATTATAATCTCCAGTTACAGCAGTAAAATAATTTATTTCCTCATCCGAATCTTCATGTGTAGCCAGTCTATCTTCAGCATAAGAGCGTGTTCTTTCCTGCATAGTAGGCCGCCTGCTGCTGTTGCTGCTATGATTTAACGTGTCTTTCCAATCACCTACCTGTAGCAACAAAGTGCTAATTTCAAATGGTTGCGAAATAAGCACACGAGAATAAAGCTGCAGCATTGAAGCTACAATGCTTCCAATACTTTCTCCATTAGAGTTGAGCTCTATATCAAGATACACAAAACTTTGTGGCCGGTATTTCTTCATCCCTGAGGCGACATTCGTAGAGGAACCTTGAGCATGCGCACCATTTGATAAGACACCAGGAGAACTTGTTGGAGACGTGCCATATACAACCGTTAGACCTTCCTGACTCTTGACCGGAGACCGGAACGTAGCCGGGTCAAAATAAGGTCTGGAAGCGCTCGGAGTTGTGGTGCTCATTTCGAATGGCAAATATATGTGAAGCCGGCCTGTACGATGCACACAAAAACCTTTAAATTTTATATATATATCAAGCATTCATCTCCACACAACAAACTCGAGCGTACGTATACCTCGAACAAAATTAATATATACACCATGGTTATGAGATACTTTCAACAATTATAATATAAAACAAAGAAATGTCATTTGAAATTGACTGGAGCAAAATCACAGATGAGGAGAATGATTTCTCAGAAACAGTGAGGAAATATTTGGATGACGAGTTCAAGCAATTGAGTCTTCCTTCATTTCTGTCGTCGATATCAGTCGAATCGTTTGATTTTGGGAGCAAGGCGCCTGAAATTACAATTAAAAACATTTCAGACCCGTTTCCGGAGTTTTATGAGGAGGATAATCCGGGAGGGTTCCTCCCTCCTTCGTCAGGGAGACCTGGAATGGAGGATAGAGGTGGCCATAGACCAGGTAGGTTCACACCACCTGAATCCAGAAGTAGGCAGACTTCCAATCCTGGTAGAGCCCCGAATCTTAGTAACATGAACATTGGTGGTTTGGGGGCTCCGCCGGATTCTACTGAGAGAAGTAGCAACACTACGTCCGCGCCATCATACTTCAATCCCGCATTTACCTCTGCATTGTTGTCAAACATTAGGTCACCTCTGTACACTCCATTTCAAGGTAACGGTAGTAGTACTATAAGCGCTGGTGGCCGGCCTGGTACGCCCATGATTATGCCAGAAACGTGGGTCGATAGTTTCAGACGGTATAACCCAGACATTCTTCGCGCGGGGGAAGAATTGCATGGTGGTGGGTCATTAAATGGAGTGTCTGACCTGCAACCACCGTTGGATATCACAGCGGGAAGAAGTAATTTGGACAGTAGTACTATACCAATGGAAGATCATGAAGGTCTGTCTCCACCGCAGACGCCCTACTACCCAGAGAACGAGGATGACGCCCAGCTGCTACTGCAAATATCTTACTCGGGGGATTTGAAAATTGTCATTATTGCTAACTTACGGTTGAATTATCCATCATCTGACTTTGTCACACTGCCATTGAAACTAACAATCACAGGACTACAGGTTAATGCTTTAGCAGTAGTAGCATCGACATCTAATAAAATACATTGCAGCTTCATCTGTGATCTGGACTCGGAGGGTGCCCCAATTTCATCTTCAGGACAACCAAACAGAATCAATATTGTACAGGATATCAAGATTGACTCAGAAATTGGGGCTCAAGATGGCACAAGCCCGGTGTTGAGAAATGTGGGGAAGGTGGAGAAGTTCTTGCTGGAGCAGATTCGAAAATTTGTCAGGGATGAATTAGCATGGCCAGGCTGGCTAACTTTTGAACGATAAAAGTAAAATCGTATAATGAATTAATGTCAAGCTCTCTGTTAACTTAGAAGTGTAAGGTCGTCGCTGGTTAATAGGAGTAACAAAAAAAAATAACAAAAAAAATAACAAAAAGAAATTATAAGCACTCCACACGGGACTCGAACCCGCAGTCTTCCGCTTAGGAGGCGGATGCCTTACCATTTGGCCAATGGAGCTTCAGAATCATCAGAATAGGGGTAATAGCCATAATTGTGTCCGGAGTTCCCATCCAACATGCGCCGCTTAAACTAAAATCGCGTTTTGCGGCTCTTTGAGGGCTAAGTGAAAGTTTTTATTAGTGTCATGGTTATTATCGTCATCAGTATGATAGGTTAGGAGTGTTAAATCATGACTAAAGCTCATTTTAAAAATGTTTTGGACGCCATAAAAAAACAGTTTGGTGCACTCTCCCGTACTTGTGTGAATGTGGAGAGTCTGAGACTATTGAGCACATGCTGAAACACTGTGATATATTTGTATAAGAGTCCTCAGGACAATAAACTTGATTTATTATTATTATTATTATTACTGTGAAAACTACGACATTACTCGAGGGCAACTGAAGGCAGTATCACCGGAAATAGACCTGAAAGTCCTCTTGGATACGTCCAGAGGTTTGGAGGCGGTTGTTGAGTTCCTCCAAAAAAAACACTCCAATATCCTGGAATAGGAGATAGTTCGTATACAAGTAATAATAAACTTGATTTATTATTATAATAACTCAACAACCGCCTTCAAGCCTCTGGACGTATCGAAACTTGTGTTAAGCAAACAACTGATAGATTAGCCTTTATCAATTCAAATATATAAAACTCTACGTAAAGAACTAGAATGAACTCATTTATAAAATCCTTGACAAATATCTTCTCACCAAGTCGGCCAAAACTTTTTTACTCAATTTTTTTCTTCTCCATCATGTACTCAAAGAATTCAAATTGCCCCGTTGTGATACCCTTTTCGTACACAAATCTACCAGCCAAGTATGAACCAAAGATCGCCTGTAAGTAAGAATCAGGAACTCGCTCAAGTATAGTCTCCAGGCCAATCTTTTGCAGCAACTTTCTAGGCAATGCTTCGTTCAAGATTGAGTTTCTAAACTTAACGTCGTTCCACAAACTCGACTTTGATAATTCCTCAGTCAAGTTGTTGATAGCATTGGACAGCTCGTCAGAGAGCACCGAGCGTGGCACCTTACTCTTTTCATGCTCTCTCCAGATTGCTTCAAATTCTAGTCTGGCGTTCTCCTGGATGATATGCTGAACTTCGCGTACGTATTCTCGGTAAAACTCTGGTGCTGGTTTTCCGGGCTTGACGCACATATTGTCGAAAAACCCTTGATCGTCAAATGCCAAAGATGCGAGCACCTCAAGCGAAGATGAAGTAACTCCGCCCTTGTTTGCTGAAGCATCCTTGAAAATCACCACACCCAGCTTCTCTAGTTTTAACTTCGCGTTCTGTGTGATGAATAAGTTTGCTCCCTCAACAAGATACTTGAGTCTCGGTTTACCGTTTTCGTCAATCAGCTTTCCAACATTGTTGATATCAATGGCTTCAGGTCTGCCTCCGCAAGGAACCATGATATCGAAATTTCTAATTCCCTCCAGGTTGAGGTGGTACAAGTTCCTGAAAGTGGTACCGTTTTGCACAACTTTCCCCGTGGGCAAGGTAACATCTTTGTCGTCAACCAAAACCCGGTAGCCGTCAGTACTAAGCTTGGAAACGTCATAGTGGGAAATCATCTGTCGAGACTTGGCCAGCCTTGTGAGTTCTTCCCTATTCAAACCCTGCGGATCACAGATAACGCCAGATCCATCAACGAGTGCCACATACTTTTCATGCGACAACAAGATCTCATTCGAGCCCAAATCACCATCTGGTCCTCCAGTCTGGATTTTGGAGATCTTAGACTGATCCAAATTGAGTTTGCGATAGATACCTTCGACATACTCTCTAACGGAGAGCGAGGTCATACCGTACTCGTCATGAGGGATACCACCAAGTTTGGGGTTTTTACCAGTGAAAAAGGATTTCCACCAGGGTGCACCTCTACTTTTAGCGTGCAAAGTAGCCCAGTCAACTAATCCGGCAGTGTTTTCATCGGGCCCCATAAACAGAATTTCTTCCTTGCCGTAAAGATCAACAATATTTTCCTTAATTCCAGGCTGCTTCCCTGGGAGAAGCAGGTCCAGGATAGAGTCAATATACTTGTGAAATGCTTCGTCAGCCTTATCCTGGTGCTCCATATCCAGCAGAATTACTCCCTTTGAACCTCCCTCAGGAATATCTTTGTTTTTTCTCTGCTGGGTATTTGCCAGGTTGTAGTTCTCGTCAAAAAGGGAGCGAGCGTTTATTGAGTATGCTTCCTTGTTGCGGGATTTCACAATACGAATACCTCCTCGAGCAATATCTCTGAATCTCAGGTGAAATCCTCTAAACTCCTGGCCCACCACCAAAAACATCCCATATAAGGGTTGAGGATACTCGAGTTTAGGCAAGAAATCCGGCTTAAACCTAAAGGATAATGCCACTTTCGTAGGAGTGTAGAAATTTGTTTTCAAGACATGGTTATTGAATGTGAGAAATGCGTCCAGCACAAGCACTTCATTATCATTTGCTGCTCGTCGTCTTACCAAACGTTTCAGCTCCTCCGTGGACATGACATTGGTTGTCTGAAGTCTCTGGTATGACAAAGTCGGCAAGAAGTTACCATCCTCTCCCTGAGATTGCACATAATGAACGTTAGCAAATTGAGTATAGAACTGCTGCACCACGTCAATAAAAGAGACAATAATCTCGTGAATATAATCACGAGTAAACGTCTCTGACCTGAGCCGTCTTTTCAGTCTCTCCAACACCTCCATTTGTGTGGAATCGCGGCTATCCAGCATAGACAAGAGCGTGGTATATTCAGAGCCCAGTCTATTCAAGAAATGCGTAATGAAAATATAAACACTGTGTGCATAAGCTGATTCCTGCAGGGACAGTTCACCCCTTGCAAAATGAGGTTGAAATGAGTTCTGAGGCAGGCAGTAAAGCAGAGAAGCTTCCTTGACAATCTGATGAATAGAATGCTCAATTGGAGGATACTGCTTAAGCTGCTTCAGCTCGTCCACAGTCTTGGCAGTTTGAGGAGTGTCTGTGGGGACCAAATAAATAGAGACAATTGTAATGCCATTGGAGAACTGCTCAACGTACTTTCTGTTAGAAGTCAGACCGTAGTAGTGATACAAGTCACTGAGAGCTGAGAAGTAGCCCGGAGAAGATCTTTGTCTGTACCCAATAATCATTCTTCTTTCTCGAGTACCGTTAACTTCAAACATCTCAATCACCGGGCCGGTGGATTTAACTGCCTGGGAGATAATGTTTCGGTAAAGGGACTTGGTATGCGAAGTCGCCTTTTCGTAAAACGTCTTGTCAGAAATCTTCTTCAGATCAGTCTCCTCTGTATCCGGGTGGTCCTCAAAGAACTGAGACTTGTAAACGAAATAGCATCTTAGCTGATCACTGTAAGTGCTGTCAAGTGCAGCGGGTGCTCGAAAGGTCTCCACTCGATATGAGTTTTCCAGGTATGAGGGAGTCAAATACTTGGAGTCTATTCTACTCTCATAGCGAGGCCCATCCAGGTTGGAAATGCCGGGCACCGACGTGTCAATATACACCGCATGATCCTCTGATTCTCGAGCGAGCGTTATAACCAGTTTGCGGTCTGATCTAGCATAAGCCGTGATTTTGGCTGCATACAGAGAATGGATGTGATTCACAATGTTATCAACAGACTCGCTAGCAAAGTAAGAGTCGTCAATTCCCAGGCTGTTGTAAAACCACTATATTTTATTGTTAGAAACTGAGAACTTGAGTGAAAAAAAATATTTGTCAAAAAAGAACCGGTGGTGATCAGCGTATGCATAAACCGGTAATTGACGGGTCATCATCGAACGTGATATGCAAAATAAGATTTGCTCCACCAGAAAAATAGCACTTACGTTAGTTTCACTTTCAATGAGACCTTCAGGAATGAAGCCTCGTCTATCGATTTCGTCCATAACTTGAGCCTGTTAGTACTTGAAGAAAAAAATGGAAATAAAAAAATAGAAAGATAAAATAGAATAAAAATAGAATAAAAATAGAGAGAAAAAAAAAAGGTCTTACCCTGCTCCAACTGAGACTCTTTCTCCTCGAAAGTGGCAGAGTTGTACCCTGAGCTCGCATCATTAATGACATGGCTTTTGTTGAGCAAGAAATTTGCTGCTGCTGCGACACCGCCGTTTCCCCCGTGCAAGAGCGAGCTGCCAGGGGTGGACGAGGTGGATCTGGAGGCTGGAGAAAGCATGGAGTCTGCGTCAGACTCTGAGATTGGTACCAAAAGGGGCAGCGAAGACGGAGCCATCACCTTGGTACAGAAGAAGAAGAAGAGTTGTATGTATCACTAAGTATGAGAAGAATACCTTGATGATAACAAAAAAAATTGGAATAAGAGGGAGGGAGGTTTTATTTATATACCCTGGGGGGAATAGAACAGAGAGCGTTAATGCCTTAGTTTTGTGATGTATGAAAATGTTCACAAGTTGAATTTTGTATATTTTGATTAGGCTGAGAAAACCTCATTTAGCGCTCAGAGCCTAAAAAAAAACCTGTGATCAGGTTGAACATTGTTGTGCACTTTTTTGCCGCCGTGGGAGTACTCAAAAGAAAAGGAGAACCAGCAATGTACAGAAATAAAACCCAAGCTGTGAAAAGCCCCCTTCGCTGATCAGTAACTGTCCCAACATGTTTGATCAGAGTCTCTCTCGGCACTGAGGGTTCAGCGAGAGAGCAATTTCTATAGCGCCATACCGTAGAAAAATCAGCTACAAACGCAATGACTCTTACAAAATGCAAAATACAAAATACAAAATACAAAATACAAAATACAAAGTACAAAATAGCAACAAGAACAGAATTGCCACCGGTTACAGCGAAACCCCGTGACAATGCGCGTGCCCGTTAGCCGTGTTTTGCCCCCTTGTGGGGAACTGAAAAGCTCCTCGAGAGTCTCAGTCGAAGAAGGGCAGGTCTCAACGGCGGCACTCATCTGGGAAATCGCACACGGCGCCTAATTTTATGTGGGTCACATGAGAACAAGTTCGTTTCGACCATAGCCTTTTCAGTCTGGGGAAGTATATCCTATTTAGCCCAACGGCGGCGCCGCACAAGCGTCTGAGAGTTCCAACGCTGAGCTGTCCGGGCGAGCTGTCACACGTCTTGAGTCTTTTCTGTTGCTCCATAATAATAATAATAAATCAAGTTTTTGGCAACAAGGCCAGCGCCTAAATTCTTGTTGGTTCCAGCGTCTAAAAAAAAAAATATTCTAAATGCTTACGTAACATAATACTAAGGTTTTTGTAAGCAAGAATTCTCTGCTAATGAAATATCTCAGAAAAATGATTATGTAACTCAAGGTACTTCTCCACGTAATCAGAAGCTCACCTCCTTGCACTCTTATATACGGTATAACAAGAAAAAGCTTTGAGCTGGAAATTTTCACTGATACGATTCACCAGATACCAGATTCTGAAGTAACACATCATGAAGGGATCTGTCCGAATACGACTGGCCAGGTTTGGAAGGAAGCGTGCTCCCTTGTACAACGTCGTTGTCGCGCGAGCAAAGTAAGTAGCACTTTTTTTGTCTGACCTTCTTTCATCCAGTGAATATTCTAACAATTCAGGTCCGGACGAAACAAGCTTCCAATTGAAGTCATTGGTACATACAACCCCATTCCCATAGTTGGTACACCTGAGCAAAGAGCTGAAGGTATGCTTCCTTACAAGGATATACACTTGGACTTTTTACGAGCAAAGTACTGGATTGGAGTGGGTGCTCAGCCTACTGACTCTGTCGCTAGACTATTCAAGAAAGCTGGAATATTACCGCCACAGTGGCCGGGTCCTGTTAAGGGCCCAGTCATTCCATTGAAAACAGTTGAAGCTCCGGTGACTCCTGTTGCTCCTACACAAGAGTAGCAGCGTTGTATAAATATTTAATTCTCATTCTTGTATATATATAAAAAAAAAATACATACATGCATATTAGATTTTGCTTCTTTCCTTCATTATCATACTCTATCCTCATGTTCGTATTATATATATACACATATATACTTGTACACAGGTGGAACGATTCAGCATGCGCCAGCGCATATACAATATCCAAAAGACAAAAAAAAAACAATAAAAACACCTATTGGCCCATTCCTCGTTTCATCCTCAAGCTTTCACGCTTACGTTGGGAGGTATAATTAGGAAATGGGTCCCCGCCTTCGCTTATGCCAGTGCTGTCAGGAGCAAGCGCGGGCGAGCTACCTCTTCGTACAGAAATAAAAGAGGCAGGGGAAGCCAACCGCGGAGAGGGATTTGAACCAGAGAGTTGTTGCTGAAACTGCAGTGGAGGAGGAGGAAATTGCTGATGTAGACTGTTGCTATTGTTGTTGCTATTGTTGTTGGTTCCTTGAGAAAAGTTTTCTTTGAAGGGAGATGCTAATGACGCAGCGGAATCTGCAAAATAAAAATGCGGTTGGGCCTGCATCTGGTTTTGGCTGTTGCCGCGACCCCTAACCAGTGGTGATGCAGGCGTAGGAGGGTACAGCTGTTCTCCTAGTGGTACTTCATTACTGTTGTTATTGCCAAAATTGCTGTTCATGTGTTGGTATTGCTGGTGGTTATTATGAGTTGGGGTGGTCACTCCTTGGAATTGTGTGTTATGCAACCAGCTATTGATGCTGCTTCCACGTAGTCCCTCTATAGGTGATCCCGATCTAGGTGTACCCTGACTACTAGCAGCAAAGCCTGGCACTGGAGGTAAGTTGGTAGTATCCTGTCCAGAGGGATCCTCGTTTGCCAAAGTGCCACCAAAAAACGTGCTGTGGCTGTTCCAAGTGGGGATGCCAGTGGGCGAGGAATTATTACTTCCAAACACTCCATTGTTGCGATTACTTCCTAATGCGCTAGGAGGTTGCTCCAAGTCGTCAAATAAAAATGTAGTGTCTGCCAAATTGCAGTGAGGCGTCTCAGAGCAGTCGGCATTCACCTGGCGTCCACACAGAAGCAGAAGTCTTTTACGAATGGCATTTAAACTGTGGGGGAAGGACCTTCCCTCTTGTTTAGCCCGCTTAGCAGTGTCCTTGGCCACTCTGTGGACTACTCCAGACGGAGGCACTCTTCCCGAGAACGGCGCAGATGTAGGGTTATCTAGATGCGCCTGGTACACTGCCATCAATAGCTCATCATCATTGCCGGGCCACTCAAAAAAAGAGTGAAAGGGGTTGTTGGGGTTGAGCTTCCCATCTTCGTCGTCGGACGTGCCAATGGACGAGACACTATTAAGTCTCTGCAAAAGATATGGCGTGGGGTTACTCATAGTCTGGCCGAGTGGAGTCAACGGCATACTAGCGCTACTCGTAGAGCTGCTCACAGACATAGTCCTCGCGAGCGGAGTATTCCTAGAATCCCCATTATCAAACCCGCCACTGAGGGCTCCCAGGTGAAGAGGAGGTGGTGGAATAGCTGTTCTCATGTTGATAAAAATCAGAGCTCGTTAGTCCGTTCGAGTGAAACTGTCTCAGTGAATCCTTCGCCAGCAAGATAGTAATAACACGCGTGCAACTCTTTTTTTTCTTTTATTCAATTTGGCACAGGTGAGTAGCAAAGAATTTGGGTTTTTTTTTTTGTTCGTTTGTTCGAAAAAATGTCCCAACTCAAAAACTTCCAGATCCAGTTTTAAGTCCAAGTCGTCCAGAGCTATATATCTCGACAAAAACAAAGAGAAAGCAGATAAAGCAAAGCTAGCTTTCAGCTTTTTAACTAAAAACAATATATGGCAATAGCACAAATGTGAAGGGGAAAACAAAAAGATATATCAAGAACAGAGAGAAAAATTCCAGAGGCTGTTTGAAGTATAAACGTTCTTAAGGTTTCAGAGGTCGTCGCGCAAAAGAAAGGGGGGGGCCCTCCCGAAGAAAGAATAAAGCAAAACCTGCCTCTCTCAATTAGGGTCCACCCAAAAATTTACATAAGCTCGAAGCGAAATCTGAGCGCTCAGAGAAAAAAAAATTTTCCCTTTTTTTTAATCGGCCGCGAGATTTGCCCAAACCGCTCTTAAGTTACCCCTGGCTTTGACACGTTTGGGCGCACCCAACTACAGGCTGATTTGCATGGCTGCAATCAATTAAACCTCCTGGAGCTGAGCGATTGCACATCATTTTGGTGATGAACGCGTTAAGCTCGCATAAGCCGAGAGTTCCTTTCATCATAAGTCGCGTCTTTGCGGGTTGCTCCTCCTACCCTTGCCTCAAGAAAAACTCAAAACCAACGCGTGATGATTCAGAGTTTACCGCGCGTCGCATCTTAACTTATTTGGCGGAACGTCAGGGGTTTGATAGAGCATTCAATGCGTCAACTCTGCGAGTGATGCATAGCCGTAGTAATGGTGTAGCATCTGTGAGCAGCTTCTAGAGGTTTAAGAAATTAGAGTATGCTGCTTTATATATATACGAGATATTCAGGGCTGCCTTTATTTTTTTTGCAAGAGCCAAAGCGTATTTTTAGTGATACTGCGAACTCCGTAAGCTGTATGTTTCAGGAGTTACAAGATGCAAGATGCTAAGCTCAAGCTTTGTTCTTCTGCATGGAAGTGGGTTTTTCTTCTCCAAGAACTGCGCTCATACCAGATACCCAGGGCTGTGCCTGCGAAAAACTCATCTCCATATACGTTTTCTTGGGTAGACCTCAGATGACAAAACAAGCTTGTTCTGCTTAATCTATACTTTGTTAAATACTTTTGGTCCGCACTCTCTCGCTTTGAAGGTGAACAGGGCCAATTCGCTCACGGATGGCATGATTTTTTTGTTTCTTCCTCGTTGAGATTTTTAGCTATACTTTTACAACGTTCAAAGCTTGTACTTGGGCCTGCTCAAGTCCCCCATAGAATCTTAAGTACTTTCGGGCAGCAGAAGGGCTTAGCGGTATCGCTGATTCATGTCACGCTACTTTTTGCAGGCGGCACCCAGATGTGGCACCCAAGATGTGGAATCAACAACTGGAACCCTTTTTAGTACGGGCTTTTTCTCAAAGCTTTGACATTTTTAAACGAGGGCTTTCGTTCTTATTTCCCTTTTATCCACGTATAGCCAATTAAAATACCCTTCCCGGCTGGTTTTCACATGCAAAGAATTTTCACTCTTCAAATATCCAGGGACGCTGGGTCCAAAATGCATCGCCTATTATATCTACATGGAGCATTGATATTGCGGCTTTGCTTCTCCTCTTAGCTTGTCTCTCCAACTGCCTAGTACTCAGTTTATCCTGCGCTGCATCATCAGCAGAAGCTGAACTGGATTTGGGAACGTGCTCACGCAACAAAATCGTTCCCTTTCGGAATATCTCAGGCTCGTTGTTGTAGTTTATACCAAACCTGGAAAATAGAATCTCGTTTTTATCACTTGATAATGTTTTCTACAAGGGTTCAATTAGCTCCCATCAGAACTAAAAAAAAAAAGCTCAGTACTCACGCATAGGGCCTGCTCTGCATCTTTGGTGGACATGTTTCCCTTGAGTACCAGTGCCCAAAATGTAGTATTGTACAAATTGTTTATATGACAATCCGCTTGTCTCCATGAAAGATAATCTCTCAAAATTTTGTCACTGGGATATACCACAGCTCGGCTGTCGAATGTTGGTAATTTATCAACTCGTAGCGGTTGATCTGTGAAATAGCTATCCCATGCTTTGATGTAAAAGGCAGTAAACGTACTAGCAAACGTTGATACAAGCTTGGATTCTCTCCTCTCGAATAACTGGCAAGCTTTCCGTAAAACAAATCTACTACTGAGTTAGTTTTGCAAAAAAGCTAGGTTGTGAAAAGTCCTAAGTAGCCCTTACGAGTATTCGTCGCTATCTCCATATGCTACTACGGTATCCGGGAAGCATTCCATGATTCTTTTCGCAGCGTCGTTCATAACACCAAGCGCTCGTAAATCATTGGGTTTTGCAAAGTTATAACTATCCGAAAATCTGAACCGGTTAGCTTGAACTGAAGGTACACACCGCACTGGAAGATCAAAACGTTACCTATGAAACCCTCTACCGTCAACCCGGAGTACAATCCAGGTTTCCGGCATTAAGTAATTTTCCTTCTCAAAGTTCTTGACATATTCAAACCTAAAAAGTTATTAGTACAACAGTGTTGAAAACCCATAAGCATTGCTGTCCTACCTTGAGTTAGCCATACTGGCACTGGTGCTAGCTTAATAAAAAAAAAATCTTATCGTTCAAAGCTTGATCTGTTATACCCGCGTCGATCATATATTCTGAAGATTCATTTTTCATTCTCTCTCACTTAACTAGTTCAAGCATTTTATATATACCCTAAAATAACTACCCTACTAATAAATAAGCTGGAATTTCCACATGTCGAAAACTTCTCCGGTTGTAGCTTTGGTCTCAGCCTTGGGAACGGTTTTCACGAGCTGAAATCCAAGTTTCTCGAGAGTCTTTTTGCTAGCTTGGTTACCCACGTAGGCATCAGCAAAGAAATACTTCAATTTCATTATTTTCACACCAATCTCTTCTATTACAATCTTCAGGGTCTGCGACATGATTCCTTGCCGTGTATATTCCGGCTGCAACCAGTACCCAAATGTAGCATATTCATGAGGGAATCCAGCCTCTGGGTCTGGTAGTGTTGCCCTGATGCTCTCGCCAAACACCTCACTGGGCCTGATATCTACCGCCCCAATCATTTTACCATTACATTGAGCATCTCTGATACAAATCATGCAAGCAACTTCATCATTGTAGTTTTTGCTTTTAGCGTCGGTTATGAAGTCTCGGGCATGTGCCTCAGTATACGGTAGAAAGGGCGGTGAGGAAAGATATCTAGTGATTTCAGCGTTGTTCATGGCATCAGTGACGGCAGCTGCATCTTCAATTGAGTAAGGAGATAGATAATATCTATCGCTGATTTGGAATTGTTTCATGGGAAAAGAAGGGGTTCGTTGTAGGTTGAGGTGAAATCTTGATTGATAATGCAGCAGTATTTGCACAGTAGAACCCCCCTGTAGAGACAAGAAACTGGTAATTTCTTTACGCTGAATAAGCTTGGTTTTAACAAGCAAAATATCTGGTTGTATCTTTGAGTCTCGTATCCTAGCTTATGCAATTGAATGAATCATATTAGGTCCGTCATGACAGTTTTGACAGTGCTGGCCAGCTTAGATCGAATAATCTCAATACTATAGCTATAGCTAAAAGTTAAACGGTTAAATTTTTTTTTCTTTTTCAACCTTTTTTTTTTTTTTTTCAATTTTCTCAAAATTTTGAGATTGAAATTTTTTTATAATTTTTTTTTGGTTTGCCTAACTCTCTTCATTCTCCAATATTATTCTCAACCACAATGGGAGTTTCATTCCAGACCTTGGAGCGAGAGAATGGGTTTAGACATCCTCCGAAGGATGAAAGTACATATCCACTTCTTCAAGATGCTGTTGAGCCGCATATTGGATCCTTCAATGCATTAACCGAGGGACCAGACGGCGGCTTACTGAATTTGGCAGTAAAGGATATTGGCTCGAAGGTCATATTCGACAGTGACGATGTCACTAGCGCAAATAAGCTGAAGATTCGAATTGATTCAGTTCAGCTCGCCAGACCTGCCGTGTCGTCGGTGGATAAGCTGACAATTAACAGAAGAACATATCCTAGTGAGTGTCGAGAAAGATTGTCTACTTATAAGTCAAGACTGATTCTGAAGTTTGCGTACAGCGTCAACGATGGACCTGAAGAGTTTGAGTCTCGAGAGGGTGGACTTGTTCCGGTAATGGTTAGATCCAACAGATGTCATCTGGAGGGTTTAAGTCCCACTGAGCTGGTCATGCAGAAGGAAGAGTCTGAAGAGCTCGGTGGCTATTTCATTGTCAATGGTATCGAAAAGCTTATTCGAATGCTCATCGTTCAAAGAAGAAACCATCCTCTGGCATTAGTGCGTCCGTCATTCACTAAAAGAGGCGCATCATACAGTCAATACGGAGTGCAGATTAGATGTGTGCGTCCAGACCAAACGGCACAGTCAAATGTACTGCATTATCTTAATGATGGTAACGTTACCTTCAGATTTTCATGGCGAAAAAATGAATACTTGGTTCCAGTGGTTATGATCCTGAAAGCACTTGTGGAGACCAACGATAGAGCTATCTTTGACGGTATCGTAGGAACTGAGACCAGCAACTCATTCTTGACTGATCGTTTGGAGTTATTGCTCCGAAGTTTTAAGCATTACAATGTACACACCACCAAAGAGACATTATCGTACCTGGGAGACAAGTTTAGAATTGTTATGGGTGCCAGCAAGGACATGACTGATGCACAGGTTGGAGAGGAAGTCTTGAACAGAATCGTATTGGTTCATCTTAACGGTAACAACAAAGCCAAGTTCAGATTACTTTTATTTATGGTCAGGAAGCTATACTCTCTAGTAGCTGGAGAGTGTCTAAGTGATAATCCAGATGCTGCACAGCATCAGGAAATCTTGCTCGGTGGCTTTCTCTATGGTATGATTTTGAAAGAGAAAATCGAGGAGTACTTGACTTCCTACAAAGCTCAAGTCATGTCTGATGTTCAGAGAAGCGTCTCTGTGAATTTCACGGATGAGAAATATATCCGAAGGGTGTTTAAGAAAATCAATGAGAACATTGGCTCGAAGCTTCAATACTTTTTATCTACGGGTAACTTGATATCTCAGTCCGGTCTGGATTTACAGCAAGTCAGTGGATATACCGTGGTTGCTGAGAAGATTAATTTCCATCGATTCATTTCGCATTTTAGAATGGTACACAGAGGTTCATTTTTCGCTGAGCTAAAGACTACCACGGTTAGAAAACTTCTTCCCGAGAGCTGGGGATTCTTGTGTCCGGTGCACACGCCAGATGGATCGCCATGTGGTTTATTGAACCATCTTGCGCACAAATGTAAAATTACAACCACATACAGCGATGTTTCCAAGGTTCCCAGTGCATTGAGAGCTTTGGGTGTCACCAGCCCCGATACCCTTCAGTCCGGGCCTACTAAGTCGTGCGTAGTCCAGTTGGATGGTAACGTCATAGGATACTGCTCACACAAAGAAGCCAAGATAATAGCTGATACACTCCGTTACTGGAAAATTGAAGGCAAAGAAAATATACCTTTAGATTTAGAGATTGGTCTAGTCCCACCTTCTCATGGCGGTCAATTCCCTGGTTTATTTTTGTTTTCTGAGCCCTCCAGAATGATCCGGCCAGTCAATTACCTTCCTCTGGGCAAAGAAGATATAGTGGGTCCGTTTGAACAAGTTTACATGGACATTGCAGTGACTCCAGATGAGATTGTGTCGAATATTCACACTCACGTTGAATACTCCCCAACTAATATCTTTTCTATTCTGGCTAACTTGACGCCATTTTCCGACTTCAACCAATCTCCCAGAAATATGTACCAGTGCCAGATGGGAAAACAAACTATGGGTACTCCTGGTACAGCATTAGCTCATCGATCCGACAATAAGCTATACCAACTGCAAACGGGTCAATCGCCTATTGTCAAGGCTGAATTATATGATAAATACGGTATGGATGAGTTCCCTAATGGAACCAACGCTGTGGTTGCTGTCATCTCATATACCGGTTATGATATGGACGACGCCATGATATTGAACAAGTCGGTCCTGGAACGAGGATTCGGACATGGATCCATTTTCAAGGTGGAGAAGATTGATCTCAGCGAAAAGAGAAGAAGAGGAGAGCCTATAACGACGCATTTTGGATTTGGTACCGATCAGTGGCCTCCACAATGGAAGCAAAAGCTGGACGATGATGGATTGCCTACCATTGGTAGTTTACTGAAGGAGGGCGACCCCATCGTTGTGTTTTACGACGAGACTATGGGTAAAACTAGAGCCAAGTTATACAAGTCTTCTGAGCCTGCTTATGTTCATGAAGTCAAATTGTTGGGTGGTGACAGTAGTCAGGTTGACAAGGAGTTCCAGTGTGTCACTATCAAGTTTAGAGTTGATAGAAGTCCCAACATTGGAGATAAATTTTCGTCAAGACACGGTCAAAAGGGTGTTTGCTCACAAAAGTGGCCAGCAATTGATATGCCATTCAGCGAAAGTGGTATGCAACCCGACATCATCATTAATCCTCACGCTTTCCCCTCTCGTATGACTATTGGAATGTTTGTGGAGAGTTTGGCTGGCAAAGCTGGTGCTCTTCACGGAATTGCTCAAGACAGTACACCATTCATGTTTTCCGAAGACCACACTGCAGCTGATTACTTTGGAGAGCAGCTGCTCAAGTCTGGTTACAATTACCACGGTAACGAGCCGATGTACTCTGGTGTTACTGGTGAAGAGCTCAGAGTGGATATTTATATTGGTCTTGTATTCTACCAAAGACTGAGACATATGGTCAACGATAAGTATCAGGTCAGATCTACTGGTCCTGTAAACAGTCTTACCATGCAACCTGTTAAGGGAAGAAAACGATCTGGTGGTATTCGTGTGGGAGAGATGGAACGTGATGCTCTTATTGGTCACGGTACTGCATTCCTTTTACAGGACCGTCTTCTCAACTGCAGTGATTACACTCAAGCACATTTGTGCAAGCAATGTGGATCTGTTCTCACTGCGCAAACTTCAGTTCCTCGTGTAGGATTTGCTGCTGCCGTCAGATGCAGAAGATGCGCCACCAAGATCACAAACAACAAGGAGATTAGCTCTGATTCTGTCGCACTTACTTGGGAGGATGGCCTGGGTAACAAGTTTATTGGAGGTAATAAGGTCGCTACTGTGGCTATCCCCTTCGTGCTGAAGTACCTCGACTCTGAGCTGACCGCAATGGGTATTAGAATGCGTCTCAACTCGAGCCCTGAGTAGTTTTGCATTTATATGTATTAATTTTAGCTTTCTTCTAGTAATAAATATTTTTTTTTCACATTATAATACTATACAGAGCTGTCAATGACGCGGTGGAACCACGGCAATAATATTTTGTTCACCGATTCGGCGCGATCATTAAACACGTTAACGACCGTATAGTAAACGTTACACGTATGAGAAGGCTGTGGGATTTTTTGTTCAAGATTCGATCTGAGAGGATTTAGCAGACTTCTTTTTTTTTCCAAGCCCAAAGAGTTTTGAAGATAAAACTTTTAAAGCTGGTTCTTCGAGCCCTTGAAGAACGTTACAAGACTGGGCTGTTTTAAGGAAAAGCTTCAATTCTATCTACGCTCTTAACATACAGCTTCAGCTTATATTGACAGACGACTTTATGGAACTGTGAGTGAAATTTTCTAGAAGAGAGAGAGATTAAGAACGAACGGAAAAAAAAAAAAAAGAATTGCCAATTTACTGAAGCCTCTTATATATAAATTGAACCCAGCAAATTTTCACAGGGTTTAGAAGAAAGTTTCAGCGACATGAATGGGTTTAGAAGCAGGTCCAATACACCTGCGCCAGGTGGCAGCAGTAGTAGTACGATACTGCCAGTTGCGCCAGACACAGTTATAGCCTCTTCGAAGGAGCTCAATAACCATAAACCTTTAGCAAGCAAGGCATCTATCACAATTCCAGCCGCGACTTTCTGCACATTATCAGTGGAAGACACTACTGCTAGATTGCACACCTCTGCTGAGCTCGGGCTGGACTCTACCCAGGATGCCAATTATAGGAAAAGCATCCATGGCACTAATGAGCTTGCTGGCGAGGAGAAGGACACATTGATCCAGAAGTTCTTACAGCAATTTTACGAGAACCCACTGATCCTTTTACTTATCGGGTCAGCTTTTATAAGTTTTCTTATGGGAAACACAGATGATGCACTCAGTATAACAGCAGCTATTTTGATTGTGGTCACTGTCGGATTTGTTCAGGAATATCGATCAGAGCAGTCTCTTGAAGCTTTGAACAAGCTTGTTCCTGCTTCAGCACATTTGACTAGAGCAGGAGTAACCAGTACTGTTCTGGCATCAACTCTTGTTCCTGGTGATTTAGTGCATTTTTCTGTTGGGGACCGTGTTCCAGCTGATGTTAGACTAGTCAGCGCAGCGGGTCTCGAGATTGATGAAAGCAATCTTACCGGAGAAACCAACCCAGTGCACAAGGACACTGAACCGGTGAAAAATGAGTCTCCACTTATGCCTGTCAGTGTCAATGAAAGATCTTGCATAGCTTTTATGGGTACTTTGGTTTGCTCAGGAAATGGAGCAGGTATTGTTGTTGGCACTGGACACAGCACCGAATTTGGCAGTGTTTTCACCATGATGACGGAGATTAGTAAACCCAAAACTCCATTGCAGGTATCTATGGACAAATTGGGTAAGGAGCTTTCATTCATGAGTTTTGGTGTCATTGGCTTGATTTGTTTGATTGGAATCATCCAGGGAAGGTCCTGGTTGGAAATGTTTCAAATCAGTGTTTCCCTGGCTGTCGCTGCTATCCCCGAGGGTCTACCTATTATCGTCACGGTAACCTTAGCTCTTGGCGTGCTCAGAATGGCGGGTGAAAATGCAATTATGCGTCGTTTACCGAGTGTGGAGACTCTTGGCTCAGTTGACGTTATTTGCAGCGACAAGACCGGTACTCTAACCAAAAACAAAATGACTGTTACAAAGCTGTGGACCGTTGAGATGGGTGACGAAAACAAGCCTTGGATCACAGTCGACGCTAGCAGTCAAAACGTGGCGGCAAATAAAGCATTGGCCGCAATGTTGACTGCGGGCAACTTGTGCAACAACTCCAAACATAACATTGAAGCAAACAAGTATATTGGCAACCCCACTGATATTGCCCTGCTGGAAGTCTTGCCAGTGTTCAACATGACTGACAAAAGAAATACCTGTACCAGGGTTCACGAAGTGCCGTTTTCCTCTTCGAGAAAATGGCAGTCAATCACTGTTCACAGTGGTGACAAGAACAACAGCACTACTTATGTGAAGGGAGCTGCTGAAAGAATTTTGCCCTACTGCAAACAGTATATGGGTAATGATGGCAAATTGAGACCTTTAGATGTTAGCCATATTGAAGGAGTGAAAACTGTCAGTGACAACATGGCAGCTGAAGGGGTTAGAATCTTGGCCTTTGCTTATAGCAACTCTCCCCAGAAGTCATTTGAAGTTCCTCACGATTTGATTTTCTCAGGATTGATCGGCATGTACGACCCTCCAAGAAATGGAGTAAGTCAGAGTATCAAAAAGTTGATGCAAGGCGGTGTTAGGATTATCATGATTACTGGTGATAGCGAAGCGACTGCCAAAAGCGTTGCACATCAGATTGGTATACCAATGCTAGCTGACGAGTACTCTATAATCAATGGTGATACTCTTGAAAATATCCCGCTTGAAGCATTGGCTAGTACAATTGACAATGTCAGCGTCTTTGCTAGAACTTCACCAGAAAACAAGCTGAGCATCGTCAAAGCCCTTCAAGCAAAGGGCCATGTAGTCGCCATGACCGGAGATGGTGTCAACGATGCACCAGCACTGAAATTGGCGGACATTGGTATCAGTATGGGCGAGGGAGGAACTGATGTTGCCAAGGAGGCTGCTGATATGATTTTGGTTGACGATGATTTCAGTACCATTTTGAGCGCCATTAAAGAAGGTAAAGCCATTTTTTCAAACATTCAAAACTTCTTAGCCTTTCAATTATCTACTTCAGTGGCTGCATTAACACTAGTTGCTCTTGCCACGTTACTGAGTTTGCCCAACCCGCTGAACGCCATGCAGATTTTGTGGATCAATATTCTAATGGACGGCCCACCCGCACAATCCCTAGGTGTGGAGCCTGTTGACCCAGCCGTAATGGCTAAACCGCCAAGATCCAGAAACGATCACGTCTTGACTAAAGCATTGATAAAGCGAGTTTTCCAGTCTGGGTTCATTGTGGTTGCAGGCACGATGTTTGTCTATGTTCGCGAAATGAGTGATAATGTGGTTACTGAGAGAGATACTACCATGACTTTTACATGCTTTGTTTTCTTTGACATGTTCAACGCCCTGTCGTGCAGATCCACTACTAAGAGTGTCTTTGAATTAGGGTTTTTCACCAACAAGATGTTCAATTATGCCGTGGGTTTGTCTCTGGTGGGCCAAATGGCTGTGATATATTTGCCTCTGTTCCAGACGGTTTTCCAGACCGAGGCACTGTATTTCTCTGACCTGCTATTCTTATTGATTCTTACTAGTACAGTATGGATTGCTGATGAAGCTAGAAAGTACTACGCCAAACAGAGAGAGTATCTTGCTGGTTATAGTACTGCTGTGTAAAATTTATGGTGATTCTTAGACATTATTATTATTATTATATTATTATTTTTATTTTTATAACAACAATTTTTTTTATAGAATCTAAAAAAGAAACTATTCTTGTCTCATTCCAATGTCACTGAAGCTGCTTTAGTTAGTCTGTTCATAATAGCCAAGCCTTCGTTATCTTCAGCCACACCCTCGACCAGTATTTCATCTACACCCTTCTCATCCAGGTCTCGTAGACTAGAAAATAAATTATGAGAAATATCATCTCCAGAGGTGCCCAAGGCAAGCACAATGGCCTCAATATTGTTTTCTGAAGCAACTCTCTCAGCTAATAGCGGATCCAGATTTCTGGAAGTTAGGATACCTAGTTTTTTGTCGTTGGTGGTTTTGGCAATATATGATGCCAGTTTCTGTCCTGCATTGTCACCAATAAATAAAACCACTGGGCATCGTGGTGAGTAATGCTTATATTTCATACCTGGAGTCTTTGCAATTTCATTGTGCTTAACGTTAGCTTTAGCTACTTGAACGTTTGCCCATCTTTCACCTCCAAACTCCTTAATTTGCTCAATGGTCACTCCTCCAGGTCTCAATAACACTGGTGGGTTCGAAAGTCCGTCAATAACAGTAGATTCCACGCCTACCGCGCAGCTACCTCCGTCGAGAATGAGGGGGATCTTGCCGTTTAAGTCATCATATACGTGTTTCGCCGTTGTCGGGCTAGGTCTTGTCGAGGCATTGGCCGAGGGGGCTGCTATTGGTAAATCTGCGAGAGCAATCAGCGCTCTGGCAACTGGATGACTAGGCACCCGAGCAGCAAAAGTGGGCTGTCCCACTGTGCACTCAGGAGCAATAGGCACAGAATTAACATTGATCAAGATAGTCAAAGGTCCTGGCCAAAATTTGTCTATGAGCGGAGAATAAATATCGGGTATATGAGCACCTGGGGATTGCGATGAAAGTAGTCTCTCCAACTGCTGCTTGGATGCTAGATGTACAATTAATGGATTGTCAGCCGGTCGGTTTTTTGCTGCATATATAGCCTTAACAGACTCAGATTCCAGAGCTGATCCTCCTAGACCATAAACGGTTTCCGTGGGGAATGCCACTGGTGAAGATGTCGTTTTCAGTATATCCGCCGCCGTTTTGAGATGCCGTAGAGTCTCTACACTACTGATGCGAGGAGTGCCATCTTCCTTGAAAGAGATACTGGCAGAATCCACTTTCAAGATCTCGGTTCGAAAAGGCTCTGCTGTAGGCATTAGTCTCCTCACGTTTCTCAGCAATTTCATAAAAGTTCAGTAGCCTGTGTGTGTATAAAGCCTGTGGGAAAAAAAAAATTTGTCAGCTGCTCCCCCCAACCCAGCAAGATTTTGAAATTTTAAGGTTGAAGATGATCTGCATCGTATAATGAGAGAGAGCTCAACGGTTTTATATTCAAATATATCAATAAATTAACTTCGTACACTACACTAAATCTAGGCTTTTTCCCTAGACATCTTTCTGGGATGCTATAAGAGTAAGACGTGGTGTCAGTTTAGATAGAACGCTAGGATCCAAAGACATGGACTTGGAGATGTCGTCGTCGGATAATCCTCGATGTTTCTCGAGAAAGATTAGCCTTAGTTGTTCAGCATCAACGAATCTATTAGCGGACTTTTTCCTGAACGCCTCTGTAACTTTTCTGTTTTGCAATGCTGTGGCTAATAAATCATCTTGTTTATAGTCCTGTTTCTTCAAGTCTGGTTTAGCCTGGCCCATCTCGTGTAATCGCTTTAGGAACCCTTCATCCTTGGCCTCTTTGGCATGATCCACGATCTGGTTTATTTCAGCTCGACTCTGGTCAAGCTTGTCTGCGGTTCCTTTTTGGATACTTTGTGTAGACTTTGGCAGCCTCCGCGCCTTTGAAGCGGCGTTTCCCATTGATTGTAGGTCGGAGAATACAGCTGTTCGTTGAGGAGAGAGAGAGAGTCCAATCGATAATGCGCAAATGTCAGATCTGATCTAGTAGTACTACGTAGTTAATTTCCATATGGGAGGATAAGACTCCCAACATCCAATTCGAATTTGATAAAAGCACGAGCATGTATAGGATACTATGATAGTCTGCAAGCTAGCTAGACTAATAACGCTAATGTGTCAGCAACTTAGCCTGAAAACGACTGTGTATTTTGTATGGGGGATTAAATTAACTAGATTACACCAATGGCCGACCAAAGCTTCTCAAAAGGTCTTCTGCGGTGTTGTAGAGATTTTGAGAAGCTTCAAAAAGGTCGAACCCTGTAGGTTGTACTCAGAATGCGCGGATTTCTCACTTCTAGACCTGGGAAATATGGAAGACTTCCGTTAACTAGCTTAATTGACAACGGCTTTCTTGCTCAAACGCATCTCCTCTAAGGTGAACTATCGCTGAAGCATGAGAGAAGAAGCTTCAGAGTAGATGCTTCAGAGTCGAAAGTCAGTTGGCGCGGGGTATGTAACAGAGCAGAGGACTTCATATAAAACACGTGATATCCACCTATCTATCTAAGTGTTTTTTACCCAAAGGCAGCTGGCTCACCAGCATCCCTAGCTACCTGTACCCAGCTCAGCTGTTTGTGACCGTCACTGCGCTGTTAACAGACTCAGCCTGGGTTGGGGGCCAGTTTGCATCATGAGTTTGAGAGAGCTGTATTTTAAAGCTCTCCGATTGCAAAAACATGTTGTTATGTTGCTTAAGCATAAATTCAAACCTCAACAGACTCACACCAGAACCTCATCAATACCAAAAGTCTATATTTCCAGTTCCTTTTCTCTACGAGAGTGCTCTTATTTTCCAGGGAAATTTGAGATAAAGTTTCGGCACGTTGGAAACGCAAAAAAAAAATAGCAAACAAGCAGGAGAAAAACAAAAAGATAGAGAGAAAACGCAAGCTTCACAACAACAACAACAACAACATACAATGAGTGCCAAATCTGCGGAAGAGGAGCGCATGCTCAAAATGTACGGGAAGTTACCGTCCCGGTCGGAAATGCTGAACAAAAAGCTCAAAGACAGGAAGTACTTTGACTCTGGAGACTACGCCATGAGCAAAGCTGGAAGAGAATCTACTCAAGCTGTTGGCTCAGAGCATCCTGATCCAGAGGATATCCCGCATCACAACAAACTATCGCCTCCGCCACAAATTTCAGCTCAGCATCATAAGTTCACCCAGAATCCTGGTCAAGAGCAACAGCAGCAAGACTTCACAGCGAGTACAACGGCCACGACGCCACCGAAAGATAACACGAAAGGTTTGTAGCTTTTTTATTTTTATTTTTTTTTTTTGGTTCTAATGAATGTGTGATATACACATGGTGAATACTATATAGTGTAACATTAGTAACATGTTTAACATAAAATATTTATACATATACACAGTAGAAATTACCGCTTTTTGGGTCTTTGCTTGACCTCTTCGTCTGAGACGGCATGTAGCTTAACCATAATGGGATTGTTTGGCGTGTTGTACTGATACCCTTTACTCCAATCGTAAGAAACGCCGTATGCTAGGATGCTCCCTGTTCTGTTGAAAGCAGCTGAAGTGAGTGGTCCGCCGGCCTTGTTGGATCCCTTGAGTCTATGCTTAGCATCCTTGTCCCATATATTGAAAGTTCCATCTGACCCAGCGGTCAAAAATGTTCCGTATACTGGGTGGACGATAACATCGTTGACAGAGTAAACCAGTGTTTCATTTTTCTGAGCTCCTTGAGGCTCTCGGTGACATTTGAAAGAGAACCCCAGCGTCGCTTGTTCTTTGTCGTCCACGTAATATATAGCGCATCTGCCTTCTATGCTACCAATGGCGTAGCCGTTGCCGGCTCCTAAACATGAGATCGCGCGTGTCTGCCATTTAAGTGGAGACGGATGTGTTTTGAAAATAGTACCCGGGTTGCTCAAATTAACCACACAAACTTGTCGTTCAGCAGTTCCTACAACTAGCAAGCTCTTTTGGGAATCCATCGTGTATGCTCGCTCTGGCAATTGCACGGTGGACACAGCACCTCCGGGCTGTCTGATATCCCAGTATTTCAAGGTTTTGTCCCAAGAACAAGAAGCAATTATAGGCCCAGAGCCCACATCTACCACTCGAACAGCTGAAACTGCCGAGTCATGCTGACCTACTTGAACTGCTTGGCCAGATTGTAAGTCATACACTCTAACAGCATTATCACAACCTCCAGAAACAACCTTTGTTCCATCTTGAAACCAATGAGTGCTCAAAACAGGTGCTTGGTGCTCGTATAATGCTCTTCCCTGACTCTCGCCATTCGAGCTGACCTCGTAAATTCGAACTTTCTTGTCCCATGATGTAACTGATAGGAAATCTGCTTGAGGTGAAAATGCTAAATCAGAAACCGAGTCTTCACAAGGATTAGGAATTAACCTATCATTGTTTGTGTTTATCTCCAGCTGAGTTGTAGTCGTTGCCGGCCTATTTAAAAACGCCATCTGTTATAACTCCAATAACCTATAAATACAGGATTGCAATTGCTTCGGAGTTGACTTCTATCGCGTTGTGCCAGGTGCAGTGCGGTGATATACAATTGTGATATGGTCGAAGGATATTTTTATACTATCGAGACATCAAAAATAATTCAGAGATCTGAAAAATCAGCACGCGCAGACCACACAAGATATACATAGCTAGTTATTTTTTTTTTTTTTGGTGGCTCACAAAAATATCGTTAATAATGAGCTCGTCCGAGGAATCTTCGCCTGAGCCAGTAGCTGACATTATTGCAACTCGTCAGCGGCGTTCCAATGCAGGCAATAGGTTAAGGTCTCTGTTAGAGGCTCAAGAACAACTCAGTGATGATGAGAACGGCATATTTATGGAAATTGAAGGGGACGAAAGTTTCGAGGAAAGCGATGATTCAGAGGACGAAGAAGAAGAAGAAGAAGAAGTGGAAGAAGAGGGAGACAGACAAGAAGGTGAAGTAGGAAGGAAAGAAGGTGAGGAGGAAAAGGAAATTGCTAGCGATGAAAATCAAGCTGTAGTTGAGCCCGAGGATGGAGATGAGAATTTCAGTAGTTCGGAGAGTTCTGGCGTGTCAGACCAGGAAGAAGCAGATGCTGGTGAACAAAAGCTCCAGCAGGAAGAACGAGATTCTAGAAAACGGCATGCACAGCTGAAGAGGAAAAGGTTTTTAGAGCCGCCAATCAAAGCTGTAGTAGCTCCCAAGAAGCCTACTCCGGCACCTAAAAGAGCATACAACGCGGATGACTTATTGTCAGATAGAAGAAGAGTCTCTCAGCGAACAGCTGCTGTTAAAAATAAGCAGGAGGTTTTAGAGAGGTTGAAGGAGCACGAGGCTCGTAGAGCTAAGTATGTTGCCCCGGTAGTCAAAGAAGTTCATAAGTTGACTCAAGAAGAAAGACTGATGGAGGCCAAGGTTACAGAGCAAAAGAACTTGGCATCTTTGAATAAGTTTATCGAGATGGAAGAAGATAGACGGCAACGACAAAGAGCAGCAATGCTAGCTCGGCGTCCTACTATGAGCTCTTTTATTAGATATAGGAGTACTACAAGATTGATCCCGCCTAAAAGAATATTTATTAGGCGTCCCATAGAAGCGATACAGGCCGAAATTGAGGAAATGGAAAGACTAAATCGTGAAGCAGCTGAGAGGCGGAAAAAGGCGAGCCAAGAGCCGCCGAAATCAGAGAGGGAAGAAGAAAAGGAGAATGAAGTCTCCGAACCTTTAGCTCACACAGAAAAACAACAAAATGAAACTGAGATTCAGTCACTAGGGAAATCTATTGACAGTACTGGGAACAACGCATCTCAAACTGACAATGGATCAGAAACTAAGAGTAACGAGAAAGAGCATGATCAACAAGATGTAGAGGAAGAAGCTGCTATTCCTCACCAAGAAAAAATCACAGACTTAATTCCTGGTGAGGACACTGAGATGCGTGACGACATTGAGTTAAAAACGCCACATGCAGAGATTCAGGATGACGCTAACCAGGACAAAGACGCTAGTGTGCATGAAGCAAGCAACATGAAACAAGATCCAGCTGAAACCCCAGAACCAGCTACCGGAGACCAAGATCAATCTGCTGCTAATACTGATAACAATCAGGTAAAACCCGATGAGCCAAACGTTAAAACCCCTAATCAAGAAGAAGCCGAAATCAAAGCAAATGAACCTCATGATGAGGAAAATGAACAGAAAGCCGAAGAAGTTGAGGAAGAAGATTTTGAAAGGTCAGATTTTCTAATCAAGCCCGTCCAAGGTCCATATTCTTGCAGAACCAGAAACTACGTTAGTATTCTGGGATTCCCGGATGATTACGCGTACTTGACCCCTCAGGTGAAGAAGATTTTGTTTGGAAAACAGACACTAGAAGATCCTCCGCTTCCAAACTCCAAGCAAATCTGCGTCATCACTGGCCAACCTGCAAAGTTTGTGGACCCTGAAACTGAGATACCATATGCCAACATGGAGGCATACAAAATATTGAGAATGGCTCAAAGCAACAAACTGGGCTGGAACACAAAGTTGGGACTTTACACTGGGGTCACGTCAGAAGCTTACGGGCTTTCTAATGCTGTACCTCCCGGGTTCTATGGCAGCAGCAGCAGCGGCGGCAATAGCAATAGCTCATAATTATTTATCTATTTATTCTTTATGTATACTCATGTGTATACAAATATTGTATTTACAAAACAGCGCCGTAACCAAAAGTGAGCTTGATAGAGGTGATGTAGTACTCTTCAAAGTTCTTTTGAACAAGCTCCTCTTGGCCTACAGGCACACCGCTCCATCGGACTTTGACATTGGTCTCGCCGTCACCTTGTACAAATGACAAGACAAGCTTACTGAAATGCCCTTGCTTCCAGTCTCGTAGCCTCCATGAAAACTCAAGGGAGTCGGGCTTGTTGACTTTGAGAATTTCGCCAGAAATGTTTCCGTTGAACAAAGAATAAGGACCCACTCCTCCAGTTATTTCGGCTTTGGATCTAGTCCATGCAGAAACCTGCTCCGGCTTCAGCAGTGCATCGAAGAGCTGTTCGCTTGAAGCGGAGAAAGTGTAACTTAGGTTCAGCACATCTGTGTTGTAAGCAGCGGTTCCTACAACTCCAGAGCTTTCTTCTTTAGGCTTGCTACTTGCCGAGGTGGACCCCTCAGCAGCACTGAGAGGTTTGGTATTCAATGGGCTGTCACTAGGATGTTGAATATCCTTACCATGAGTTGTGATAAGATCAACACCAAACTGTTGAATGAGCTTTCGAAGCTGAGGAACAATCTTCTGTCTGATTAAGCTCTTCACAGGGATCATATCTGACTTTTCGTCGGTGATGCTGATAACGAAATCATACTCGTCTTCGGTTGAATCGTATGAAATTTCGGGTACCTTGATCTGACCGTTGACGTCGGTTTCGCCAGCTTTGCCAACAAAGTCAAGGACCATGTTGAGATCAAAAAGACTAATGACCTTACCCTTTCTCTGAGAAACGTCGACGTCTCCTTCCAGAGATTTCAGTGAAGTAATCTCCGCAGAATTCTTCCCATCGTCTGCCTTGGTTCCAACCAACTTCTCCTTGAAGTAGTCTCTCGACCAGTAAATGCAGTTTTTGTCAACCCAATGCCTGAATGTGTGTTAGCACAATGAAAGAAGAATCAAAGACCAAAGTTGCACCACTTACCAGTTATTAGGATTGTGCAGGACCATTATAAGTTTGCCAGTTACTCAACACAGAAAGAGAGAGAGAGAAAAAAAAGATCAAGCTGAAGCTAGAAGAAGTTATATCAAGAAAAATCGTGGTTGACACAGAAAGACGTTCTCGGGATTATATATTAATTGGTGATGAGCGCACAAATGACGATTTATCGACGATAGAACTCTCCAGAAAAATCCTCGAACTTTCCGCCAGAAGCCTAAAAGCCGATGTACACCTCACCAAAATCCAGCTCCATAAAACTGTGGAGGAGGATGATGTGAAATTTTTCAACAGTGGACTTATATTGTATATAAAATACTTATATGCAAGCATGCAGTAAACTTCAGCAGACTATATAAAATCATTACTTTCGTTAATAAATGATTCTGGTGATATTTGCAGCGTATCACTCAGAGCTGATGTTCGTCTGGTCATAGACTCCAGGGAATTTTCCTCGTCCTCTTCTTCTTTCACCTCCTTCTTGGAAAGGTCTCCGGCAAGAATTGATGCATCGAACGAGTCCAAAATGCTATCCAGTGTCATGGTAACTGGAAGTGCTTGAGTTATAAACCCTAGGCCTCCAAACTCGGAGTCCATATCGATAGGAAGAACTTTGGAAACTCCCTCCAGAAACCAAACTCTATCTTTCATTTCGGCCACGTATGAACGCACCAGTTTGTAATAGACGCGTATTATATTCTTAGCAGCTGGGTCTCCTTGTATTAACTGTTGTATGAGGTTTCTGTCGAGGAATGCCGGGAACGAGAAAACACGTAAAATGAAATCTGACTTATACCGTTGGTGAAACAACTTATCAATATAGAGCAAAGTCTGCAGGTATGGTGACGAGGTGTAAACAGGGTATAATGCTTTCAAGTCGTCGTCAAAGCAAACCAAGCCAGAGTCAACGTTTAAATGTTCGCTGCCCATGGTGCTGGCCACTAGCGAGTTGCTGCTGCCATCTGCCAGGTCACTCAAGTCTATGTTCACCAGCGAGTAAAACTTGCTGGATGGTGGTAAAGGGCTAACACTGATAAGTATAGTAGCTGCTCCTCTAACATGATGTATCCAAGCAGATGCAGGCAAAGAGCTAGGATGTTCCTCGCTAGGCATAGCTGCATTTGCTAGCGAGTCCAAAATAAGCAATATTGAGGATGCAACCAGAGCGTCGAGGTTATCTTTATTTACATGTTTGACCTCTTCACCCAGGAGTCTCAATGCATCGCCCCGGTGGATAGTGACCACATGCTCGCTTAGCCAGCTCATGCTTCTTGATAAGTGAGTAGCCGAGAATGTTAGAATAGAATGCATTAGAAACGGGTACTCAAAAGCAAGCTGGGGCACATGAGATCCCCAGATTTCATCATTGGAAATCCCAGCGGCAGTAATTGTTTTCCACACTACTGTCGTGTAATGGTAGAAAAGTCGTATGTCTATCAAGTTGAGAGACTTGGCACTCAGGGTGAAAGAGCATTCTAAGCCCAAGTGTCTGCAATTGCGGCAGATGGGGTGAGTCTCGTCACACTTGACCCTTCGTCTTTTGCATGTAGCACATCCACGCCGGGACTTTGAATGTGGTCGTCGTTTGGTCTTTGAGTTGCCGCCGCTACTACTGCTGTTGTTGGCCGCTTGTCCATCAGTATCCTCAGGTGAATGTTTGGCATCTCTCTGTGCAGCGTTGTTCGCGCTTTTGTATGACTTCACACTACTTGGACTAGTGGAGAACACTTCCAGGGGAGACGCTGTAGTTGGAGGAGATGTTGGCATTTTGAGTGAGAGGGGAGAGTTTCTTGTTTCTTTTTTTCGCAGCCCAACAGTAACTTTGCCCCGAGAAACTACCGCTGCTGGTCCAGCACGCACACTAGCTAAGAGTTGAGAGACACCTATGCGATCAAGTTAATTGATCCCAGAGAAGCTTCTCAAGGTTTATTTTCGCTTCTTTCTTCAAAACGATGGGAAAGAAATACTGCTGGGAAATCCTCTTAAATACGTTAACAGAGAGCACAGCTCACACTGCAGCCGTATGTGTACGAGAGTGTGTCTTCTTTTTCCAACTGAGCAAGGCCGTTTACTTAATTGCTTCTTTATTCTTTTTCCTTTCTTGGGTTCAAGTTTGGCTCGAGAGTACCTCAATGATTCGAGTCAGCTCAGAAAACACCTGATGTTTTGGCCGAAATTGGAACCCACTCAAAGTGAAAGACACACCGCTAAACAAAACCGTATAAAGCAAGACCACCGCCCCTCAGCCTTCTTTTGTCCTTTTCAATTATGATAGAAAGAGGAAAAACCCAGAGGTGAGAAGTAAGCTGAGAAAATAATGGAATTGAGAGAAGAAAAAAAATGGTAATCTACAACGGTCAACGGCGGTTTGTGCACTCACCTCTAGCGCACTGTGCTTTCGTGGGGAAAAATCACTTCCTCAAAAGAGCTGTCGTTTAGGTCGTATTTTACGTAATCACTAAATGTGTGTTTTGTTGAAAACTCCTCCTCCTTAATGGTGAAATTCTATTATGAACATTAGACCTGTTATAATGGACTGTAATAGATTCTAACGGGCTCTTTATAAATGCTATCTGCATGCTATCATACGGAACAAGCCTTCTTTTCTTATGAACAATCTACACTTTTTGATAGATATCCTGGGGTCTAGTGACCATGTCCATCGTCCTCCTTCTGCTCAGGATCTACTCTAATCATCGTATCAATTCGTAAAATAGCAATGCATGCTTCAACGGCGCTTTTCAAGGCTCGTATCTTGCTCATGGACGGTTCTAAGACTCCGTGTTGAAGCTCATTGATTATCTTACCGTTTATCAGATCAAGCCCATTGTTCTTATATCCGCGTCGTTTGTGGTCAGTGGTAGGGGCAGACTGAGCTGCGGCATGGTACGATCTCAACTTTGCAACAAGCTCTGAGGAGTCTTTGGCAGCATTGACAGCAAGGGTCTTAGGGATGATCAAGAGAGAGTTGGCAAATTCAGCAATGGCTAGTTGCTCTCTGGAGCCCAGAGAAGTAGCAAAGTTTTCCAAGTAAATGTTAAGAGCAGTCTCGACTGCGCCGCCACCGGGGACAACAGAGCCTGACTCCAAGGTTCTCTTAACCACTGACAGGGAATCGTGCACAGATCTCTCCATCTCGTCTAGCTGGTATTCGTTAGATCCACGAAGAATAATACTCGACGATGAATGGACTTTGGTGCCCTTGATAAGTATACACTCGTCGTCGGAGATTCTCTCTTGTGACACTTCCTCAGCGGATCCTAAGTAAGAAGACTCAAAGACCTCGTCGCCGTCGAGATTGGACAGCGTTGAGATGAATGATGCTCCAGTGGCTCTTGCTATTCTACGTAAATCCTCCTTCTTGCATCTTCTAACTGCCATAACCCCAGCCTCCACGAAGATTTTCAAGGCCATGTCATCTATGCCCTTTGTGGTAAGAACCACGTTAGCGCCAGCATCAATGATCTTTTGGATCTGTTCCTGCACGATGGCAAACTCGCGTTTTCTGATTGCTTCAAGCTGTTCTGGGTCATCAATAGTAACGTTAACTCCGAGTGCCATTTTAGCCTTTTGCAAATTCATATCTAAAACAGCAATCTTGGCATTAGTGATTTTAGTTTTCATGGCTTGGCTAGCAACGGTGCAGTTCAAAGCGTAGCCTTTAATCAGCAATGACTCAGTTGATGATCTTCCGTGTGATTTCAACACATTGACGGCCTTGACGGGGTATTTAGTCTCTCCCTTGGAGTTGGTAGTCTTCACTGCGAGCATAGCATCAACAACCATTTGTGAGAAAAACTCAGAGTCAGATCCGATAATCTTACTTGACATACTGGTCTTGGCCACATTTATTAAACAGTCTTTACCAAGGCTCTCCGTGGCTGTGCTCAGCACGGTCTCAATGTAGTTCACGGCTTCCTGCAAAGCTAATCTGTAACCGGTAATGATAGTAGTTGGATGGATCTTATTCTTGACCAGATCATTAGCTCTTCTCAACAGTTCAGCAGCCACAATGACCACAGAGGTAGTTCCATCACCAACCTCTCTATCCTGTTGCTGGGCAAGCTCGACCAGGATTTTCCCAGCAGGATGCTCAACATCCAGTAAGTTCAGGATGGTGGCTCCGTCGTTGGTCACTGTCACGTCTCCGATATCATCAACCAGCATTTTGTCAAGACCAACGGGTCCTAAGGAAGACTTGACAACGTTGGCGATAGCCTGACACGCCAAAACATTCTGGTTACGGATATCATCTCCACTAATCTTCTCACCGCTCAAAAAAAGAGTATCTGATCTTGGAGCAGAATAAACCTGTGACATTGTTGCAATGGTGTTTGGAGTATTTCTTTCGCTGAGGTTCTATCAGTTATATTAGTATATATTAATACAATTAATTTTAATTGAAAATAGCAGTGATCACAAAAAAAAAAATGTGAAAAGATATAGTGCTGAAAAAAAATATTTACCTAATACGTTTCGACCAGCATGAGAAGCTCAACTACGTGTAATGGCTTGAATATAGATATTTTTGGTACTGTTAAAAGCTTTCTCCAGGCTTGGTCACTGGTTTTTATTGGGATTTCTTGGAAGGCTTCTCGAGGGTAGGCAAAGGAAAACCAAGAAACTAGTAGTTACATGTCATCAACTAGGTGTAGGCGTACTAGTATTTTGACCTATGAGCACCTTCTTCATTTAACCTCAAATACACATTGTCTCAATGTGTCAGTACTATATCTTTGAATTTCAAACGTAGAACCAAATATCGTCAAACCCAGTCCACAATGCAAAAAATCACACCTTTTGAAACAGTGAACACCAGACAAACACGCGCAGAAGCGTACCGGCCTGCAGACCACAGGGATAACTACAACTTCCTCCGCAGTCACACACATGGCGCATAATTAACTGTATATATTCTCGAAAACATATGACAGAGCAGAACAAAAAGGGGGAGAGGGAAAACAAAAAAATCAAACCTCATAAATTTATATATCAAAAAAGGTTCCACAACAAACAACAAAAAAGACAAAACAGATTATAAAATAATGCACTTCTTGCTTTTCTTAATCACTGGCGGCTCAAGAGCAGCAACAATGGCTTCGTCGAAAACGTTCTTGAGTCCCTTCTGGGTTAAGGCTGAGCATTCAACGTACTTGACTGCACCAACATCACGAGCTAATCGTTCACCAGACTCGTAAGCGACTGGTCGCAGCTTCTGTCGTGCTAACTTCTGAACAATCACTGGGTCATCTCTCAGATCGATTTGAGTTCCAACAATCAAACAGGGCACTCTTGGGCAATGATGCTGAATCTCTGGTAGCCATTTTTCTCGCACATTTTCAAAACTTGCTGGAGATGTAACGCTAAAACAAACCAAAAACACATCTGTTTGTGGGTAACTTAACGGACGTAGACGATCGTAGTCTTCCTGACCAGCAGTATCAAACAATCCTAATGTGTATGGTTCATCCCCAATCATAACTGTGACAGCGTAGTTATCAAACACTGTTGGCACATATTCCGACGGGAACTTGTTGGTAGTATAGGAAATAAGTAGACAGGTCTTTCGAGTTAGCAAGAGGGCACACACCAAAGGGAAAATGGGAAAAAGCTTTGGAAAAACTGTCATAAAAAAATCTTACCTTTCCAACGGCACCATCACCGACAACAACACATTTTAGAGTCTGCATTTTTGGCTGTTGTTTGAGAATAATAAAAAAACCTTCAAGTCTTCTCTATGTTTGCTTGATTTCCAATAAATCAATATTCACTTCTTGAGCGCGCGTTTTCTATCAACTATCCTGAAAAAGGTTAGAATTACTACTCTGCAAGACAACCCCGACAGACAGACCTCAAAAACCTCACTCTCTCTTTTTTCTCATTGACTGCTACTTGATCCCCTCCGAAAGAGCAAAAAAAAAGCAGCGATGCTAAGAGTCAATGATTTCCGAGAGGTTGTGGTTTTTCTGATGAAATCAGCTTATCTCAATCCCGCCTAGGGGATAATATTCCACAACTGCTGTATATACATACCCTGATATAATATATCCTTCAATCCCTGCTTGTTCCTTTGTAAAGACGATAGAACAAAAACAAAAGGCTCTAGGTGTCCAGATTTATCCAAAAAAAAAAAAAAGCGAGAGAACTTATACAAAGGGTCTCTTATCAGAATCCGCGAACGACACTATTGTTTCTCTCTCACTCAGATATGTCGCAAGCCTCGCTAAGAAGAGCCTTTGAACCTAGACGGTAAATTGTATATAGGGTCCTTTTACTAAAAAAAAAAGGTCTAGTTCAGCTCGGATATATATCGCTTCAGCTAAACACAAACAGTAAACAGGAAAACTTTTGGGGCGGAAAGGAAAAAGAGGGACGTAGCTAGTTGTCAAAAAGTGGAAAAAGTGGGAAGAACCATGAAATCCTTGATCGATGGTTGATCAGTAGAGAAATCACGGTCGCGCCAGTCAGCGAGAAAATGTCACACTAATAAGAAGGAAAGAAAGGAAAGAAAATAGCACCTTTCTCCTTACTTTTTTTTATTACTATCACGTGATTGATTTTTTTTTTTAGTCGCAGCTCTCTATGTATATTCAGCTTTATATGTACAGACTGAGTCTAGTCTGAATCCTCGGACTCTTCTTCAGCGTTTCTGAGCCACTCGACCCATTGTCCAGTGAGCTGTCGCGTGGTTGTGAGAAGTTTGGTGCTTGAGGATTCAGGACTATCCCACCACTTGTTGATAGCGTCCTCGGAGATGATATCACCATCATATAGAGTGGAAGCTGCGTAGAACAAGATCTTGCTGCCATTGCTCGGGGGCACAACTTCGCTGCATTCCTGCTGCATCTTATGCAATAGGTCGACCTGGTCAGAGAGCGAGTATATGATTCTTGACAGTACAACTTGCCATTCGCTGAAGGTTTTCTCTGTAGCTGCCTTGACTTCCAGGGTGCCAGTACTTGCAAGTCTTGCAACATGGCTGACTAAAGCATGCAAAACGGCTCCTCGGACTTCTTCGTGAGGTGCGTTCATGGTCATTCTCAGGGTATTGAGCTCGAGCAATGCAATTTCCTGGCTATGGCCATCAATGAGCGAACGGTCAATAGAAGCGACTGCTTCTCGGAAAAAGTCCTCCTCGTCGTTCTCCTCGGAGAAAGCACTGGCATTGCTGGTCGAGCTGTATGCCCTTGGCTTCTTGTGTTTTCGCGATACCGGCTTTGTTGTGGAATCAATTGAAGAATCAGACAAGTACATGATTGACATTTTGTAATCCAAATCATTCAAAGCATCAACATCACTGTCATTTTCGTCATTGTCATAATCATCGTTTTCTTCCAAATCTGAGTCATGGAACAGAATTCCCTCGCCGTCTTCCCCTACATATGCAATATCCTTAATCTCTGATGAGTCTTCTTCCTTTCCTTCGTCGTCGTCGTCCGTGACCAGAGTTCTGCTGCTTCGCGTGATCTTCTTTCCAGAGGTCACATTGACCCCGGTACCAATGACCACATCGTAAGAAATAATCGCAGCAGGCCCCACGTTGGCTCCGTCCTTGATCACTGCTCTGCTAGCAATAATAGATTTCTTAATTACTGCATTGTCTTCAATAACCACATCGTCCCAGATATAAGAGCCCTCAATGCTGACATTATCGCCAATTTTACATCTTCTACCAATTACCGAGCTTTCGATAGTAGTGCCCTCGCCGATATGCGACTGTGAGCCAATCACGGTACCAGTTTCAATAGTGCAAGACTGCGCTAGCACAACTCCTGTTTCCTTATAAATGTGGCCCCGCTGGTAGCTGTATGTATGGTCGTCCATCAAATTACTCTCCGGAGTGATGGGGTACGAGTATCTAGCAATGACGTCTCGACTTATTGCATCATATGTTTGTGGATCCTGTACTCTAGTGGCATACTGGCTGTCCAAGACATGAGAATATATAGATTTACCCAGCAAATCCGAGGTCAAAATCCCTCGAACAAAGTCAGATCTCATGTTATCATAGTCAAAGTTCTCCTGGAACAATGCTGGTACATCGGGGGTACAGATATCAATTTGACAATCAATCAAATCGTTTCTGCAGATAATGCTGTCATTTTCAGCCAGAACCTCTGCATCAATTGAAATCTTCTTGGAATTGAAATCAACTAAGCTGGCAGCATCCCACCGTAGACATTTACCAGTTTTTTCGTTAAGCATGAAAATGCCTGGCTGTATGCGTGATCTTGATCTATGCAATGGCCCCGACTCTCTCAGAACCATGGTCATGATTGCATTCTTGTCAGTTTCCTTGATTTCCAAGTGACGTTTCAGAACTTGGGCAAAGTCAATGTTACAAACAACATCTCCGCTGATTAAGAGGAAATCCCGCTGTATTAAACCTTTGGTATCTATATCTCTCATAACATCTCCCACAGACAAACTTTCAGGGACCGCGAGTGTGTGAATCTCGAAGGGAGAAACTGGTGAGTTCCATTTGGAGTTTCTACAAAAGTTAGCATATTCCAAAGAAAAATAATAAGAAAGAAAAAGGCTTACTCAATGTACTCTCGAACAGTATCAGCGTGCGAGCAACATGCAACATAAACCTCGCCTACACCTGCAGTTGCTAGAAATTCAAGGGTATACTCAATCAACGGCGTATTTGCAAGCGGCAAAAGACACTACTGTGGTTAATACTAACAGAAATCCCGGATAATAAAATTCCAACGTATACGTACTCTAGGACTTTCAAGTGTCAAAGGCATGAAGTTTGCCTGGTATGAATCACTCAGCACCACAGCTTGTAGTCGCTATAAAAAAGTTAGTCATGAGCACAGAAGAAAAGAAAAAAGCAGAGAATATATTCAATTAAATACAACTGACCTCTTCTTTTGGCATCTCAGAGCTGCCGCTAGAGCTCTTCTTGCCGCTTTTCTCCTTTTTTGTCGGCATTTTTTGGTTTGTTCGTGGTAACAGGTTCTCAAGATATTCAAGAAGTGGTTAATATATTGACAGTAACAAAAAATTTCATAGCTTACATCAGCCATCAAGCATGCAGCGCTGCGAACCTTAATTCACACCCCCATAGCTGCAGCAGCTAGTACAGTACGCAACGTTGATTCATATCTGCGTACACGTAGCTCACAGCCCGAGTGTACTGCTCGCATTAAGCATTAGAACAGCTTATTTTTTTTTTCTTCCTTTTATTTCTTCTTTCTTTCTTCTTCTTCACTTTTGTTCTCTTGATGAAACAGATGCTATAGAGTCAAGCTATAGAAAGACAGATATATGTACATATGTCGACCGGGATATTGGATTACAATGAGAAGACCAAGGGCAAATCGCGGCGATATTTGACCTTCCGAGTGTCGAGCCAGGTGATCTTGATTGCAGCAGTTCAATGTGTCTCGGTGATACTAGGAGTTGTGTTTTATGAAGACTTGTACAGAAAGAGTCCGTTTGGTGCTTCATGTCTTTTTTCAGGACTTTGCTCTGGGTTTTCACAAGGTATTCTCCAAATACACAGAGGTTTGAAAACACATTTATTATTCAAGTTCTACGTGTGGGGGATACTCAATGGACTATGGACTGTATGTATTGACGCGGTTTTTTTTTTTCTGTCTTTGATGAAAAGAATCAATGTCGTTAAGAATATATCTAACTAGAGTAAGAAATTCTGGACTGATAGCTTAGCAGAGCTACTAAAGGAGAAATGGACACGAGTGTTATCTGATCAATTAATAGGAAACCCAGTGACGATATTTGCATTTGCGTCTTTCAGCGCGTATTGGGACGGCGTGGACGTTGACCATTTCTTGAACAAAGTGAGTTTTTGTCTGCTTAATTTTTTGTGTTACTCGTGGTGGCCGTCGCCGAGTAGTTTCTAACCTTGTGTAGAATTACTGGGTCATGCTCCGGTCAAGCTACATAATATGGCCGCTAGCCTCTATACTGATATTCTGCGTACTTCCAACATCACTGGTGGTCCCGTTCAATGCGTCTGTCAACCTGGGATGGACAATAATGCTAGGAGTACTTAGTCAGAAATAACAGCTAGACGGTATCAGCACAATCTAAAGCATACTGCCTGGAACCCCCCACCTCCCAAAAAAAAAAGGAATTTAAAGAAAAGTAACATTTCTAGAATATTCCATTTGTTATAAATCAACTTGAAGACGGTGCGCATAAAACAGTTTCAAGCCATCATCATGATAAGCCTTCATCGATGATAACGTTATTAGTTACTAATTACAATAATGTCAAAATATATATATCGATGATTATAAACTCTCCAGTGCCACCGCCACTGATTCTATCATTTCCGGGGCCACACCACACTCGTTTCGAGAAGGAAAAAAAGTATATAAGCAGGCGCATATTCCCTGGACAAGAACAAAGGTATACAAAAAAAAAAGAACTTACAAAAATGTCGGATGCGTTAGCTGAAAAATCAAAGGGGATCTTGGACGTTGGTACACATTGTCATTCATGCAGTCATTTGGATTTTTTACCGTTCCAGTGTCCTGATTGTCATTACACGTTTTGCTCGGAGCATAAGTCTCCTGCATCTCATAACTGTTCAGGCGGTGATGTTAGTGCTCAGTCCAGGCTACGAGTGTCGAGTTCTAGGTCGACGAAAGTCAGTGTGGAGAACAAGTCTACTGGGCATAAGTTGGGTGCTACTACTACTACCCCGGTTACCAGGCCGAACCCACCACAGGCAGGTAAGCCCTCGGTTCCAACTAACGTTCCGAAAAGTAGCTCAACCGACTCAAGTGGAATAGCGGCATTGGACAAGTTCAAAGCTTTCATAGCATCAAAGAAGTCAACTATCGGCGGCGTACCCAAACCCCCACTGCTCAGTAGTAACAAAACAATAGCAATGAAAAAGCTGGCAGATCTGAAGAATAAAGCAGTAGGAGATACCAAAGTGGTTGAGCAAAAACGAGTTTATTTATATGTCAAGGTTGAAAATACCAATACTGAGTACAAGGAAGTCTTTTTTGACAAAAGTATAACTGTGGGCCGAAGTTTGGATTTGATTTGCAAACAAATGAATGTCCCCAATAATTCACAACGGAAGGAGAAACTATGGGTGTATCATGATACCAAGCATGAATTCTTACCATATAACAAGTCATTATTGGACGCTGGATGCAAAACTTCAGATAAACTAGACATTAAAGTAAAACCGAGCATAAACTAACTAACCGAGCATTAATTAAATAATAAAAAATAAATAATAATAATAATAATAAATAGAAAATAGTAATAATAATCCTTATAGAGTAGCATTGCAAATCGTATCAATAAACTTGATGTAACTTTCCGTGGTATCATCTTCCAGCAATGCAGTATGGATCACCTTGAGTTCGCCAGGACATAAGTCCAAAAGGGTGTATATATCCTTCTTGGTGAGCATATCACATCCCTTCAGGCTCAAAAATGTTAAGAGATTGCCTGCTTCTAAGTACAGCATCAAAAGTTTGGCTGTTAGTGAATAGCAATGGTTCAGGGAAAAGCTGTGAATATTGCTCCTCCGTTTACCTGAAAATAAATAATGTAACCCATTTTCTGAGACTTTGAACGCGCAGTCGATATTCAAACTTTCCAGTAATGGCGCTTTCTCCACAATATCGATTACCGCAGAATCATCAATTGAAGTGTAACCCAAATCAAGCGACTTTAACGTCAGTCCATTTGACTCTAGAAGCTCCCTTACCACATGGCTGTTGGCAAAAGTCTGTCTCAGAGATACAGATTCCAAGCCCGCAAAGTGGCTAAACCCGAACTTGGCGTTGGCAAATTGAGGCAAAGCAACTCGTTCGAGGTTGAGCACTTTGAGCCCATCAAACTTGCAATTCAAAACCTGTGAAATCAAGTACGGATGATAAGGCATGTTACACAATGAAATCTCTTGCACTTTGCTCTTTTGCCTTTGAACAATGCTTGAATTCAGTACATTATCTACCTTCTCATTCCCTTGGAATCCCAACGCCGATAAATCCAGCCTTGTCAATAAATAAGCTTGTCCAGCAACACAACTCCACTAACAATTAGACATGTATTAAAAAAAAAAAAAACCATCTCAGAACTCCTAGCTCTTACATATTGACAAACGCGAGAACATGACACAAGGTCCTCTATACCGAGCTCCCCAAAGATAATAGTCAGTATTTCATTAGGTATTATACTCATGGCTTATCAACTGGAAGTATAGATTTGTAGAGACTGGGGGGGAGGTCAAAAGGAATGTAAACAACCTTGTGATCCGGACCTAAAGACATTGCGTCACACACCACGATCAGAAGCAAACACCACCAAGGCCAAACATGAATTATGTCTATGCATACAGAACCGTTATCCAGCGCACTATGAGCAAGGCGCCTTCCAGCACACTATAAATAATAATAATAAAGCACACTATAAGCAAAAAAACTTAGGACTTTAAAGATTAAAAAAAAAAATGCTCGGCAACGGGGAATTGAACCCCGGTCCCCCGCGTGCTATTCATATAGAATATTGACAGGCGGAAATTCTAGCCACTAAACTATTGCCGATAAATCAAGTAGTTGTAAATCCTGTGCCGGTGAACGTACTCGTTTCAAAAAGTCTTTTATTACGTAAAACTACATATTGTATTATGTAAGTATATCTTGCTGCTGATGTAATGTATAGTACTGTATTAGATAAGCATCTGGACGTGGAGGATTTTTTTGCGTCCCCAACCTCCCCGCCAGGGCTCTGGCGCTCTAAAGCATGATAATATAAGGGTCCTCAGGACAATAAACTTGATTTATTATTATTATTAACTTATTAACATCTACATCTATTCCACAATCGTTTTTCACGACCAGTATTGCCCAATCAACGAGAAAGACCGGCAACAACTAGAGGCTGATGTCCTGGTAGCCCTCCGAGGTGGCCGACGACAGAATCTGGTTAATCCTGAACGGATGCGCACTCCAGTCCCAAGAGGGGGTTTTGGGCTGTTTAATCTCCATGACAAGCTTCTGGGGTTGCGAGCTCGCCGTTTCCAGTTTTTCCATGAAAATCCTTCCTTTGCGCGTACACTCATTTATGGCGTCCTGCAAGAAAAGCTTATTTCACTTCAGCGAGCGGATCAAGCAGGCTTTTTGTGGGCTATCAAACACCCCAAAATCAGGAGTAAGGGTCCTTATTTCAACGATGTGTACCATGTACTGATTCTGGCTTACCAAGTGGATCCAGGCTGCTTTGTCCCCGGTCTTCCTCCCTGGCTTCGTGAGGCTCGGTCCTCTTTCTACCGCATTGTCAAGAACTCAGCAGTGCCTAGCTGCTCTGACTTTTACATCAGCTCCGAATTGCCACCTTTTTGGGGCGACGAGAAGTTTCCTTTTCAGAACTTCAAAGACAGAGCAAGCAATGAAGACTTCGGTCCTCAGCATTTGCGGGGGACTTACTATTCTCAAAGCCAGCTGCGGAAGGAATTTGTGAAACCCCTGAACACCGGCTTTTCTAACATTGATCCTCTAGTCTTCTGGGAGGGCTTGACTCAGGGATACAAGACTGAACCGGAAATCACTCAAGCATATCACCTTTACTACGCTCGGCATTTGCTGGATGGATGATCCCGTCGTTGGCAATGATCGCAAGGGGGGGCATTGGGGCAATCTGGACGTTCATGGGAAAGGGAATTGCAATAGAAACACTGACCGTTGTCCCGGTAGGGGTGAAAACTCATCCTGGGGAAAGTGTTGGAAATCCGTCCATGGGGAATCTCGTCCTCACTGGGCAAGTAGTACAACACGTATGAAGCACCACCTGCGGATTTTACATCTGTTTCCCAGGAGGTATCAGGATGCCGTGCCAACAAGATAAAGCCATAACGATCTTTGAAAATCTCCTGAAATTTCCGAGTAGCTGTGCCATTTGGAAAAAGAGGAGCATTATGAATCGCAATCCTTATAACTCTACCGTGATATTCAGGCTTGGGGGGCTTTCGAACGATAAGGTTCAAATCGTTGTTGAGGGGAAAAATTTTTCCGTCTTCAAATTGGTCAACAATATTTTGAGGGCAGTACATTGCCATATAATCTTTGTCTGCACTGCGGTCAATTCGAATAAGGTCTTTTTCGAAGGCATAGCCATCTTCCTGAGTCAACCTGGTAATTATGTCTTGACGAGAAATTTCCGGTTTGGCAAGGAGATGCTGGGCAGTAGAAACAAAAAGATAAAGAAAAGACGCGGAGTCTTTCCCTTCGAACAAAGCATCGGGGGAACTCAGAGCGGGAAGACACCTGTATTCAGGTGCTCTGGATTTCGGGATGAAAGGGTTTTGAAGTCCTGGAGGAAGGGACAAGAGCTCGTAGGGAATAGGGGGGTTTTCCATTTTTTTTTTTTTTGATTTTAAAGTAGCTAGACTATTATAATAGACACATTTAAATCAAAAAAAAAAACCTGCATATTGTATTATGTAAGCATATCTTGCTGCTGATGTAATGTATAGTACTGTATTAGATAAGCATCTGGACGTGGAGGATTTTTTTGCGTCCCCAACCTCCCCGCCAGGGCTCTGGCGCTCTAAAGAATGATAATATAAGAGTCCTCAGGACAATGAACTTGATTTATTATTATAGGTTCCTTGATAAACTATAGTTTAGAAGAAGCTAGTGCTCTATTGCGGAGTACATTTTTCTGTACCTTACCGGTTGAAGTCTTTGGTAAAGATTCAACCACCTTAATAATCTTGGGTACCTGATACTTACCCATTTGATCCTTTAGCCATGCCACCAGTTTGTCGATATCGATTTCCTTTGAGGTGTCCTTCAGTGTGATGAATGCATAGGGAACTTCGCCGTAGTGCTCGTCAGGGTACCCTACCACTGCAGCTTCCAGGATATTGGGGTATTTCACTACCATGTTTTCCACAGCTACCGAGGAGATATTCTCTCCGCCGGAGATTATTATATCCTTTTTGCGGTCCAGCAGCTGTATGGCGCCGTCAGGGTGTACCACTGCCAAGTCTCCACTTCTGAACCATCCCTCGAAGGATTTTGAGGTTTCTTCAGGATTACGATGATACCCTTTAGTTACGATATTCCCCCGAACGACAATTTCTCCAATTTCCTTGGCATTAGGTTCAACGTCCACAAAGTCCTTACTGGTAGCAGCAGCAGCAGCATCAGCTCCTTCCCCCTGGTCGTCTTGGACCTTGACCACCCTAGCTTTAGTACTGGTCAAAAACCCGTGCCCCTGGCGTGACAGCGCAACTATATGTTCATCTTTAGGTGAAGAATGATCCCAGTCTCCATTGAAATAGGTTCTGGTGAAGGGACCGTAAGTTTCAGTAAGCCCATACATGTGGATAGGAATCAAGTTGAAACTAATCATTTGCCTGAATAATTTCGGCGAGGGCGGTGCTGCGGCCACAATGACGGTAACTTTGTTGGCCAGTTTATGCGCTTTCGGGGAGTTGAGCAACATTACATTGACTGTAGGTGCAGCATTGAAATGAGTTATCCCCTCGGTTTCAAACAAGTGCCAGATATAATCCGGGTCTACTTTTCTCAGACAGTAATGCGTCCCCCGGACTGCGGTGACTGCATGCGGGTATGTCCACCCGCCGGCATGAAACATTGGCAAAGTCCACAAATACTTGCATTTGTGATTACCCAGTGCGTCCTGGCAGTTCAGCTGAGCTTCAATGACATGGCCCAAGGCTGCAAGATAGACCCCGCGGTATGTGTACTCCACCGCTTTGGGGTTACCTGTTGTTCCCGAAGTGAAATACAAACTGCACACGTCGTCTTCGTCCATGTTGGACGATTCAAGTTGTTCCCAGCCGTTGCTCTCAGGGTCAATAAACGCACCGGGTTTACCAGCATGCGGGTGAATGGACTCGGCATGTTGTCGACCTTGCTTGATTGCCTGGCTGTATCCGCACTCAGAGTTCTCAGCATCATCGTCTAAATCAACAACAACTTTGTAGCTGGGTTTGTTGTTGTTACTACTACTCAACCCTCTAACTTCATTGATCAAATCTTGAAACTCAGAATCAACAATTACCACGTCGGCTTTACTGAGCTCAAGCTTGTAAGCGATCTCCCGTGCTTTCAGTCGATAGTTCAAGCCAATGTTAATCCCGCCAGCAGCATTCGCCGCAAACATAGTCTCCAAATGTGCCGGCGTGTTTGGAGCCAACACAGCTACCCGTTTCAAGTTGGCAGACTTGAAGTAATAAGCTAGCCATTTCACGCGGTCGCTGAACTCAGCATACGTCCGGCGTATATGCTTGCTTGTGCGAGACTTGTGCACTATCGCTAGTGAGTTCGGCTCGATACTGGCACTCCGGGGTAAGAAATAAGCCGGGTTCAAGTGATGGTAATTAACAGAGTTGGGCATTGCAAAATGACTTGACGAGAAAAAAAACACCAGAGGATATCTTGTCACATATATATACACATATGAGAGTATATTTCAATCTCGGAGGTTTCACGGATTCACAGTTGCAACAACCCACTGCTCAGTGATAGGTTCTGTCTCTGAGGGGAGATTAGCGTATATCAGAGTTACCCCACATTATTCTACTGTGCGTTGTTGAACTCATCGATCTGGAGAATCAGCGGCAGCTGACTTCAGGGTAACTTTTATCATTATTATTAGCTGACTTCAGGGTAACTTTTCACTTCAGGGTGATCCTTTTACTTTTTTCTCTTCACTTCAGGGTAACTGTTACTTCAGGGTAACTGCGATCTCAGAAATTTCAGTCAGATTTTCACAATGGTCCTTCAGGGTAACCTTTTGGTATAGGGTGATTCTTCATGGCAGACATTGGCAGAGCACATGAGCACAAGAGATAGCTCCAAGCTGAACTGCTCTACGCCTTCTTCATTTAGACCTCCCAAGGCATTTGGAGTATTTTTGAGAACAGAATGCAAGAATCACCCAGAAATGACCTTATAATTCCAAAGTGAAGCAAAGTAAATCGAGAAAAAATGACTAAGCTGGTGGTGGATTTTTCATTTGGGAAGCAGAAGAAGGAAAAAATTAAATTTTCCTTTGAATCTCTCTCTTCTCTCTACTCTTTCACAAAGGCCCTTAACAAACTCAAAAAAAAAAGTCAAAAGAAAAAAAGCTTTGCCAACCCTTGGTTGATTCTCTTTTTTTTTTTTTTTTTTCTCTCTTTTCCCTCGGAACACTTGGTTGTTGTTAATATTTTTCGTTTGGTTTCTAGTTTCTTCTAGCAAAGGAAATTTTACTCGGTTAACAGGAGCGGAGCAAAACCAAATTCAACACACGAAAAAAAAACCACCAAAAAAAAAAAAATTGGAAAAAAGTTGACAAAAAAAGGAACATAGAAAAACAATGTCCGTTGTATCTAAGGTATGTCTGTCTCTAGGTTTCTCTTTTATGGGTTTCTATTCAAGGAAACGTGCTGTGAGCTGGGAATAATTGACTTTTGGTTGGGAATTCATGCTCAAAATTTTTTTCATTTTTCAAAATTTTTCACACACTCAATTTTTTTGTGTTTTTGAGAGCCTATGTGATGTGATCCCACCCCTCTTGTCTAATTAGAAACCAGCCCGAGCAAAAAATAAAACTGACCAGAAAAAAAATTAAGAACTAACTTTTAGAACCTTTTCAATCTCCTCGACGATGACGTTGAGGACCAGCAGTCCACTGGCTTCCCGCCTGAGGTTGTCAAGAAGAACACTTCTTCCAAGAAGTCCGATGTTGCACCTCCCAAGGCTGATCCCAGCCGTGCTCAGCCCAAGAAGCCATTGACCGGAAACGAGGGTGCTTTGAAGGACAAGAACGCTGGATCTGCCAAGAACAGAAGCCGTGGCGCTCCTGCTGACACTCCTCGTGCCTCCGCCTCTGGCAGAAAGTTTGACAGACACTCTGGAGGCAGACCTGACTCTGAGAAGAAGGTCAAGTCCGGATGGGGTGACAACAAGAAGGAGCTCGAGGACGAAGTTGCCGGTGAGTCTATTGCCAAGAGCGACGAAGTTGCTGATGCCACTGAGGACACTGCTGCTGCTTCTTCTGCCCCTGTTGAGATTGAGGATAACACCAAGACCTTGGAGGAGTACCTTGCCGAGCTTTCCACCAAGAATGCCGGCTTGGACACCAGAAAGAGACAGCCTGTTGTTGATACCGAGGACCCCAAGTGGAAGAACGCTACTGTTTTCACCAAGCCCGAGCTCACCGAGTCGAAGGGCAAGCAGGTCAGATCCAGAGTCAAGAAGGAGAAGAACATTGTTGATGTCGAGATCAACTTTGCCTCCAACAGACCTTCTCGTGATAACAGAGACAGCAGAGACAACAACAGAGGTGGCTCCAGAGGCGGTTCTTCTAGAGGCGGTGCCAGAGGTGGTGCCAGAGGTGGTGCTGCCTCCAGAGGTGGTGCTTCTGCCAGAGGTGGTGCTTCTGCTAGAGGCGGTGCCAGAGGTGGTGCTTCTGCCAGATCTAACAAGGAAGGTATCAATATCACCAACGAGAAGGATTTCCCCACCCTCGGTGCTTAAAGGACCAATATTACTGTTTTAATTAACTCTGCAAGAATAGTTTGAAAACATCAAATATCTGTTATATATATATATATATATGATAACAATTTATATTTTGACAAAAAAAAAAGAATGCCCAAAGAAAAAAAAAAAAAGAGAAAGAAAAAACAGTATAAAAAAAAAAAAAAAAAGAAGTTAAAAAAGACACCTGGTATCTTATATTAAATAGATCGTAATTGAACGAGCGCGTCTATAGCTTCTTGCTCTCGTTTCTTGGTCATGGTATCATTAGTATTACTGTCAAACTCGGTCTTTGGAGGAGTGTCACGACGAGCTAGAGATTCAGGACCAATTGATCTCCAATCCTCTTCATCGGTATCCCCGCCTCTTGAACCTCGTTTCCGGGCCAGTTGTGCAGTATTGCTCCGCTGGCTTCTCATCCTCTGTTTGATCAGCATTGTAGCAACATCGTCTTCCTCCTCTTCGTCCTCAATACCGTAGTCGTCATCAAACTCCTCCTCGTCTTCGTCGTCGTCATCGTCAAACACAGCAGAGTCTCGAGCCTTGACGCGACTGTTGGATAACGAGTTGTGAAACATCATATCATCGTCTGCCAAATCAATATCATCAGCCCAGATTCCTCCGCCTGAGGCATCTCCAGTCGTGTGCCCGCCGCCGCCATTCACCACAACACCGCCCCCGGGAGCTTGACGCATCCCGTCGTATCCGCGTAGCAGGGGCGACGTGGGCGGTTTGATGCTGGGCCGTAAATGCGCCGTGAGCGATTCTCGCCTTGAATCAAAGCTCTTCTTGAAATTGCTGTAATAAATATGATTACTGTTATGCGGTGCTGACGAGGGCGCAGAAAGTAAAGTGCTCGAGTCCATGCTATTAGTGGCGGTAGCAGCAGCACCACCACCACCACCGGCTGTTACCTCGCCACGTTTCCGGGCAGCCCATCTACCCCAGCCCACTTTCTCAAAATAAACCCCGGTTTTGGCATCGCCCGAGTCAAGAGCAGCAATGATCAATCGTCGCTGTTTGGATAATGACAACTCGGCAAACCCGGTTATGGTCAATGCTAGGTGAGACGTAATGTGTCGGATCGCCAGGGGGCCTTGGACAAGCAAAAGTTTTGATAACTTCTCAGGTGTAACTGCGGCAGCTGCTGCCAATGCCACGGGTGAATTCGTATTCAACGGGCCGTTAGGACTAGTTGACAAATTCTCTCCAATGTTGTGATTGTTGTTGTTGTTATTACTAGCATTGCTGTTGCTGATTGAAATACTGGAAATGCCATTCTCGCCACTAGCCGCCTTCATTGCCGGCGAAAACGACTTTGTAATCATACTGCCCACAGTAGACACTGAATGCGAAGACGACATTCTTCGGCGAGATGCACTCCGGTTATGCAAATGATGAGGGTTGCCTGCTAAATGCAAGGATGAGACTCCTAGTGGAGGTGGTGCGGGTAAAGAAGATGCAGCTTGTGACAAGACACCCAGAGCGCCACTATATGGTTGCTGCTGCTGCAGCTGCTGCAGCTGCTTGTTTTCGTAGCTGCTTCCAAACCCACTTCCGTTTCCGCCATTACTGCTGCCCCTACCTCGCGGAAACGGAGAGTGGGAGTGGCCACGGTCAGCAGCAGCAGCACCAAGACCGAACGGAGACGCGACCCCTGGCGAAGAAGATATCGGCGGCGAGGAGTTGAAAAAACCGTTATTTTCGGCACTTTTCCCACCTAGTCGTGACAGCAACGACGACGGGGTCTGGAAACTCCCAGAATACACCGTAGTAGACCCATTGGTATTCTGATCAGTGTCATAGATGGAAAACGACTGACTTCGCAGGGTCTTGGAGGTATTATTACCACCCCCGGACGAGTTCCCCCCGTTAAATGACGAAGATGCAGATAACGGAACATCGGTGGTTGTTCTCGGCACATCAATGATTGAAGGCGAAGCTGTTGAAATCATGGAGAACCCGGTTGTAATTGTGTCGTCGCCGCCTCTGGAGGAAATGCCTCTGGGCGGTTGTGGCGGAAGCGGGGTCGCTTCGGAAGTAGAACGCAGCTGTGATGTTTGTTGTTGTTGCTGCTGCAGCTGCAGCTGCTCGTGGTCATTCAAGGGTGGCATTGCGGAAGATCCAGAGGATGCGTACTGAGATGCGTTTTGGTTGCTCAAGCCCGCAGTATCAGCAGCCGGCGTTGCTGCTGCACCGGTGAAGCCGTTCAGCGCGAGTGACAACGCAGAAGACATGAAGAACGGTGACTTTAGAGAAAGAGATTTGAAAAGAAAGAAGAAAAAAAAAGGATGAAAATAAAAATCAAAGGCAATAGAAGAGAGACCAAAAAAAAAAAAATCTGGCTGAAATATTTAACGCGTGGAAGTAAAGTGAAATTTCAGGCTTCCCGGGGGGGTGGTGGTGGACAAGAGAGGAGGCAGGAAGCGACAAGAGATTTGCCAAAATATCGTTTGAGCAGGAAGTTGAAAAGGAAAAGAAAAAAAAAAAGAGACCAATCCTTCCTACTGGGTAAACCAAAGAGAATAAAACTATGCAACAAAGAATAAGGTGGAAAGGGATTCTTTCTTGTCTTCCCTGAAAGTGGTTGGATATGGAAATAATAAGGTCTTGAAAGAAGAGCGTTGAGAGAGATATGATCTAATCACGGAGGAACACCGAATTTATATTTTTCACGGCCAATTTAAGGAGGATAGAGAGGACCCAGAAACCGCAAAAGATAGACAGCCAACCGAAGATGAAAGGCCTTTGGGGGAAAGGCTGGAAGCAAAAAGAAACACTGAAATGGCCAGCCCTGTATTTTGTTGGTGTCATCAGCCAGCCTTTGCAGTTTAGTCACTGAAACAAGGGATAGCCGGCTCACCGTGATGACTCTTTGATCTCAGACCGCGTGCGATTGAGAGAGCCCAGCGATTAGTTTTCTTCGAGGCCCTTTCACTTCGTGGCTATTTCTCGAACGTGACTCTCTCTACGGTCTCTTTGCCCCGTAGTTTGCTCAGACTCTAAACCTCCACGTTTTCTTGATCAGGAGAGCTGGCCACGTGAGACTTCTCGTGCAAAAGCTTCTCTTTCAAAAGCTTCTCCTGCAAAAGCTTCTCAGGGACTCCAGACCACATGACTCAGCCCAAACCTTGTGGAAACGTGAAACTTTGCCACTCTATCCACTCTGTCCTTTACTCGTCGACTTGAGATCTGTAACCATTAGAGCTTATCTCGATCACCTAAAAAGGTCACCCTGAAGTGATTACCCGGTCACCCTGAAGTAATTACCCTGAAGTGTCACCCTGAAGTGTCACCCTGAAGTGCTCACACACTAGTATGTAAATTCAATTAGTATTAAACACTGTTTGTTCACCTACCATCAGGGATCAATATACTTTCTAGCTGAACACACTATATGCTTCCTAAATACCGTTTACACTAATAATTTGAAAAATGAAAAATATCAAAAGGTTGAAAATATCGTTTACTCATTTATACATATGTATATATATATCTGAATATGATTATGACTTTGGTTCTGAATGTGTATGTGTGTGCTTTTTCTTTGACTATCTCTCTGTTTCATTTCCATTAACATCAAATATCTAGTATCCTAGAGAGGCCAGAGCCTTTGAGGCCTCAGATCCCTCAACAGACTTAGTAGCAGCATCAACCTTCTTCTGCAAAGCGACCTTCTTGGCGTAGTAGGCAGCGGACTTGACCTTTCTTCTCTCCTCAAGACGGTCGACAACGTCTCTGTATTTCCAGCCAACCTCGTGACTCAGTCTGCCAACGCTGGTGTACTTTCTACCGGGCTTGAGTCTAAGGACTCTCAATGCCTGGGGAACAACGACTCTCTGCTTGTGGTCGTAAGGGGCAGGGATTCCCTCAAAGACCTTCAAACGTTCCATGGCAGCCTTACCACGGGCAGTCTTGTGAGCAACCATACCTCGCACAGTCTTGTAGAAGATTCTGGAAGGAGCTCTGAAATGGAAGGGGCCGTGGTTCTTGTTGTATCTGGTGGCCTTTCGTAAGTAAGCATGGTACTTTAACTTGTTTCTGAAAAACTCTCCAGAAATGTTGAGAGATTCACATCGTACAACCACAATCTCTTGTCCGTTGAGAAGCTGCTTGGCAACTGAACTGGCAAGACGTCCAAGGAGATGTCCCTTACCGTCAATGACAACGACAGGATCAAAAGTGCTGCTCATTGTGTTGGTATATATATATATCTTGGTTGGGGGAAAAAATAAAGTGGATAAGACAAAAAAATATATATAAAGAGAGTGATGAAAAATAAAGAGTCGTTTTTTGTGATGCTGAGATGCCGGCGTGGTTGGTGGTGGCCTACTGAATATTGGCGTTAGTAGTGGATTTCGATCTGTGAACACCCAGAGAGATTAAAGAGTCGGTTTTTTGTGCGTACGATTATGTATGCATTTAAGAACAGATTTGAAAAACTAGGGCTAAGCCCTATTAATATTTGTTAGATAATCAAAAAGCCGGGTTTCCACAGCTGTGATGTGCTGCTATCAGCTGGAGCTTAAGGGTCTATATAGGCTCGAACAAGTATTATAGGACCTAATATTTGGTATAAGACATCTGTGGCACTGGCTACCAGAGGAAGTAGGAAACACTCTCTTGTGCTCAAATGCGGTCGCTTTCAATTGTAACCAGCGAGCACTGGGTCATGCCGAGACTCAAGCCATGGTTTGACAGAACTAGTATTATACCTTAAGCAACTTACCCAGTCTGTTCATCTTAGCCTAACGATTTGAGCCTAATGACTTAGAGCTAACGACTTAGAGCTAACGACTTTGAGCTAACGACTTAGAGCCCTTGAAGCGGCCGGTCGACACTGCTTTGATACAGTATACTGAAGATACTGTCGCTCTGCCAAAGCAAATACCTCTGGTGTCAATTACAGCCCGTGTCCCAGCTTCTTCCCTTAACTCTCTCCTCAACTCCTCCTTGTCACCAGATTCTCCAGATTCTCCAGAGGCTGACATTGCAGGTACTCTGCCTGTCAGACTAACAAAAAGCCATCATATGTCAGCATCAGCAAATCGGAAACTGTAAGGCTTTCCCCCCCTTTTTTTCACGATAAAGAGCGATAGTCACCTTACTATCATATCGAGCTTGTTGCTTGAGGGGCGCGCACACAAGTATGTAGTTTTCTCAAACCTCTTCAAAAACAGCCATATAAATCTGTACCCAGCAACAGCCGGAACCAAAAGAGCTGCTACAGTTTAATACTACTAATATAGTTTTTATTTTTTTTTTTTAGTACTAGGGCATAAGGTACAAAGCAGGGTGGCATTTCCATGGTTCAGAACTTAAAACTGTATATACTCAGGCTTTGTATATTGGTGAATTACTTCTTGGCAGCATGACCGAGAATAAGGACATCCACGCTGAGTCGGAAAAGGTTTCGTCGCCCATTTTGAGCGAAGTACCGGTAACTCCAGACCAGAAAGAAGAGGCATCTATTCTACGGAGTGAGGAAACCGACGGGAATCTAGTCACTGCCTCTAATACCGCTGCAGCAGCAGCAGCAGTTGCGACAGATGCGGATGATGCAAACACGGTCGAAGAACTGAAAACCAAGATGGACACAAACCTGTCAGATGGATCCATAGCAGAATCTGGGCCCGCGTTACCAATAACTCTCCTTTTAATGTCGGGGCTCCGGATATCCATAAGGCTAGATGACCATTATATCGAACGTCACTCCTTAGCGGTCAAGCACCCTGAATCTATAATGATTGGGTCTCTTAAATCATGCTTGTACAATGACTGGCAGCCGGAATGGGTTGTTACAGGGACAGAAAAACCAGCATCTGCGGACTGTATACGATTGATTTATATGGGCAAAGTACTGGAAGATTTCCAAACCTTGGAAGACTGCCATTTGGATATGGGCTTGAACAGTAAACGAAACGTTATCCACATGAACGTGCGTCCGGAAGGGTTCCACAAAGATTTATTGACGAAAGTCGAACCTAGCAAGTCCAGAAGAAGAAGAGCCTCAAGTAGAGGCCTCTTTTCGGGGATCCTTGCCAGCGGAAATAGCACGAGTACAACCGGTAATGCAACCGCAAACACAAGCAATGACAACAACAATAGCAATACGACTACTACTGCTGCTGCTGCTGGTGCAGGACACACTGAAACAAGCCGCAGCAATAGTGCAAGAGGAGGAACAAACTTACCAAGTGATGAAAACACAGAGTCTCAATCCTCATGTTGTTGCATCATCTCATAGCCATATAGTAGATATATAAGAATTTTATCAGTGCATCAGGAGTATGGTATATTTATTCATAGGCATATTCTCATAGGCATATATTTAGCGAATCTATCTAGGTACATTACTCTTTAACTTTCACTCTTTCCATAGACGGAGAGTCTCCATTGTTCAAGTCATTTTGTACATCGCCATCAGTAATTGCGGTAGTGCTGTTCCCGGGGGTTTTCTGGATAATACTACTACTATCCTGAGTCGAAGAACTGTGCTGCCCTGATGCTCCTGATGCTCCGGCTGCTACTGGTGGACTTGAAAACTTCATGGGCGAAAACTCCACTGCGTTTGATTTCACCGGGGTCGACGATAACTGCATGTACTTCCAGAAAGGTGCCGGCGAGCTTGCTGGCATGAATGACGAAGGTAGTTGCTGCTGCTGTGCCGAGCTGGGTGGTGCTAGTTGTAACTGGCTGCTCATTTTCCCTGCTGGCGTGGCTCCAACAGGTTTGTTCTGCAGCGGAGGTAACAATTGAGAGGAAATACCATTACCCGATACGTTAGTTTGCGGATGCTGTGGATTTTGCTGCAGCTGCTGGGGTTGTGAGTTCTGCTGTGGGTTCTGTTGTGAGTTCTGTTGTGGCTGCGCTGCATTATGCACGTTTCCTGTACCGCGCTCAGGAGTATACGCTTCCAGCTGGCTAACATACCTTTGAGATGGTGATGGGGTCATTATCGAGGTCCCTGCCAGGCCGTACTGGTCAGCATATGCAAGTGGCTGTGAGCCCAGTGGACCTTTTCGCGGGGTGGAGAAATTGTTCACTTCTTCCGGGGGGTCCAGGGAGGGTGCATTTCCTAGTTGGTTGATTGATGGTAGTGTGGGCTGCGGCTGTAATTGGGGTTGCGATTGCAACTGCGGCTGTGTCTGCGACTGTGACTGCGGCTGCGACTGCAGCTGTGGCATTGGCGGTGGTATCCGTATTTGCTGTATTTGCTGTTGCTCCACCGCCTCGGCGATAGCGGCTTGTTTCTTTGGAGTAGCTTGACGTTGCCTGTTTGGAGATCGACCACTTCCCTTTGCCAGTTTGCCCATATTGGCCTTTTTGATAAACTCGTCCTTGAACTGTGCGGTGATTTGCCACTTCATTCCTTTACCGGGCTCATTAGCTTTGCGGGCCACTTTCTCAAACGCCTTGTTTAGTGATAAATTATGCCTGATAGAGTTCTGCCAGCCGGACTTGGAGTGGCGGTAGAACGAGTACCTGGTAGATATCCAGTCGTAGATCTCAGACAACGACATCATGGTGTCCTCTGTGGATAAGATCGCCTGTGAGATCATGGTGGCATAACTATAAGGCGGCTTTATGTCCCTGGCATCGTCGCTGCTCAAATCCTGGTCCTCGTATTGACTCGATGTCATGATTCCTCGAATCTGAGGCCGTGATATTATAGCCACTCCCTTGGGATACGCAGCCGTCGGCACAGGGCCCGTGACCTGTTTGCTGTTATTATTGTTATTATTGTTATTGTTATTGTTATTGCTGTTGCTGTTAATATTATTATTTTTGGTATCGCCGTTAACTTGTGAGTCTTGGGGTAAAAGTATTGGGGATATATGCGATGAGGGTATAGTTAGTGAACTTCCGTGTCTATGATGGCCCAAGTCTATTCTTTTCGGAGAGGCTGATCTTGCTCTGTTATCCAGTAGCCGTTTCAGTACCGCCGGACTTATTCTTGGGGGCACGTCAGGTAGGACAAACATCATTTGCACTCCGCCTATATCCAGGATATTCCCACTTGACAGTTTTATCGTGCCCTCCTTGTATGAAACGCGGTCTACGCGGACACCGTTCCTGCCAGACACAGTTAGTTCCCAGCACCTGCCGTCCAGGTCGTAGTGTATCAGCGCGTGTCTCCTGCTGACCACCTTAGCCGGGCCCAAGTCAATTTGGATCTGGCCGCGTTCAGTTGGGTCTGAGGTTCTACCAATCTCCACATTCAGCGATTGCACGTAGTATGTCCAGGTTGATCCTGCCAGCTTGGCGTATGCTTGCACCTCCTTGTTCGAAGTGAGATGATTCGCATAGTCCATGGCCACCTGGATCTTGGAGTCCGGCAAAGCCAGACTGGCAATGATGCTATTTATCTCATCATCACTCTCGAGAATCCCGTCTCGCTCCATCACCTTGGTGACGGCAAACTGCAGCGAGCGACTCACGGGGGATGTGACATTGTTGTTGCTACTGTTGCTGTTTGTTATGGTGTGTTCCTGTTTGGCCGCTGTGTCTGTGAGCGCAGCAGCAGCAGCTGTTGCTGGAGGGTCGGGCGGAAGAGAAGGTATGGTCGAAGCTTCCTCCTTCTTGACCGTCGCCCCGTTACGTTTCCGCTTGGTAGGAGAAGACATTCATGCAGTTGCCCCAAAGGCAGAAAGTATATACAAACGGGAGAGTTATCCTTTTTGGTCAATTGTATGTTTTAATTTTCCCTCTCCGTTTTTCTGGTAAAACGGTTTTTTTTTCTATTGTTGTTGTTTTCTCCCTCTGACCTTGCTCTGGGCTTTGCTTCCGACGAGAAAAATACTGATGGATATCGTGTTTCCCGGGTTTACAGCTGCATGTGTAGATACACAAAAGTTCAGCTAGCCCTCTTTTGCAAACTCAGAAAAACCGGTCGTGAGTTCTGTTTTGTTTAGTATGATGTATGTGATGTTTTTTTGTTTGTTATTGTTTGTGACTACTGGATAATTTTTTTTGTGTGTATATGTATTATTTGCAGAATCGTTGTTTTCTGTTTATGTTTGTCATGACTGTGTACGGCTCTTCTTTTATTTTATTCTTTCTTTCTTTCGTTCTTTCAGCGTAACGTTTCAGTATAGAGATACAAGGTCAGACTGGAACAAAAGTGCAAACTGCTCTTGTTCTTTACGTTGTTGATTTCAAGTGCATGCTGGGATGATTTTGATTTGCTGAGCCCCATCGGTTGAGAGATCTCGAGAATCTATGAGACAAAAAGAAGCAAGAAATAAGAAATAAAGAAGAAATAAAGAAGCGGTCATTCGTGCGCCAGCTGGTGCTCCCAAACTCTAAACCACCTCGAGACCCACCGAGCACTGTCCTGGGATCTCTGGATACAGCTGCAGCCGACTCGAATCGAGGAAACATGATAAGCCGTGTGAAAGCTCTGGACTGAGACCCTGTGTGTCAGAGAACCACGCGGGAACCAGCCAAGCTGAAGGCACGCGAGAAAGAGACAGCAGGCTCAAGGGCTCCTGATCCAGACCAGTCTCAGCGGACATGTTTATGTACCCGTCCGAGAGCAGAAACACTCGCGTTCTTATTGGGTTCCATGGGTTTAAAGTAGAGTAGAGTAGAGTATAGTACTAGTAGAGTACTAGTAGAGTACTAGTAGATTACTAGAGTATAAGCTTAGAGTACTAGAGCATTAGAGTATAAGAGTATAAGAGTAAAGTATAAGAGTAAGGATTACATAACCAAGGGGAGCAATTACATAAGCACCAGAGTCTGCTGTTTTTTTTCTTTTTTTTTTTTTTTTGTGTTTTGCTCTCTTGATATATACGAAATCTCACACCTTCTCAAAGCCCAAGTTGAATTTATAAATTTTTCTCAAAACAAAATTACAACCTTTGGAAAATCTTTTGTTGCGGGTTTCAGGTATTTTTTTTTTCTTTCTCCTCCTTGCTCTCATACCTGGGTTCCTTTTTATATATTTTCCGTTCCTTCTTTACTCCGCTTTATATTTTTATTTTTTTCCCAAGTTTCCTTGTGACTCTTTGATACGAGTCTGGGGATATATATATATATCGGGGGTATATCTGAGTTTTTTTTTTTTTTCTTGGGTCCACAACAAACATGCCTGATGAAGGGAGCATACGGCAGCTCCAAGCTCGTCTGAATGACTCGTCCAGTTTCAAGCACGAGGACGATGAAGAAGACAGTGAGGAGGGCGGGTATGGCCACCCTCATCAGCAACACCAACATCAACAACACCCGCAACATCAACAACAACAACAACAACAACAGCAGAAGTACAAAAAGAGAAGACGAGTGGTCAGAGCTTGTGACTCGTGCCGCAAGAAGAAAGTGCGCTGCGATGGCCAGAAACCTTGTATTCACTGCTCAGCCTACAGCTACGTGTGTACTTACGATAAGCCTGCCGTGCGTCGCAAGAAGTCCGAGCTAGAGACCGTGAGCAATAAGCTGAAGCGAGTAGAGGATCTGATACATGGCCTGTTACCGGGAGTCGATGTTTACAACTCTACGCTGGATTTCTCAAGTATACCGGAGGAAACTCGGAGATCGCTGGTTACCCTGTTGCAAAGTAGCGCCAGGTCAAACGTTACCAGCGCTGCCACATCTCCAATCGCTAGTAATAGCAATGCTCATGGCAGCTATGGGTACAACAGTAGCAGTAATGCGGGAACTGCCTCGGGCACCCCTGAGTTTAGAAGAGAGTCCAATTTCCAGACCTCGCCCAACAGTGAGGGCATGAATGAATTCAAAATCATATTGCCGCCCAAAAACGTGGCTCTGAAGTTGGTGGAGGTGGCATGGACGAGAGCTTGTGTTTTGTTTAGGTTCTATCACAGACCTACTTTCTTGAAGGATTTGGACTTGCTTTATAGTACAGATCCTGATGATTATACAGATATGCATTTCAGGATTCTACCTCTAGTGTATTCTGTTATCGCCTGTGGCGTATTATTCAGCTCTGAGTCTCCCACTACTACTACTTCTTCCGCGGGAGGGTCTGCATCCTCGTCGCCTATAATTACCAAGGAGACTCTGGCAAGCTTCAGCACTGACGGGTACGAGTATTTCGTGGCTGCCCGAAGACTAATCGATATCACTGATCCCAGAGACCTGTATGCGATCAAAACCATCATTATGATGATTATGTTTCTGCAGTGCAGCGCCAGGCTATCTACGTGCTACACCTACATTGGCATTGCCCTTAGAGCAGCTTTGAGGGCAGGCTTACATCGCAAAGTGGCTTATGCTTTCAATCCTATCGAGGCAGAAACCCGGAAACGGATTTTCTGGACAATCAGGAAACTGGACATATATGTGAACGCAATGCTGGGATTACCAAGAGGGATCAGCGAGGAGGATTTCGATCAGGAATACCCAATTGAAATCGATGACGAGTACATCACCGAGTCTGGGTATTTGGTGCAACCAGTGGGGAAGCTATCCTCTATAGCTATTTCAAACTCTCACACCAGGTTGATGAATGTGCTGAGCGATGTTACCAGGCTGATCTACCCTGTCAATTCAGCTGCATCTGCTGAGCTTAGCGGTACCCCTACTTCAGGTGGAAGCAGCACCGCCAACGACGACGCGGGGATATTCCACAAAAACAGACTATTCAGTCTGCGATACTCCAACGTGGAGCAGCTAGAACAGGAACTGTTCATGTGGCGCGAGGGACTTGACAAGAATCTAAGACCGAATTTCGAAATCTTTGACAACAGCAGCGCCAACAACAACAGCAGTGGCAACAACAACAGCAGCAGCAACAACAACAACAATAATAACAACAGCAGTAGCAGTAGGAGCAGTAGTAGCAGCAGTAGCAACAGCAACAACAGCAGCAACAACAACAGCAACAGCAGCGGCAACAGTAACAGCAGTAACAGTAATCATCACTCTCCCCCATTACCTGTCCCGGTGGAGATTCGAAGAGCGAGAGGATTGCTTACTTCTGCGTACTGCTATGTGCTGATTGTTTTGTACAGACCGTTTGTGCACTACTGCAGTCCACGGTACAAGACCACCGTGATCAACTCCAAGGCCAAAAAATATGCTGCCAAGTGTATCGAAACCGCCAGAAGAACTGTGCACGTTGCTAATTATCTGTTGAACAATGGCGACTTGCACGGTTCATACTGGTTTTCAAACTACACGCTGTTTTTTGCAGTTTCATGTTTGTTGTACTACGTTCACGAGAATGGCAACGATGACACCACTGTGGAGATTATGAATGACGCAGAGATGGGCAAAAATGTGCTGGACGCTATTCGAGAAACCAGTATCACCGCGGGAAGAACTTATGACGTGCTGAACCAGATGTTTAGCCAGTTGACCAACCCTGGAGATGTACCCGACGCGTATTCCCAGAAACTGGGACCCTTGGAGAACCCAGCCTTGTCCACAACATCAACCACCACCACGTCACCCGTTGGTACCACGCCGACCCAAACATCACAACAACAACCGCCTGGGTTTTCTGAACTTGGCCGCGATGAAAATGTTTTGCCGTCTCAGTTTAACCCTACGCGGTCTAATAACTCTACACCGGTGAATGGAGCCAGAGGGCACCAGGGAGACATGGGACCACCACCACCACCTTATCAGCAACAGTCACAGCAACAGCAGTCACAGCAGTCACAGCAGCAGCAACAGCAGCAGCCACAGCAGCAGCCACAGCAGCAACCTCAGCCATTACAGCAGCAGCAGTCACAGCAGCAACCGCAGCCATTGCATCAGCAGCAGACACAGCCAGTGCTTGTAGTTGACCCGGCCACAGCAACTCCAGAGGCACTACCCTCCTCGATAACTATCAGCGAGAATGGCGATACGGTGGAGATGTACGCGCCAGGGCTGTTAGATCACGTTGATGCACAGCTGTTTGGTAGGTTTTTACCGCCGTATATGATGAATGTGGATGAACAGTATGAGTCCGTAGGGTACACTGGAGACGCAGCCTTGAGTCAGACTATAATGACAGGAGTAGAGATACCCCAGCAGAATCATCAGCAGCAGCAACATCAGCAACATCAGCAGCAACAGCAGCAGCAGCAGCAGGTTGAACCACAGATTGGAAATGAGAACCTGTTGGCAACTCCAAACATGAGTGATCGAAGGAGGAGCAGCGTGGGTGGGTTTCTATCACCAAGAAGCTGGGATGAGTTTTTATCTCAACATGTTGAGTTATCAGGCATGACGAGTTTTATGAATATTTGAATAATTTATTAATATATATACATTTTTTTGATTTTTTTTTTTCCCATTCTAGGTTTATTTTTAAGTAATAATAATAATAATAATAATAATAGTAATAATACAAGAATCAGTATCTATGGCAACAGCTTGTTCGACCCTGCCGAGTGTGAAAGCCGTTTGTTGATATATTTCAATACTCAAACCATTGCCTCCATTGGTTTTAACTTTGTTTTCAGTCCATTCACTAGCACCAAAGGTCTAAACCAGCAAGACCCCCCGGAGTACACAGCAATTGCCACCACCAGTATGACCAAAAAGATAGACACCGGGCTCATTGATTGGGTCTTGTTGACAATTGGACATGCATGAGGGGTACGCACGTCGAAGTAGAACCAGCAGTCATTATGGCTGGTTACATAAGTAACATGAGCATCATGTTCGCCCACTGTCTCACGGTCACATTTGAACGACAGTGTGCTCAGTTTCCTGAAAGGTGTAGGTTGGCCGTCGGGACCTAAGCACGGAGATCCATCCTGATACTCCAAAAGTAAGGTTCTGCCCCGGAAAAACGGTTTCTGTGTAAGTGATCCTATTGACTGGGCTGTTTTCTGTCCTCCAGACTCGTCAATGTAATACCCGCTTACATTAGCGCTGCTGTCTACTCCTTGGAAAGTCAGTGATGCATGGTCAGACACAGGCTGACATATCCCCAACGTGAAATTATAAGCAAAGGCTGGCGAGTGCACCGCCCAGTCGGATGTTTTCCTTGTATTGGGAGAAGACAAGGCAGATATATACTTGGAGGTCAATGGACTCAAATCAAAGAAGTTGCCGGTAGTCGGGGATGTAGTTGAGCAAAACGGTACCTCCTTGGTGCTGCCACCATGTTTGACTGGTTTCTTGGGCGACAGCGTTCGGGGCCTGGAGGGAGATCCCTTGCGTGTGGTCAATGCATGGGTACTGCTGAGCAAAAGCGATATCAGTATAGCCACTATAGCTATTGAGCCTCTCATATGGCATGTGTATATATATACAGATCTAAAGGATTTAACGATATCGATCAGGAGTAGCCCTCAACCAAAACAGCGAACCCTGTGAGCTAGCCAGAAAGCCAGTAAGGATGACGAGCCAGAAAGCCAGTAAGCCAGTATGATACAAACGAATTAAGGATAACATGCATCTCTGTATATAAAACGTCCTCCTACTTTTAGATAAAAAAGGTCACGTGACCTGGACGTGTAAACTGAAATGCGAGGATGATATGGATCTAGCTCGACTGGGGCGATTGAGCTAGGGCCAGAATGCTAGGGCGAGATAACCATAAAGCAGTGCAGTTAAGGGTTATTTAGGCAGGTGAAGCCGTTTTTTTCAGGGAATAGAGCCATTTGTGGAGGTTGGAGCTTAGGGTCGACCTTGGCAGTTCATTACAGCTAATAGAACGGCAGTTATACTCTCTGGAACGTTCTGAAATTTCAGATTGACTGGGACAAAACGACGAAACAGCACAGAACAGAACAGAACAGAATAAGAACAATAATATGAACAATAATAATACAATAATACAATAATACAGTAATACAATACAAGTACCAAGTAAATATACAGTAATAAGTCCTTTGAGTATAAATAACATAGGCTCGAGACAACTATGCGTAACTCTCAGAATGAAAAATCCCAGATTTGTGACTGCGTTTTTTATTTCGTTCTCACAAATTTCAGCACAGGTGCCACGCACGCCGTGACGCATGTGCCGCCTTATATCCACTTACTGTAAACTGTGGCTTCGCGGTGACCCAAGAGATAAAGAAGTCTGAAATTTTTTTTTTCTCTCCTTCTTCTTCTTTTTCTTCTTTTTTTTTTTTTTTTCCTTTCTCCTTTCTCCTTGTCAACTCACACCTGAAATCAACTGGCATTTCTTTCTGAGTACACTTTTAGTTCTAATTACTTTGTTATTACTCTAAACTTATTTTAAAAATGGTATGTTTGAAAGCAGTTTGTTATGGGTGGTTTCTGGGGATTTTTTCAGTAACCACCACATGTTTGGAGTTGTGGCATTAATGAAAAAAAAATTTTTTTTTCTTCTTGCACCAAGTGAAAATTTTTTCATTGCTCTCTTGAAAAACTTTTTTTTTATGTTATTACGAAACATGCTAACTAGTTTATAGGGAAAAGAAAAGGCTCATCTTAACGTCGTTGTCATTGGACACGTCGATTCCGGAAAGTCTACCACCACCGGACACTTGATTTACAAGTGTGGTGGTATCGACAAGAGAACCATTGAGAAGTTCGAGAAGGAGGCTGCCGAGCTCGGAAAGGGTTCCTTCAAGTACGCTTGGGTTCTTGACAAGCTTAAGGCTGAGAGAGAGAGAGGTATCACTATTGATATTGCTCTCTGGAAGTTTGAGACTCCTAAGTACATGGTTACTGTTATTGATGCCCCTGGTCACAGAGATTTCATCAAGAACATGATTACCGGTACTTCTCAGGCCGATTGTGCCATTCTTATCATTGCCGCTGGTGTTGGTGAGTTTGAGGCTGGTATCTCCAAGGAGGGCCAGACCAGAGAGCACGCTTTGCTTTCTTTCACCCTTGGTGTCAGACAGCTCATTGTTGCCGTCAACAAGATGGACTCTGTCAAGTGGTCTGAGTCTAGATTCGATGAGATTGTCAAGGAGACCTCTAACTTTATCAAGAAGGTTGGTTACAACCCCAAGACTGTTGCTTTCGTCCCCATCTCTGGATGGAACGGTGACAATATGATTGAGCCCTCCAGCAACTGCCCCTGGTACAAGGGATGGAAGAAGGAGTCCAAGGAAGGCGAGAAGACTGGTAAGACTCTTCTCGAGGCTATTGACTCTTGTGACCCTCCTGCCAGACCTGTTGAGAAGCCCTTGAGACTTCCCCTCCAGGATGTTTACAAGATTGGTGGTATCGGAACTGTGCCTGTCGGCAGAGTCGAGACTGGTGTTATCAAGCCCGGTATGGTTGTCACCTTTGCCCCCGTTGGTGTCACCACTGAAGTCAAGTCCGTTGAAATGCATCACGAGCAGCTCCCCGAGGGTCTCCCCGGTGACAATGTCGGATTCAACGTTAAGAACGTTTCCGTTAAGGAAATTAGACGTGGTAACGTTGCCGGTGACACCAAGAACGACCCCCCCAAGGGTTGCGCTTCCTTCACTGCCCAGGTTATTGTCTACAACCATCCTGGTCAGATTTCTGCTGGTTACACCCCTGTCTTGGATTGTCATACCGCTCATATTGCTTGCAAGTTTGCTGAGCTCATTGAGAAGATTGACAGAAGAACCGGTAAGTCTGTTGAACAAACCCCCAAGTTCATTAAGGCTGGTGACTCTGCCATTGTCAAGATGATTCCCTCCAAGCCCATGTGCGTCGAGTCCTACACTGAGTACCCTCCCCTTGGACGTTTCGCCGTCAGAGACATGAGAGTCACCGTCGCTGTCGGTGTCATCAAGTCTGTTGACAAGTCTGACAAGGGTGGTGCCGGTAAGGTTACCAAGTCTGCCCAGAAGGCTGCCAAGAAGTAAGTATACTAGTATACGTATTTCGTGGAGAGAAGAAACTCTTTGAGAACAAAAAAAAAATTTGGAATAGAAATCTCTTTATAAAAACTCTTAATATCTGAAGAAGAGAAAGGTCTGTAGTAGTTTACAGGTTTGACCCCTTTTTTGTATAAAAAAATAAAGATTTTTCTTAATAACTGGTTGTAAGTAGATTATGCCTGATAAGACTTTGTAGAGATGGTTCTTTGGCACACAGCCCTTTTGGGCCAAGAGTCACGTGTGTTATCTGAATCCAAATTTTTGCTGTTTGCCAAGATGCCAAGAGATTTTCCCTTGGTTCAACCCTCACAAGGTCTTTTTTTTTTTTCACTCACGAGCTTTATATATAACACACCTGCTGAACCTTCTTCACCCTTTATATCTTCACTCTTTATATATAAACCCTTTTTTTTTACTGTTCTTTTTGTGCTGATTTTTATTATATTTATTCCTCATGTCTTTGTATGAGTATTCACTTCCGCAGGACGGCTCTGGCCAGCGCAAGGACTCAACCTGCTCCTCGTCTGTGTCTCCCGGGTCTGTGGACTCGCCAACCACGCCGCATTCAACCGTGTCTATGGGCTCCAGTGTCACCTCAGTGGGGAGCTCGCGCAATAACAGCCAGGGCTGCGGCCAAGTAGTTGCAGCTAACCAGAGTTTCAGCTATAACTCTGCCGCCGCCGCTGCTGCCACTGGGGATTTGCTGGTGGATAGCGTGACCTCGCTGCCTTACTCGTCGTCTGTCATTGTGCACGACGATGCTTTGCCTATTGGGTTCCACCCCACTGCGTTGTCCGATGACGATACCTTGTTCCACTTCAAGCCGGCGGCCAAGGAGCAAGAAGAAGAAGAAGTAGTCAACAACCTGGAGAGAAAGACTAGTAACTCTTCTATCTCTTCAGGTACCTGCGACGGGTCTAGTCCTATTGAGCACCAGCACCAGCACGAGCAGCAATCACAAGATGCAGAAACACACCAGTGCAAATGGCTCCAGTGCCGCAAGACTTTCAGCGACCCTTCAGAGTTGTATGACCATTTATGTGAAGCACACGTTGGCCGAAGAGTTACCAGGAACTTATCGCTTACCTGTCGATGGGAGAACTGCAGAGTTACTACTGTCAAACGGGACCATATCACTTCTCATATCAGGGTCCACGTCCCCTTGAAGCCGTTCAAGTGTCCCTCATGTACCAAGAACTTCAAACGGCCCCAGGACTTGAAGAAACATGAGAAGGTGCATGAGTCTAGAGCTAACAAAGCTGCAGCTGCCGTTGCGTCTGCCGCCGCGGTTGCCCAACAAGTCAACTACTTGAAGAGCTCACTGGCTACTGGTGCTAGTACTAATATTCCAAATGCTGGGTATACTACTACCAATACCACCAACCTGGGATTATATGATTACACTGGTTTGAATCTTCAACAGGATTATAGACCTGTTACGTATCCAGATTACAGAGCCGCTCCTACTGCTCCTGCTGCTGCTGCTGCTCCTGTTGCTGGCCAAAAGAGAGGCTTGGATAGTGCTATTGACTTCTTTGACGATGTCAAACGATCAAAGATTACCCCTATTTATTCAAATGATATTGCTAGCCGGCTATGTTCAATGGAAACTCTGATAAGTCCCGACAACTATAGCAACAACGGTAGTAGTAATAATAGCCGGTTACTGCCATCGTTCAGAAGTAGGCAGGAGTTACTCGATGCTGATAATTTCTTGGCTCAGTTGTCGTACAACATGAACTATCAAAGTCAGCTCGGGTACCAGCAGACACATGCGCAAGCTCCTCAGCAACAACAGCCACAGCCACAACAACAGGCACAGCAGGCACAGCCACAGCAGCAGCCACAATTGCAAACACAACCACAGCAATATGCTCCGGTCAATATATATCCAAATATATACGAGGGCTCGTTTGCACAGGGTTTGGGAAGCAATGTCGGGTATAACAATACTGTTGACAGGACACCTCAATTGGCTAGTAGATATGACTATGATAACAGCAGATACATTTCAGTGGGCACATACCAGCGAAGCTCCAAGAAAGACGTTGAGTCAGAGAAGGAAAAGAAAGAGTCAGAAGTTGATGAGCTGGCTTCGATGTTGGATAAGACAAGTATCAAGGATATGAAACTACAATTACAAGTAGTTGATACGCTGAGATCCTTGGTTGCTGATTTATTGTCTGACTTCAAAGAATCCAAAAAGAGCAACCAAGAAGATAAAGTTGACAAGGAAGATTATGTCAAGTTGTATCCAAAGATTGCAGCTTGTTAAGACTAATGATATTTATTTTGAATTATTTTTTTTTTTTTGCTTTTTCAAATTTTTTCTCCTTTTTTTTATTTTTTTTATTTATATACTATAATATACTATATACTCACTTATTACAAAGCTAGGCGCTGTTGTAGATACTCTCACTTATACAAATGGTCCTCTACTGCCTTATAGTATCTTCCACCAGAAACGCTAAAGGATGCAACAAACTTGTCCAGTTCCTCGACACTCTTCTCCGACAACACCACTGGGGCAGAGTTTTCCACAACTCGTTCAGGTCTAGTTGCGCCCGGGATAGGAATAATCTTGGGGTACCCCTTTGAACCTGACTTGGCTCTAATCCAGGCCAAGGCAACTTGAGCACCAGTTATACCTTCAGCCTTAGCAACTTCATTTACTTTAGCAGCCAATGGCAAGTTTTTCTCAAAGTTCTCCGGTTGGTATCTGTCCAAATAAAAGGCAATGTCACCCTTAGGCATATCGCTTAGAGTAGCAACCTTACCGGTAAGGAATCCTCTTCCGAGGGGTGAGTATGACACAATGGGGATACCTAGTTCAACACAGGTAGCAAACACACCGTTACCAGCTGCTTCTCTTGACCACAGCGAGAACTCAATTTCTACAGCGTCGACAGGTCTGATGGCGTGTGCTCGCTTGATAGTATCTGCTGAACACTCGGACAAAGCATAGTGTCTAAATCTGCCAGCCTTGATTAGCAAATCAATGGCCTTGACTGACTCTTCAATTGGGATCTCAGGACCAACTCTGGCAAGACAAAACATGTCGAGTTTCTTGTTTTTTCCAAACTCAAGTTCAATGCGCTCAATTGACGCATTAATTGCTTTGGAGCTGGAATCAGGGTGAGGCATCCCACTGGAAATGTCACATCCTCCCTTGACAGAAATATAAATCTTGCTGGCATTCTCAGGGTACGCAGCAAAGTATCTGCCCAATAGCTTGATACCAAACTCGGGCACGGGTTTCCCATAGAAATCACCAGATACCATGAAATTAGTACCCTGCTCAAGTGCAGTGTTCATGGTTGCAAATGCTTGCTCGTCTGGAGTTTGTATATCTCTCCAGGTCATGCCCATAAGCCCGAGACCAGTAGTGCTCACACAGTCAATAAAGCCAGTCATTATCAAAAGTTTTTATCAGTTAATTGTCAAGTAGAAGAGATAAATAGATATAATTCAAGAGATACTAAGAAAGAAAGAAAAAAAAAGGGGCTTCTGGCAAGCTCTTTATATACTCTTGCTAACATGGTCGAGAAGAGAATAAAGTCGGATTTTAGCATCGCCGTGAGCCGCACGCGTGCGGCGCCCTTCTCCGAGGCCAACTGAACATTGGTAATCAATCTCCGAGGAGGGTGTTTTCAATGAGCCAAAGTTGGGAATTTCAATTCTGGCATGGAGCAAGCCCGCGGGTTGAAAGTATTCTGGCCTGATACTAAGTCCGGGAAGGCTGTAAGTTTAGTTGTGGTTATTTGGTATAATTTTGGGTGGATAGGTGAGTATTATTTGGCGTGTTTTCAAGGTATAGTGTGGACTTAGCTGTCATCATGAACCAGATAACACAAACTTTCCAGGTCCAGTTTTAGATATATATATATATAATTGTTGACATTTGACCAAATGGAATCAAATCTATAATACTTAAACTTAAAGTTAAACCTTCCTGTTGAGAAGTTGAGATTGAATTTATATAGACGTGGTGAAACTCCACCGATTCATGCATGAACTGTGAACCGCATATATGTGCCGTTGAGTTAGAAACCATATGCTTATTGTGCCTGCATGCTCCGACCAGCCATTGAAATTTTTAGATATATATATATATAAAGTAAATACAATGATGAAAGAATGAACAAAGTCAGTTAGCTGTAAAACATGTGAATCATGATACCGGCCTGAGACACTCTGAATTAGAGTTTCAAACTTTTTTCTTCTGGTTTATACAGATCTTGTCTGAATATGCTTACTTTTGTAGGTAACAATAAAAAGCTACCCCGAAAATACTCACAATAGTAAATATACCTCCCCTTTTCTTTGAATATAGCAAGTATAAATTCCCGCCAAGGAAGTCGTAAAACCCGCGAGCGAGACAAACTCAATTGAGGAACCCAGTTCAAAGTTTAAACCAGGCCATATATATAAGCATATAAGTATACTTATATATATATATGTAGATATAAATATGTAACACGGTTGTCAATACTCAGTATGTTTGGATCAACCCCGTCAGTGCTTATTGCATTGTATATTCTCTGCACTGTGCTTGTGCATGCTGAGGATGAGCAGCAGCAGCAGCCCAAACTGCCTTCAATATACAATTGGCATTTGAATAACCCTAACGCGGAGTATAAAGACCGGCGTAGACGGGAGTATTGGCTTGAACGACAGCAGGACCTGCAAAGTCGCGAGGTGAAGAAGAATGACACTGGTTTGGCAAATAACTCAACTGACTCTGACTCTGACTCTGATTCCGACTCTGATTCGGAAACACCGCGCGACGCGGTAGGACTGCTTGATTCTTGGTTTACCTCAACCGCCAACTCTACCAATAATAGCACCACCAATTCTGGAATCAAGGGTACAACAAACTCGAAACCTGACTTGGTGTATGGCAAGTACTATGTTGGTGGTGCCACGAAACCGTTTAAAACTGGTAGAAACTCTAACCACGGGTTGGCAAGTTCTACAATCAGTTCGGTCCAGATTGCCCAGATTTTGCCCGGGTACTGGGGCAAGCAGGGCAAGGTGCTCATGTATAGCTATAACATTAGCTTGGGTAGTAACAAGAAGCGAGATGATGCAAGTGGAAATGGTGACACGAAGTTGACTATTGATTGCATGTGTATTCCTGATAGCTGGTGCTCTTGTGATACAGTTGAAGACTACCCTGGGTTGTATTTGAAAGATTTGGCGAAGTATAAATCTCCACTGATTAACTTTGATCATGGAGGGCAGACCAATATCATTGCCGCTGCCGCCATGAATATGGCATCAAGGAGTAATAGTACTGAAAGCAATAAAGAGAAGGAGAAGGAAGAGAAGGAGAAGGAGAAGGAGAAGGAGAAGGAAGAGAAGGAGAAGGAGAAGGAAGAGAGGGAAAAGGAAAAGGACGACAAGAATGGTAAAAAGGAGGTTACAACCCAGAAAGATGACTCTGATGACTCTGACGACTCTGACTCTAAGGTTTCAGCAGCAAGACTGACTATAAACGGCACTGTAGACAATTTCAAGCAATCCAGTGCGTTACGCAACGGCGGGATATCGTTTAAACCAACTAGCAATGGTTATTTTATAGGTATCATGATAACAATTGTTATCTCGTTGGTAGCTGGGGTATTGTAGAAACGATAGATAGATCTAGATTAAACTTTTTTTTTTTTTTCATTCATATTCTTATTAGTTGTTTAGCATGCCCCCCGAAAGACGCACGAAAAATGGCGACTCACAATGTGCGTTTGTAATGCCTCATAAAGGTAACCGCAGATGTCACATGAGCAAGAGACCGAACGAGGAGTACTGTGCTCAGCATGTGCTTTTGGTGAAGGATAATATTGACGGACGTAAACGGATACCATGTACTATTGATCCGGGACATTCTGTATGGGAGGACAGGCTAGAAGCGCATTTAAAGAAATGTACAAGAAACAAAGTTGCAAAGGCAATTGTTGATCCTTGGGTATGCGAGAATTGCAATGTCGACGAGGACCCAATTGCAGAGCAAGAGCCAGAAGAAGATGATGTCAATGTTGAGTCGTGGATACCAAAGCTGCAAGAGGTATACCGAAGCATTAATGACGAAGAGATTGTTTTGAAAGTACTGCACCACCCTGGATTAGAGTCAAGGCTGGAGGAACTTGGGAACCGGAAACACGCGTTACAACAGTCATCGTTAATTGGACACTTGGAAGCAGAGAACATGCTGACCAGGCCTGGCGGAGTTATAGTGGAGTTTGGGTGCGGTCGCGGTGAACTGAGCCGGTATCTGGCCAGAGCACAAAGACTGAGTGATGTCAATTACAGTGCCAAGTTTCTGTTGATTGACCGAGCTGGTCCTCGGTTGAAACAAGATTCAAGGATTATCAAAGATTTCAATCTAGCGGTTTCTCCAGAGACACCAGCGCAACCACCAATAGTGGAACGAATAAAAATTGACATCAAAGACCTCAAGCTTGACCAGGTGCCACTTGCTGCCAGCTCGAGCAGTATTGTTGCAGTTTCTAAGCATTTATGTGGAGCAGCCACAGATCTCGCATTGCGATGTCTCCAAACTTCATATACCGGCGGCAGCGCAGGTGGCACAGGCGGGGTAATGGCACTATGCTGTCGTCAATTATGTACATATAATGCATACCCATCAAAGAAGTGGCTTTCCAGCCAGGGAATCACTCCTAGCGGGTTCAAGGCGATCTCTAAAATGACTTCATGGGCTATATGTGGCACCCGGCCTGGAACGCAACCAGACCAAGCTCGCAAAAACCTGGGGTTGCAAGCACGGAAAGTAATTGACTACGGGAGACTGTTGTATATGCGTGAAAGCGGGTACACAGCAGAATTAGTGGAATACATAAGTTCTGATGTTTCCCTAGAAAACATTTGCATGATTATCAAAAAGTTCTAATTCATGTATATATATATATATATAATATATATATATGCTTAGATTTTCTCACCCTTGAGACCGTGTTTCCAGAAGATCAAGTAAGGAGTGGTACCGTCCTCGCGGTAGTTCAACATGACAATCATGGCATCGGGGTCCATAGACTCACCAGTGAAGAAATCATAGTCCTTGAAGTTACCGATAACCTTCTTGACGTAGGCGGTGGCACCCTTCTCGAAGGCGGCAACGGCATCAGGGTCGTTCTCGGCCAAGTACTGCTTGACCTTCTTCATGTAACCCTTGATGTAGGTCAAGAAAGACTTCTTGTCAAAAGCAGTCTCCTGAAGTCTGAAGGAGTAAACAACATTGTTAACCTGAGCAGCTCCATCCTCGGTGTCATCCTCTCCATCTTCAGCAGAAGGGTTGGCTCCGATGTTGACATCACCACCAGCACCAACGGTAATCAGCTGGGAGTCAACCTCAAACACAGCTCCATCAACCTCCTTGATGTCGTAGGCATCAGAGATCATTTCATCTCCAGAGATGACGTCCTGCAAGAGTTAGACTATGTTTAACAAGCAATTTTAATTGGAACACCTACCTTGAAAATCAACATGCTGAAATTATTTCTTTGAATTAAAAACCTTGAAGGGTTGGATATGGAAGAAAGTGAAAAAAAAAAAAAAAAAAAAAAAAAAAAAAATTTATTATGCTGAACAAAAAAAAAAAAATTTCACAAGCAGCTAGGCTCTCTCTCTCACCATCCACCTATAGTAAGACTGATGAAGTTGTCACATTGTCGAGCTGAGAGAATTACTACTGCCAGATCACAAAAAGGTACACGTGACTGGTTGGATGATGTTAAATACACGCAAAGAGGGCGTGGTAAGCGTATATTTCAGACCTTCTTTTTGGCTTAGGTAATTATTTGGCTTAGGTAATCATTTTTTTTATTTTATTTTAATTTTTTTTAATTTTTGTCATCTAAAAGAGAGAGGCGGAAGAGGAGTTGAAAAGGTCTAAGAGGGGGGGAGCTTTACAGGCACGAGATTGAGCTAAAAGGCGGATAGAAAGGATATTTAAGCTTTGGTATGAGTCAGCAGGACTGGAGATAGGTCCTCTCACAACGTGCAGAAACACAGAGACAAAAGCTAACCAGAAAGCTCTCTCGTAAAGAGGTTGAGCAACATGTGTGGAAATAAAATATACTAAAGGAGGATCTCTGAGGATTGACAATGATGTGCTTATCAGTGGTGTTGGAAGTGTTAGGGCTCAGATGACCTCCAGAGAGAGTCCCCCACTTGTGTTGTTCTGTTCTGTTTTGTTCTGTTCTGTTCTGTTCCCCTTAAGCGAGTTGTGCTTTTGTTTTAACTCTCAGTTCCAACAAATCAAACTGGTTTTGGGCAAAATAAAGAGTAAACCTAAATTGTCGGCTAAAAAGAGTTTTGTATCTACTGATAGTGTCATGATGTTCCTGGGATCCAACACTCTGGGCTTCTGTTTCTGTCAAACACGTTCATCATCAGAGGAGAGAATCAGAAACATGACCAGATTGACCACAGCCATCCTTTGCTTCTTTTGTGGATTCAATGCTCTTCGATCGATACATGTTTTAGCATGATATCCTTAGTTTAAGGGCCCACAAACAGTTTAAGTTTCTGAGTTATCAGTGGTTCAAATATTATTATATCCCATCCTGAAGGGGGGGCTTCTTCTTGTCTAATTTCATGTGCTGGTTGATTTATTATTATTGCTGGTTTTCTTGATTTATTATCATTATTATTATTATTATCGCTGGTTTTCTCTGATATAAAACCAACTAATCTTTTCCTCCTTTATCCCTCTTTTTTTTTTTTTTTTATTATTATTATTATTTCTCTTCTAGCTGCTTGTATTCTCCTTTTTTAACTCTCACTCCTGACATTCTGTGTCTTCGCCTCCTTATTGCTGAGTAAATTTCTAGTTATTATCTTCTGATCGTAGTAGCTGTGTGCAATCTGTGCATATCTCATCGAACTCTTGTCTCATCAGATATATATAAAGAACGAACTGGCTTCAAGTTTTTTTTTTCTTCTCCTACCAGTTCTTCTTCTTTATTCAGGGTTTTGCTCTTTGTCTCTACACATCATGTCCTCGCAGACTACACAGCAACCAAGCTTGGCTACTACTGCTCCTAGCCCTATAAACCACAAGCAGCCAATAGCAATTTCTAATCTGTCGCCCCAGGAGCAAGCGATTGTCAACAAATACGGGCAGGTCCCCTCGCGTTCAGACTTTGTCAAGCGAAAACTCAAGGAACGGAAGTACTTTGACTCTGGCGATTACGCATTGTGCAAATCTGGCCAGGAATCAGCTGCTGGTATTGGCGGAGTCGGCTGGCAACATCCTCGACCTGAAATGATTCCACACGGCTCCGGAAGTCCAACCGCAAGCAGGAGAGGTTCTCTAGCTTGACGGGGAGTGGAAAGCCAAGTATATTGGTACTTGGAGATTTTTATTTATCTTTATATATATTGGGTTCGTCCGTTATCTTATCTTATCTCTTTATCTGGCACGGTTTTTTTTTTGCATACATCTAAGCGGGATATCCTTTTTATTTTCTCATCATCTTTTTTTTTTTCTTTCTTCCTATTTCTTTGGCATCCTTTCTATCTGTGTAACTAAATTGTGTATATATCAAGCTGGTAATATCATGTTCATGCTGAAGTTTCTAATGTTGTGTTGGTTTTAGTATATACTTTTGAAGTGGTTGATTACGTAAGCCACAGGTTATGAACACTTCCGTACGTACATGTATATGTTGACAAATTTCAGGTTATCCTTACTACTGTAGTAGTAACTTCGAATATGACCCAGAATTTGACTACAGTGGAGAAGTTAACTAAGCTTGTTACTGTTTGTCTTTCTAAAAAATGGTCATCTCAACAGGTATGCTTTTGTCTGATTTGCTCTAGAATGATTTGTCTGACATTGTTTTTAGTTTCTCAAGTTCTGTAACCAACTTCAGGATTCATGTCCTCTAGACCAACAATCTGCCGCAGGTATGTATTGCATTTACTACATTCATTGGTGGCTTTTATTTTCTCCGTTCTAACTGACAGACTCGCTGTTTTCAACTAATCTCAACACATACTGCCCCAGGTTTCTAGAATACCTCTGTGTACTTGCATTTGACCCAAACTCTTTACTACCTCTACCAGCATTGTTGAGCCATCTAAGCGACCATAATGATATACAGTACAAAGACGCGCTACTGATAATGCTAGCCAAATCATTCGTGGCGTGGCCGCAATCTGGGAAACCGGCGTTAGTAACTGCGTTAACTCATTACATGAATATCCAATCACAACAAGTGAGCAAAGTGGATACAAACGCTCTGGCATTTTTAGTCTATGAAATTTTGAAAAAGGAGCCCGGGAATACGTTGCTGGCAAGACTTGATAAAGAATTGGTGGATAAATTCGCACAATCATTAGCAGAGTTTTCCAAGAAGATAGAGTCGACTCATTTGAAAGACTCCATTACAAAACTCAGCCTTGAATTAACACGAAGTAGCAGCAGCAGCATATCACAGACAGATAAACCGGAGAAGCAAACAAATATACAAAAAGATGTACAACACGATGGGAAATCACACGATAAACATCCAGTGCTACGACTTTCCAGGATATTCCGACTAGTGTGGTTTGAAAGTGCCATGTTATCTTCACAGTTCTCACTAGGGGAAGGGTTTTCCGAGGAAGTACAAATGATCTCCAAGGATGAACCACCTAGCATGGTCATTGAGGAACTGATAACCACCAGTTTTGATTGTTTTGCAGTTAGTCTGTTTCGCAAAGATCCTCCTAAATACGCTACACTATGGAGAGGATTCATTGTTAAAAGATTGCCCCTGATCATCCAAACTCTGTCTAGATCAGTTGGCACTAAAGAAAAACTGGACAATGTGTTTTGCCAGCCGTTGTCTTCACTTGACCGGCTGACTGTTAACTTAATACGTATATCAAGTGGAGGAGATGCTTTGGACGAGATGTTTTCCTCATTTCCCTCAACCAACACTGATATTCGCCATGATTTCTTACAGGCATGCATAGACCTGGGCATGCTAAGCCAGGATGCAATACAAAGGGCGCTGGGCGACGAGGCCAATGTAATTCAGGGCGATTCAAAACCTAGCTATGGCCCCGCTGGCTCTGATTCTATCTTGGACACTGACGGAACCTCGCTGGTGTCAATCGAGGACATGTTTCAGGTGGCGTCTGAGGAAAATGTGGAATACGTTTCCTTTGAAGATTCTAAAGTTATATACATGCTGAGAATATTCCCAGATTTGGATGGGTTTCGGCAAGAGAAAATTGCCCAGAACTTGGTACAATACACCAAAGACCTGATAAATTTCCAGAATTTCCGCGGATTGGGGCGTTTATGCCAGGCATTGGGATTATACCTGAGCACTGGACTTGATTTGATCTTTCTGCATATAAGTCCTGCCAAACTTCTATCACCACTTGGCACGTTTCTTAACCAATGGGTAACTGATGAGGATGAAACAAATTTCCAGGACGTGTATACTGATTTTGGATCAATGCTATTGTTCATTGTGGCTGCTTTTAAGCGTTGCGAGTTTCCATTGAGTTTTATCGATAATGGTGCTGCTGGCAATGGACTTGGAGAAACAAATCCCATGGCAGATATAATGAATGGAGATGGATTCTATGAAGATGACAAACAACAACAAGAACAACAACAGGAGCCACAGCAAGAAGTTTCTTTTGTGAAAAGTATATTAATGAGAGAGTTGGATGACCCTTATTATCCCACGGGCGTTTTGCTCGAAGATAACAGCAACATTCGAGATGGGTTGGGTGATTGGATCACTGCTTTATTTGATGCCGGTGGAATCAGCGATGACTTAATGAAATCATGCCCAATACAGGACCTGGTACAGATGATTCCTTTGATTTTTGAACAATCATTAATAGCATGCTACCGGGGCATAGTGGATATCGAGGTAGTCAAGGGAGGACTAGATTATTTCAGGCAGCCATTTTTATTACCCACTTTGATTGGCGCCTTCAAGTACTTGAACAGAGCGTTACTTGACAAGTTCCACTCACCAAGCATGTGTGACATTATCTTGCAAATCATGGGTGAACTCTTACCAAGCCCTGAGCTTGAAGGCACAGCGGGGAATATATATAAAATGCTGCTAGCGGTAATCTCAGAGGATCTATACAGTAGTTTGACATTACTTGAAAGCGAAATCCTAAAACAGGAAACCCAACTCCAACAGTTACAGCAGCAACAGTTACAGCAACAACAGCAACAGCAGCAGCTACAGCTGCAATTCCAGCTGCAAAATCAAAAATCAGTTGTGGCAAGGCTACAAGGAATAGTCAAGCCAATCGCAGATTCCCAGGCTAGAATGACTTACGATAGTGTCATGATCAAGGAATCCCAGTCTTTCAAACTAGCAATCAGAGAAAATATCAGCATACTTGTGAGATGGGTTGCTGCTATGGACCAGGGCCATTCGATTGGTCCTGCAGGATTCAACCTGAAAGTACTGGTTCTGTCTGTGAGAATACTGGGAGCGAGTCAAGTTTTTGATATCTTCCTGGAAGAACTCAACTTGGCATATGACCAAGCAATGGCCAACGGAGCACCACCACCGCCGCCGCCCCCAGCTACTGCTAGTAATAGCTGGTTCGGATATACGCTAGACACGATATCTGCGTTGACTATAGTGATAGACTCGTTGCTTTTCAAGAGCACAGTTTTGAGACGAGCAGCTACAGCGTTGAACGAGGATAAATCCCTGCGAAATTTGACTACTGGTAACAGACTAGATACCTCAATCCTTGAGATTGTGCTGAGCTCCAGCGACGGAGAAATCAAACAAAAACTACGACAGAGAGTTGAGGCTTTACTTGAACGGTTCATCAACAAGGAACAAAATACCGCTGCTAACAATAATAATAACAGCAACGAGAACCCCGGTGGTGGTGATGATGAGAACAAGACCAACCTGGAAACCCCTCTGAATGGCAAGAGTGAAAATGGATTCGACCCGGACACTGCGGACATTGACATGACTGGAATTGAAATTGGAGATGTTGCGTCTACCGGGTTCGACATGGATGACTTGTTTGGCGGAGCGATGGAGCCAGGTGCTTTGTAGCGGAGAATGCGGAGGAAATAAAAGCCAAGATGCGCTTTGTACTAAAGCGCAGATATTAACGGGATTTTTTCCCATATCCACAAAAACATTACAAACTCGAACTTGCAATTTTCCTACAAAGCCATAATAAAACGCGAAAGCACTTCTTCTATATGACAGTTTCCAAGGGCTGAAGCGTTGAGTCAAATATTCAGCGGTGCGACAATACTCCCTCGCGCGATAAATCGACATTGAGGCTCCGCCAAAAACATGTTTTACAATTTAGGGCCCTGAGTAGTGCGACGCGAAATGGCGCTCTAACAAGTCCACTCATCTTTGACTTTGTATACATACATATATATATATATATATATATTCCCACTATTAGCATTTCGCTGAATGTCCCTTCTGTATAGGTAGAGTCAAAGGGTACAACGAGTTCTTCCAATGTCAGAGATTGACTGCAAGGAAAAACTTGGCTCTGAGTGAGTGAAAAAGCCTAGTGCTGCGTGCGGCTGTGGTATGTGAGCCCACGAGGGAAAAAAAGATCTCTCGATCTGAGCTTTTATACGGGTGCATGTAGTAACAGTCGGCCGCTTTTGAATCTGGGTTGACAGTGTGTGCGTCGGTGAGATCCTATATATATACACACACACCTTCACTTGTATCTTCAACCCTCAGATATCTCCAAAAATTTCAACACTATTTTGCTAAAGAGGCTCTGTTTTGCGCTATCTTGGATATACAGTAATTGGTGGGATAGGTTTTTGCCTTTTGCGAGACTTGAGCATCTCTCCTTTTGTTGTCTATTCCAATCTTAGGTTTTCGCGGACATATTATTGTATTATCCTTCATTTTTAAATACAGCGCTTGAAACCTTAAATTTTTTCTGAGCCAGACAACCCGTTGTATCGGGTATAACACACCGCTTTCGGTCTCAGTGCTGAAAACTTAACTGCCGATATAGGATAGTTAAAACGTGCAGTGTGTGTGTAAACTGTTCCGTTGGGTTGGTGAACTTTTTTGGGGGTGAGTTTGGAGCGGTAAAAGGGTCAACCACGAATTAATATAATACCGGCGGGACTCTGTGCGAAATCAACCAGAGGGTTCGTACACTCAGGCTTTGTATTACAGTATATTTTTGGTTTTTGATACATTTGGATTTGGCTTTTGTATTGTTGGTTTCTTCTTTTCATTGCTATTTTCTACTCACAAAGCGCGCCCGCGATTACCCAGATACATGCGAAAAACTCTGGCAAAGCTGAAGCCGTTGCTTCAACCAGCAGCATCGCTTTCGCTAGCAGGCTCACCGGATGATTTCTACATCGAACTGAATGACCCACATAGGATATATGCTCCAGGAGAGACAATCCAAGGCAGTGTGGTGCTGGTGATACCCAGGGACGTACGAGCTGCTCAGATAGTTTGTGAATTGACCGGGTTAGTCACAATAAAGAGTAGTCTGGTAAAGGGCAAATCTTATAAACACGAGCTATTCAGGACTTCGCTGTTATTGTGGGGCGAGGAAGAGATCGTGTTGGCTGATACAACAACAGAGGACCAGTCAAGTCGGCGAGAGCTAAAAAAACAGACAAAGAAAAGTACAACTGCACCAGCATCTACAAGCTCTGATGCTGCTGCTGCCTCTGCTGCTGCCGCTGCTGCTACTGAAACAAACACGGAGGCTGTGCTTCCTCGCGGAGAACATAATTTTGCATTCGAGTTTGACTTACCCAAGAAATCATTGTACAATAGCCTTGAGTTTGAACGAGGATCAATAGCATACACGATAAGTGCCACATACAAGCGAAAATCCTTCGGCAGGTCATATGGAATATCTATGATGCCATCCTCTACTTGTGAAAAGGCATTGTCGGTGGTATGCCCAATAGATGTATCAATACTAGCCAAACCCACTCCTACTTCATTGCTGGTCGATGTCACAAAACGGAAAAAACAAAAGGGGTCGGTAGGCGTGACGGTATATGTGCCCCAGCGAGGGTACCTCAGAGGAGATACCATTCCTGTGAAGATCCAAGTGGATCATATAAGACCGGTACGCAGTCTTACTGGGGCAGTAGTGACTTTTTCAAGAATAAGTCGGATCATGGCAGGACCGGACGTAGAGCCACAATCTTTTAGAAAGGACCTGGCACAAACTATTTCTCCGTTGTTAGTCGATCCTAATACGCTGCGGACTACAATAATTACAAGTTTAAGAGTACCCCCGGATACATTCCCCACCACCAAGGGCCACCAAATGATTGCGTTTCAATATTGCGTGGAGGTTGTCCTAGACCTTAGTGGCAAATGGTCAGTGAAGACCCGAGAAGAAAGTGCCAGCAATGAGAGTGGTGCTGAGGGCAATGTATCAAATGGGACTTCAGATAATATCAGCATCAACAACACTATCAGCAATGCTTCAAGTGACATGCTAGAAACAACAGCTAATTCCGACTGTACGACTGATGGATTTATTCCACATTTTGTAGATACAGACCGACTCAAACGGAACCGGGGGGTTGTCTCGCTATGGACAGAGATCATTATAGGTACCCACCGCAGCGACGTGTCTATACCCAGCACCAGCACTTCCCCTGTTTCTCAGCCTACTGCAGGAGCAGCAGGAGCAGGAGGCTCACAACACACACATTCAGGCAGTCAGCTTGGCAACAACGCAATGCGCACTTCGCCGGTATCCACAACGTCATCGGGCGGTAGCTCAAGCTATGGGCTACCACACCTGGTTCGATACGAGGATGTTGAGGCTACGGTGATATCGGGACAATCAGAGAAGGAGCGACTGAAACAACGAGAATTAGCATTATTGCCATCGTCGCCTCCCTCACAATTGAATAGTACAGACCGAAATCATGCACGAGTATCCTTTGGATCTTCTGATGATCCGCTCAACGATGACGTGGAAAATGAGGAATGGAGAGTGCCGGTATATACTGAGCGACACGAGTCTTGTACTCGCAACTTGGCTGTTCCCGGCAGGCCAAACGTCTCTAGTACTGTCCATATTAGCCAGACGTCAAGCAAAGCAGACGATGCTGAACGAGCTAGACTTGAACATTTGGCGAGCGAGCCCGATTATGTTCCAGCATATGAACACAATGGCGGAGAGGTTAGCGAAAGCACCAGTAATGATAACGACGACTTGGACGCTGCAACCGTGGTTCCGACAGCACCACCTTTAACTTCGGAGACCACTGAGACTAGTTCAGAACCTATAGAGGCTTCTTTAGCTTCAGAACCTCCAATAGCAACGGCGCCACCGAAAACAACCACACCGCCAGCAGGTACGGCACCGCCGTTGATGGAACTTCCAGTGCAGGATAACAATACTAATGAACACAGCAAGGACACGCACGAATCTAACGAACCAGAATGATATGAACGAACATAAACCCACAGAATATGATATCAGCTATTAGTCTATTTATGAATTTGCAGTATATATATATATATATATTTAGATCTGTTTCAAAATGCTAGCAATTTGTATACTAGCCATCCTTAGTTTGTACCAGTAGATCCAAACCCGCCAGCACCACGAACAGTGTCATCCAGAGTTTGCACAACCTCAATAGGCAAAACCTCGATTTTTTCCACAATCAATTGAGCGATCCTATCACCGGGAGCGATTTTGAAATCTTCGCTAGAATGGTTGAATAGTAAAACCCGGACTTCTCCTCTGTAATCAGCATCAATGACTCCCGCACCCGTTGATATACCATTTTTGACTGCTAGTCCACTTCTAGGGGCAACTCTGCCATATGTTCCCACAGGTAAGGCTATCGAAACACCAGTGCTGACTAGTCCGCGACCGTTGGCTTTGATTTCACTCGCCTCAGAGGCATAGATGTCAAACCCGGCTGCGAAAGCTGAGCCTCGGGTGGGGACCTTGGCGGTCTCAGAAAGTAACGCTATTTTGAGAGCTGATGCAGCAGACATATTGATTTTTAAGAGTTGAAGCGAGCTGTGAAAAATGAAAAGAAGCTGAGTTCTGTTTCAGACTGGGATAAATCTATAAACGTATACCGCGTCGCGTTCGACAATTTACGCGAAGCGAATCTTGATAACTATAGCGCTATATAGCAGCGCGGCTTAATTTACCAGATTACGTAATCTTTTTTTCTTTCTTTCTTTAGGGGTCAAAAGCCTGGCACGGCGGATTCCAAAGCTCAGAGTGGAAACTAAAACACTTTGTGGACAGTATACACCGAAGGATCCTAGTATGTTGGGAACATCTTGCTGTGAATCCTTTTTTAACTGATCAATGGAGATCGCTAAGGGGGATAAAAAGGTCCAGCGGTAAGTCGTAAAGAGGAAAGTATAAACTGGTATAAAGGAAAACGTGAAAGTGACTGGTATCTGAAGTGTCTTGGGTATTCATTTTGCTAGGACCAGACTTTCTCTTGTACTCATAATATGCAGATTCCGCTAGCTGAACCCTTCCGCTTACCTGTTGACTATCAAGCTAGCTCCAAACTCCAGTCAGAGTTTATTAGTCACTTGAAGAGGCTCATTCCGGCTCATACTACCTATCACTACAGTCATTCAGTCTTGTCGTTTTCAAATCATGACAAAAAAAGCTTCGACTGAGACACTTCTCTCAGCCATAATCTCAAAATCTGCTGGTGGTCCTCCGACTCACCAGCTAAGCTGTGTGTACACCTTTGACAAATAAAAAAAAAAGATGCGTATGAATTACAGGCCTGATACCCCAGAAAAAACGTTATGCAAAGCCGGGGCATAATTTACAAAAAACACTGGAGTATAAAAATAAGCGCTCACCCTCTTTCCCCCAAAACTTTTTTTATCTTCTTCCCATTCACTTTTCTCTGCTCTAGCAACTCTTGCTTCTTCTTCAGTTACCGCTGTCTGTGTTTTGTTTACGTTGAGTCGATGTTTCTCAATATCTCTAATACCATTCTCACCTTTCTGTGGTCCACCTTTTTTTTTTTTGTCTTTTTACTTCCAAACCATAATAACAATAGTCACAAGTATCTGGAGCTCTCGGTTCTTTCCAACAGCTCTAAGGGTCACCGCTTAGGCCCGTAAGTACTGACAGCTTGGATTCATCTCAGGCCTGGGTATTATGGCAGGTTGCATTCTTCAGTCTCTGCTCAGGTTTGTAAGACCCGCACCCAACACTAATACCAGATCTTATGTGATGGAATGACACCATGATAGCAAACCAGCACCTCAACCTGAAATGACACCACAACAAGCTGAGATTTATACCCAAAAGCGCATTATTAGGCTCGTGAATTCCAACAATAATCTCTAGTTTGCCGCGGCTCAGACTTGCAAGCTTAGCACCTGTCACTATACCAAGTCTAATAAAAAATGATACCGGATATGATAGCTAGCGAGCCAAGCTATCCAAAAGTGCTTGATTAAGCTTGTGAATTCTTACAGAATGCTTCCATCTGTCGCGCCCCTGTAAACCCGCACTCAACACGATACCAAGCCTAATGAACGGAAAGATACCGGATATGATATACCAAGCCAGCAACTCAAGTTAAAATAAGACCAGGTCCTCGACCCTAGCATAACAAGCTGGAGTTTATACCCAAACTGTTGAATAAGCCCTGTTTTTGACAAATGCCTTCATCCATTACAGCCTGGGCTTGCAAAAACCTCTGGAAACATACCTTCATCTGTCCATGGCTACTACACCAAGTCCAGTCAATGGAATAATACCATGCTTGGTACACAACCAGCACATGGATACCAGCACACCGAGCAGAGTTATACCCAAAGGTTGGTAAACTTACAAATTCTGACAGGATGCTTTTATCTGCGGTGACTGAGACTTGCTATACCAAGTCTATTGGGGTGATGACATGTTACCAAATATGAAACGAAGCCAGCAATTCAACCTGAAATAATACCAGGTCCATTTCCACGCCAGCACAAGAAGCTAGGATATCCATCCGTTGGATCAGCAATTGTCTTGACGATTGCTTTCATATGTCAGTTAATATCATACCGAGTCCAGTGGATAGAATAATACCACATATATGATACCCCAGCCAGCAAATGGAAGCTAGAATTATACCAGACCCAGTTGGATACCGGCACACTAAGCTGAGAGATATACCCTAATCTTTGGCCAAACTTGCAAATCCTAGTGTATCATCTGTCACAAGCATCAAAGGGAAGCGCTCGTTCTTCATTGGAATAATACCAGGTATCATATGAAGCCAGCAAGTCAATAATTACAAGCTAAATTGACAGTATTTAAGGCGTGACACCAGCACAACTTTTATTCTATTTGTTTTTTCTGAGCTTTTTAGATTACGTCAGCAATATTGTGGAGATCCTCAGGGGCAGTTTTTGCGGACTAGTTGTGCATGCATGAACAACTTCCACTCAACATGCAGCTTACAGATTTCCAAGACCAAAGAATAACTGAAGCAATGTGTTTGCTTTAACTATTGAATTGGTTGCGGTACTGTTTTTTTTTTGTGTTTCCAGGTGAGACATTTTTGCGAAAGGGGTTCGACAGTAGTTTTAAGAGAACCGACAAGTTGCGCTGCGAGAACCAGTCGGAAGATAAACGTGAGTTAAATGATAAGTTTAATGAGAGCTAACAGATTGGGGTTTTTGAACTCGCTGTGTTGTATGACCAAGGATAAAATGAAGTACAAGCAGCGTAAGAGTGATATCATTTTGCTCCAAGTCGTTTCTCTAACTTTTCACTAACTGACTTTACACAGCACACTGAAAGTTTTGAGAAGCAAATTTTGAGAAGCTATGTGGCAAAGAGGTCAGAGATATTATATTCCCTCATTTAGCTATACTAGACGTTCAGAGCCATCGAAGGGCCATCTCTACGCTCCTTGGATCACAGCAGCCAAGAGCAGATAAAGTAATAGAGCATTTTCGCGATGGTAGTGGCATAAATTGGAATGGTTATAGCTTATGACGTTTTGGAGGTTTGAACTGAAGACAAGCTGATCAATGCAGAATTACACAGATGGACTCACACTTCTCAGTATCCATTCGCCCGTGTATTAGAACTTGTGAGTATTTGAGTGATATGTTGAATTGAGTCCAGTGATGTACACCTTGATGAGAGGACAGCTGTGGTCGTGATGAAGGTGAAGATAATGATGAAGATTCTGACTCTGGTTTAAATTTATTTCATTATTGGGTGAACGTCAGTTTTGGCTTTTATGCAAATGCAGATGCTGGCTATGATGAAGGTTCATTCCGTGAATTTGATTCTCAGTATACTTACCATGAAGGCGATTTTAATAGAGATACAGATCTTGTCTATGACTATGAAGCTTTCTATTATGCCAGTTCAATGCAAAGGTTATATCGATATGTTATCATATTAGATCAAGCTACTTCGAGTTCTCCCAAAGCAACGGCCTTTCCAAAGTTTCCAAAGCTTTCAATTAGAAATGAAAGCTGAGAAAATATACTTGCTGCGAGAAGTCTGGCAAAGCTCGACTTCATTCTTGTGAGCTCACTCTGTGCAGTTGTACTGCTGGTGGTTCTCAGAGGCTACTGAAAACCAAGCCCTGGATTCACATAATTGAAAGGATACAGAAGCTATTGTATTAACCTAGCTTTGAGCACGAATCCAGGCCTACTTTCGCCCTCATTGCAATCCGCAAATTGCAATTTTTTTTGACTGAAACTGTCAGTAAAGGCTGGAGCTTTTCAGCTCATTTTCACGGCCGTTTTGACATGAACTGAACGAGATGATTACGTAAAAATGTCAAAAAATATAGATTTATCACGTGGAGACTGAAATTCATTTCTCAAGCCATTAAAAATCGAATCTGAAAAGCGAAAGGGTGTATAAAAAAAAAAATTTTTTTTCAGATAAATCTTCCACTTGACAAAAAAAAAAATTTTTCAGTCCTTTTCAGTCTAAAAGCACTCTTCTTTTTTTTTTGTATTTATACTTTTACCTTTCCACCTTTTTTTTTTATTTATATAAACCCTTCAAAAAATAAAAAAAAATATACAAAATGTCTTCTGCTGGTGACGGAACTTATCCTGGTGCTATTGGTATCGATTTAGGTACCACCTACTCCTGCGTTGCTACTTATGACAGCGCAGTTGAGATCATTGCCAACGAGCAGGGTAACAGAGTTACTCCTTCTTTCGTTGCTTTCACTGACAAGGAGAGATTGATTGGTGACGCTGCCAAGAATCAGGCTGCCTTGAACCCTAGAAACACCGTCTTTGATGCCAAGCGTCTCATTGGTCGAAGATTCGACGACGAGAGTGTTCAGAAGGATATCAAGAGTTGGCCTTTCAAGGTTATCGACAACAATGGAGCTCCCTCCATTGAGGTCCAGTACCTTAACGAGACCAAGACTTTCTCTCCCCAGGAGATTTCTTCTATGGTTTTGACCAAGATGAAGGAGATTGCTGAGGCTAAGATTGGTAAGAAGGTTGAGAAGGCCGTTGTTACCGTCCCTGCTTACTTCAACGACGCCCAGAGACAAGCTACCAAGGATGCTGGTTCAATTTCCGGCTTGAACGTCTTGCGTATCATCAACGAGCCTACCGCTGCTGCTATTGCTTACGGTCTTGGTGCTGGTAAGTCCGAGGAGGAGAAGAATGTCCTCATTTTCGACTTGGGTGGTGGTACTTTCGATGTCTCCCTTCTTCAGATCCAGGGCGGTGTTTTCACCGTCAAGGCCACTGCTGGTGACACTCATTTGGGTGGTCAGGATTTCGATACTAACCTTTTGGAGTACTTCCAGAATGAGTTCAAGAAGAAGTCTGGCCAGGACATTAATGGTGATGCCCGTGCCTTGAGAAGACTCAGAACTGCCGCTGAGCGTGCTAAGAGATCTTTGTCTTCCGTTACCCAGACTACTGCTGAGGTTGACTCTCTCTTCGGCGGTGAGGACTTCTCCGTCAACATCACCAGAGCCAGATTCGAGTCTCTCAACGATGCTTTGTTCAAGTCCACTTTGGACCCTGTTTCTCAGGTTCTTAAGGACGCCAAGGTTGACAAGTCCAAGGTCGACGAGGTTGTCCTTGTTGGTGGTTCTACCCGTATCCCCAAGGTCCAGAAGCTTCTTTCCGACTTCTTTGACGGTAAGCAGCTCGAGAAGTCCATCAACCCTGATGAGGCTGTTGCTTACGGTGCCGCTGTCCAGGGTGCTATCTTGACCGGTCAGGCCACTTCTGCCGAGGCTCAGGACTTGCTTCTTTTGGATGTCTGCCCCTTGTCTCTTGGTGTCGCCATGGAAGGTAACATTTTCGCTCCCGTTGTTCCTAGAAACACCACTGTCCCTACTTTGAAGAGAAGAACTTTCACCACTGTTGAGGACCACCAGACCACTGTTCAGTTCCCCGTCTACCAGGGTGAGCGTGTTAACTGTGCCGAGAACACTCTTTTGGGTGAGTTCGACTTGAAGGGAATCCCACCTTTGAAGGCCGGTGAGCCTGTTTTGGAGGCCATTTTCGAGGTTGACGCTAACGGAATCTTGAAGGTCACTGCCGTCGAGAAATCCACTGGACGATCTGCTAACATTACCATCTCTAACGCTGTTGGTAAGCTCTCTTCTGACGATATCGACAAGATGATTGACGAGGCTGAGAAATTCAAGTCCCAGGACGATGAGTTCGCCAAGAGACACGAGGCTAAGCAGCACTTGGAGTCTTACACCGCTTCCATTGAGTCTACCATCACTGACCCCGGTGTGACCGCCAAGTTGAAGAAGAACGCTCGTGATAGAGTTGAGCAGGCTCTTTCTGATGCATTGGCCACTCTTGAGATCAAGGATGCCGATGCTGACGTTTTGAGAAAGGCTGAGCTTAACCTCAAGAGAGTTGTCACCAAGGCTTTCTCTACCCGTTAAGCACTAAAACAATCAAAATTTAAAAACAAAGGATGTGGACATTTTCGAGATGTATACATTTCTGCACATTTAGTAATGATAATTTAACTTGTATAGGAATATATTACTTTTGATGGATTTAAAAACAAAGAAAAGAAAAAAAAAGTTGTATTCACACTTGCTAAGGTATATATATATATGTATCAGTTTTTTTTTTTACTTCTTTGAGGGTTCTTCTTTTGGTGTAGGTGTTTTGTCAACCACCACTGGCTTGACTTTCTTTTTAACAAAGGCGTCAGAAACCTCCTCTTCTGGTCTTCCTTCAGTTGGAGGTTGCAAAGCCTTGACGGCTTCCTCGGCTTTGTTTGCCTGCTTCTCAGCAGGGGAGGGAGCAACCAGATTTGTATGATGATGATGGTCATCGTCCAAGTTGAGCACGTCCTTGACTTTAATAACGTGCCCGCTTTCTTCTTCTTGGGCATTCTCATCTTGAATAAGCTCCTGCTGCTCCTTCAGAACTTCTAATCTCTGCTTATTGGTAGCACTAGCTGAAGAAACTTCAAGCTCGGCTTCGTGGTACAGTTCTTCGGGGATGGCACTGAGCACAGCCAGTATACCATCGTAGTAAGAGTCCAAAGCGTTTGCTTCACCATAAGTATAAGCGTTACTCAAAATAAGTAATGTTGAGGGTACTTTTTGATGTAGTCTAAGCTCCAACCAGTTGCTCAAGTCGTCTCTCAGTCTGGCTGGAGAAACCTGGTGAGATCTGATACCTCTAGAGGCACAAGCCATCTGTAACTCTGGCACAGACAGGGACTCAACTCCTTCGTAATCGATAGCTCTGTCATCACGTTTTATTTGCCTCATTCTGTATCTAATACTGTATCTGAGCATCATGTTGGTTCCGTATGGTTGCAAGTTCATGTACTTGGCCATACCAACCAATTGTGGTCGCGAAAGATTATCCAACACGACATCATCCTTGAATAATCTAGCCACGTGAATCAATGTTTCCCTGGAAGGTCGTTCTCCAGATGAAGAACGGATCTGCTTGAAAAACTTGGTAAACTCCTCCTTTTCCTCCGGTGCAATTGTAACGGGGAATTGCATACCTGTTTCAGCTACTGTCTGCCTTAAAAAGCTAGAGACAGATCCTCTAGTTTTCCTCAATTTCTTAACTTTATTTTCACGGTCCTTACCTGACTCATAAGTCGAGGGTAACAAATTAGGGAAAATCTTCAGAGCAACCGGCAGCAACAACTCAGCAAAAGGAACGATAACGAAAACTGAAAACGGCACTAGTCGAGAGATATCCTGAATAGTTCTCTTCAATTGACGGTGCTCTCTACGAGTGAGTTCGTAACCTGCAGCCATCTTGGCTCCAAGCTTAGTAGATACTTTGATCTCGTACCCAAGAAGCTTTGTGCCGTCCCAGTAATGCCTAGCCTCATGTTTGACCTTTTCCCATAGTGTTAGCTTCTTTTCTTCCTTGGCAGCCACTGAAGCAGGATCAGACTTAGCATCAGTTGGGTTGGCTGAAGTGGGCGGCGCACTTTCAGATTTCGCCCCATTTGTTTTCTCACCAGTACCAGCGGCGGCACCTTCTTTGCCAGCCTCCTGTTCGACGGGTTTACTCTCAGCTTTGGTCTCAGTGGTGGTACCAGTTTTTGACGACTGAAATCTAAGTTGTTGGCTATTTCTGGGAACCCAAGCGGCACTTCTCGCGAGTTGCAAGCCGGCGCCGGAGGTATCACGTAGACCGGAAGCAGCTGAGCTAGATCTATTGAGGTTTCTTGAAAACGCAGAACCAGTAGCCATACATCTTCTAGAAAAAGAACGGATCCCTACATGTTGGTTTCCACCTGCTACGGAGTTAGCATCAAAAGCTTTAGCAAAAAAAATAAAGACCCAATGTATGAAAAGAAGCTTCAAGGAGATCAAACAATATAGCTAAAACTCACCAATTAGAAAATCCAGAGATCTCTTAGATACTCGCATGCCTATCAACTTGGACATTTTTGTCTATGTTGTAATTCTGGTCTTGGAGAAAAAAATTGATGTATATGAGCCTTTACAGGTTGTGTCGAGATGGCAATTGATTCAATTGATCCGAGAACGTCTTTCAAAGCTTCAGCGCCGCAATTTCTGCCAGTTCAATGTGATATTTGTTCAATCCCAGCTAAGCGCGTGTATGACCCACTCTATTGACAGTTCCAAATAAACAAAATCCCCCCAGAATACCTTGCAATAGAAAAAAATATAGTTATGCTCAGATAGGCTGAAAAAGAAGGAACCTGCACAAGAGCTGAAAATTGTACGTATTTTAAGGATTACTGCGGGTTCTCGCTAGAGAGCTAGCTTTATAGGCCTAATCGGTTTTGGCCCGGATTTTTCTGGCTTAAAATTCGATGCTTATGTAAGTCCGGTTCTCATCATCACTCTCGGAGGAAAAAAAAAAAAAAAAAAAAATTGAATCAAGCGCTATATTGAATGAAAATTTCAAGACTAATCAAAACTAGAAAAAAAAAATTTCAAGGAGCTCAATTTTTCAGGACTTTCTTTGTTGAGTGATTTGGAGCTTTTAGTATATTGGGACAATGGGTACTAAACGGAAAAGTTCCAGAGTAACTGCATCTGAAGAAAAGCCAAGTTTCAGTGGATCAAAGAAAAGAGCTACTGAGAGTAATGGACATAAGGACCGTGAGCTTCATGTGAGTAGCTTTGTAGACTTGTCCGCCGAGGAGGACGAAGAGGAGGAGGAAGATTTTATAAGTGAGGAGGACGAAGAAGAGGAGGAGGATGATGAAGAAGACGAAGAAGACGAAGACGAAGACGAAGACGAAGACGAAGACGATGAGGACGAAGACAGCGAAGAAGAGAATGAGCAAGGCCAACAGACTCATAAAGTAACCAAGAAGAAGCTTTCTGCTCAGGATATCCAGGTTGCACGAGAAACATCTGAGCTTTTCAAATCAAACGTATTCAAAATGCAAATAGATGAGCTTTTGAACGAGTTGAAACTGGATGAAAAGAAGACGAAAGCATTAGACCGCGAGTTATTCAAATTCAAAGATAGCATTGATTTGATGGAATCTGTTCATGATTTAAGCTTGCGAGATGCAATGAGCCGTTTCAAAGGTGGAGATGTTACAATTCCATTTCCTGACCCTAAACCAGCCAAGGATATCAAGTACAAGTTCGGAGCTGCAAAACCTGAATATGTCAATATTGTAGGAAGCTATTCCTTGAAATCAGTAGTAAGCCAACCCGAAGATATTGGCATTGATATGTTGGTGGTGATGCCTCAAGAATTGTTTCAGGAAAAGGATTATCTGAATTATAGATATTTTTACAAGCGAGCCTTCTATCTGGCATGGCTTGCCAATCACATTAAGCATGAGAATTCATCACTTAAGCTAAGTTATTCTTTTCAAAATGGCCAGGACAAATTCAGACCGATATTAACCGTCAGGTTCCCAGAAATCAAAGGGTTTTATGTCAATATATTACTGGGAGTCGACCCCAAGACGTTCGAAGCTAGGAAATTAACCCCCGGTAGAAACTGTGTCAGAAGTGATAATGAAGACCGTGATACTACAACTACGCCTACTACTGCATACAACTCAGCTATACTTGCTGACATGGCTCACTTATCAAACGTGCATTTCCTTCATAAAGCTGCTCATCAGTGTGCTGATTTCAGAGACGCTTGCAAATTAGGCAGAATATGGTTACGTCAACGAGGTTTCAAATCTGATCCTGTGAGTGGCGGTGGGTTTGGCCATTTCGAGTTGTCTATACTTATGGCGGCTTTGCTACAGGGAGGCGGCCAAACTAATGGTGCCAAGGTTTTGCACCCAGGTTACAGCAGCTACCAGCTTTTGAAAGGTACTCTCAATTATTTATCTAATAACGACTTGATGTTTGTTCCAAACAAGAAGAAATCTCAGCAGCAAGTATTGAGTTTTTCGCCGGAGAATGGCACTACGGGATACTCTTCAGCCAGTAATCTATTTGCCGAGGATAATGCGGTTCCAGTCCTGCTTGATGAAGACTTCAAACTCAATATCTTGTACAAAATGACTGCATCCAGTTACAGCTTACTCAAGTATGAGGCCGCAACCACAAGTGAAATGCTAACTGATGTGGTTAAAGACCGGTTCCCCGCGATCTTCTTGCAAAACCTGACTGACATTAAAACTAGATTTGATGGGCATTTCAGCGTTAATATACCAGAAAGTATTGATGACCACGACAATAATGAACTAGTTAATGAGCGATATGGATCCAGGGAGTCGAAAGTACAGGCGGCTGTTTATAGGATCTTGAAAACTGCTTTTACAAACAGAATCAGGCAGATTTCAGTTTTGGGGACTGGACAGCAAAGTAACACCAGCTGGACACTTTCCAAAAGAACCCCCGAAGTCCCATTTGATGAAGGTATCTCCTTGACAGTTGGTGTGATTTTAGACCCCTTGCAAGCTGAAAAAAGAGTAACTAGAGGTCCAGGAGCCGAGGATGTTGAAGGAGGCAAAAATTTCAGAGGATTCTGGGGTAATCTCAGTCAGTTGAGACGATTTCAAGACGGTACGATTATAGAATCAGTGGTGTGGGATTGCAAGCCTGTAAAGCCCATCATATACTCAATTGCTGAGTATGTTTTGCCTCGTCACCTGGCCTACAGTGAAGTTGTTTTAGACAAAAAAATGGAGCTATCATTGCTCAAAATCATCCCTTCAACTGAGGAGGACCAGCCAGTTAATTTCTTGGGGGGCTTCCAAGTCAAGATCAACGCATTCAGAAGTTTATCACAGGCGCTTCAGGAACTTTCAGGGTTGCCTTTACGTATCAGGTCAGTTCGTGCTGCTTCACCATCTTTGAGATATACCAGTGTTTTCTCGCCAGTGCCTTACGATGTTACCTGCGACGATAATGTTGCTTTGGGAATCATTGAGTTTGAAAGTAGTTCAAGGTGGCCGGATGATTTAGAAGCTGTTGAAAAGACCAAAACTGCATTTTTGTTGAAGATCGCCGAGGCTATGGCAACCAACACTAAGCTAGAGAAATACACTGCAGTCATTGGAGTCGAACCTTTTATTTCGGCTGATGTTACTGAAGTTGGATTTCTGCAAGTACGTACTCCTGAGGGATACGATTTCAAGTTGAAGGTGCAAACAGAGCGTGATGAAGTGTTATATTCAAGATTACCCAAGAGGAACCATTACGAAGAACTCGGGCTAAGCATGTATAGACAAGAGTACGTTCAATCTGTTTCACATACCCAGATGATTCAAACGATGGGCCAACGGTACCCTTACTACTCAAGCACAGTGCGATTACTCAAAAAATGGTTCAGTGCTCATCTTTTGTCTGGCCAAATCAAGCCTGAAATCATTGAGCTGATTGCCTTGAAGCCGTTCGTTGACTCGGCACCATACGCACCTCCTGCAAGTCCAGTGACTGCGTTTTATAGAGTGGTAAAGTTCTTGTCCTCGTGGCATTGGCGTGATGAACCCTTGATTTTGGACTTGGAACGCCCGTCGGATACGTCAAGAGACGAGCTACAGATTGCGGGCCATCATTTATTGGAAGGTGTTGATATGGGGTTGAAACTATACCAGCAAATTTCAGCCAGCTTTGTGAAACACAAAGCCAGTGACCCGGAAATGACTCTGGCTCCGGTATTTATTGGCTCAAACATTGATAAATCTGGCATAGCTTGGTCACAAATGCTGCCCCGCTCAGAAGTTGCCAAAGTCATCTTTACTAGAATGACAGCATTGGCCAGAGCAGCCTCCCAGATCCTGGGTCTTTCAAAACGAGCTCAGCATCAACCTTCTGGCAGTGCATCTAAGATCTTTCACTCTTCCCTGGGTGACTTCAACGTGGTTATTCAATTGACTAACTCATTCAGGGGTGACGAAAGGTATAGAAACATGGCTATTTCAAACGATGAAGAGTCTCTGATTGATTCAACTTTGGATATACCTACCGAATTTTACAAAGATCTCAAACGGCACTACTCTAATCTTATAATATTCTTTTACGGGGGTGACAGCAACACCGGCAACGACAAGAAAGTTAATGGCAATACTAGTACCCCAGTGGCCGCTGCTGGTAATGTGATTACAGGTGTATGGCACCATGATGTGCTCAATCCGCGCAAATTCAAAGTCAACTTGGATTACTCCACAATCCCGATATCAGCTATTGCGAACAATGACGACGATGATAGCAATGACGATATGGTGGTTATTAACAAAGCTGCCATCATTGAGGAGATCAAAAGACTAGGAGGAGATCTGATAAAAAGCATAGAATTCAATTAATGTAGTATTCTATAACAATTGTATTATAATTGACGAAAAGTCACATATATGAAATTAGAAAAAGAAACTAGCTAGCTATATAGCTGTCAAGGTTTTGAGAGCGCTGTAATAATGTCTAGAAAAAAGAATTAAAAATTAAAATAAAAAAAAAAAAAAAATTTAGTCTGTCAAAAGATTAGTCGATCAATTACCATCTTGGAAAAAAATTTAGATAAAAAAATTTTTTTTTTTTTCTGCTGAAAAATTTCATCTATATAATTTAAGTTATTCCCATTCTTTTATTACTTCCCTCTTTTTTTTTTCTTTCCTTTCAACATAAATTTTTTTTCTAAACTACTGGAAGATTAATTTTGTCAATATATATATATATTTCTAAAAATGGCTGCTTCCAAATCTAAGAGTAGCTCTAAGAGCTCTACCAAGGCCAAGACTTCTGGTGCCAAAGTCGACAAGGCTGCTGCTGCAACCAAAAAGATTGGGGGTTCAAAGAAGACTGAAGCTGATGATAAAAAGAAGGCTGCCGCTGCTGCTGCCATTGCCGCTGCCGCTGCATCAAAGTCCGATAAGAAAGACAGCAAGAAGAAGAGCAAGGCTCCTGAGCCTGAACCTGAATCTGACTCTAGCGACTCTGACTCCGACGAAGAGATGAAGTCCAGTGACAGTGACTCTAGTTCTGACTCTGATAGCTCTGACTCTGATTCTGACAGCTCTGACTCCGAGGAGGAGAAAGAGGAGAAGAAAGAGACCAAGACCGAAAAGAAGACCGTAAAGACCGAAAAGAAGGCTGAGTCTGATTCTGACTCTAGCGATTCTGATTCTAGCGATTCTGACTCTGATAGTTCCGAAGATGAGAAGGCTGCCAAGAAGGAAGAGTCTGACTCTGATTCTGACTCTGATTCTGACTCTGATTCCTCTGATGAGGAGGAGTCTAAGAAGGAGGCCAAGGCTGATTCTTCCGACTCTGACTCCGACTCTGACTCTGACTCTTCCACAGAAGATGGCGAGAAAATCACAAAGAGAAAGGCTGATGACAGTGAAGAAGAGGAGCAGAGCTCAAAGAAGGCCAAGGTCGAGGAAGCGTCCGCTGAGGAGGGTGCTACTTTGTTTGTTGGCAGACTTTCATGGAACGTTGATGACGAATGGTTAGGAAAGGAGTTTGAGAACGTTGGTGAGATTACTAGTGCCCGAGTTATTACCGAGAAGGCCACTGGCCGAAGTAAAGGTTACGGTTACGTTGACTTCAAGTCTGCTGCCGATGCCCAGAAGGCTCTTGAGACTATGCAGGGCCATGAGATTGATGGTAGAGAGATTAACCTTGACATGAGCAATGCCAAGCCCACTACTGCTACCAGATCTAACGATAGAGCTAGCAAATACGGAGACCAGCAGTCTCCTGCCTCCGACACTTTGTTTTTGGGTAACTTGGCTTTCAGCGTTGACCGTGATAAGCTTGGCGAGTTGTTTGCCGAGCATGGTGAGATTCTTTCTGTCAGATTGCCTACTCACCCAGAGACTGAACAGCTCAAGGGGTTCGGATACGTTCAGTTCAGCACTGTTGAGGAGGCTCAGGGTGCACTTGAGAAGTTGCAAGGTTACGAGGTTGAGGGACGTTCATTGAGACTGGACTTCTCTACCCCAAGAGATAATAACAACAGCAGTGGCGGTTTCCGTGGTGGCCGTGGCGGTGGCTTCCGTGGCGGTGACAGAGGTGGCCGTGGCGGTGGTTTCCGTGGTGGCCGTGGAGGTCGTGGTGGAGACAGAGGTGGCCGTGGCGGTGGTTTCCGTGGCAGTGACAGAGGTGGCCGTGGCGGTGGTGCTCCTTTCAGAGGTGCCTCCGCTTCTGGATCTGCTGCTGACTTCAAGGGAAGAAAGACCACTTTTTAAAGTGAGAAGAAAAGAAGAAGAAAAAAAAAACTAACAAGAAAGGACACTCCTACCAAATGGGCTTCCAACCCCAGTTTATATTATTGATTTTCTGTAAATTATTCATATCTATTATATACGCACGCCGCAGCTTCTAAAGCATTCCCATGTATTATATTATTAAATCATGTTGTTTCAAATTCTGTTATATGTCTCTCGTGGTAATTGATGGTGTTTTATTACTGCGCACGGCTAGCCGTAGCAAGAAAAGAGTACAGACAGTACTGTGTGTGCATACGCACTGATTTTTTAGCTACCATAGTTTTAGAACAATGCTGGCATTAAACTGAGCCCAGAGAAAAACTTTTGCTACCATGCAATTGATACCCATGACCAGACTTCCAGATACCGCTAGACGTATTCCCTTTTATTAGAGCATCTTACTTCTTCTTGATACCTTCTTATTTTTTTTTTTTTTTTACTTTGCAGGTTTACGAACATGCTGGTAGAGAGGACCTGAATTGGAACATGAGACCAGCTTCATTAAAACTTATCTTTAATGGAAACTACAACATTGTGATAGTTTATGTGTTCATAACAGTTGCTACAATAGTTTCAGCTGGCTTTATTTCTAATATCAAAGGTTCTCTGACCAAAGGACACGAGGTTTCATTTCGCAGCAGCCGGCCTGGGAATGATGATCATTTAACCAGCAATAAGCACAGCGACAATGATGATGCAGATAGCGAGAACTCTAACCGCGGGAATACTCATTTCAAGCATATACGTCGGTGTGATGATGATGAAGAAACTAAGCTGCTGGGCAAAATAAGCCGTGGCCATATTCTCCACCGCGATTCTACTCAACGGGCAAAGAATGACGACAACGACAACGACGGCGAAGACGACTATGATGATGATGACTGGCTGAGTAATGACTTTGAAGATACTGACCATGATGGAACGTGTTTAAGACACAGTTTCCGAAGAGGTCACGAGGGTAAAAGGCTAACAATTAAACGAGACCCAAACAAGCGGAAGAAAATCCGTCGCCAAGTACACGATGGTAGCTTGGTTACCAGAATTATGAGCATGTACGAGACTTCCCCCGAAGAAAACTATTGTAATGTTTGCAAGTCAGGTCTATCAGCAGCTAGGAAAGTGGCAATTCACTCTCCAGAAGATTTGCCAATAATGATTCAACAATTTTGTACGCACGACTCGCTCAAGGATACTCGTACTTGTACTGACGACATGTATTTGTACAAGGAGCCCTTTGCTGAGGGTCACAGCAACTTTGCTGTTGATTTAGGTAACGCATTAATGCTTATGGATACTAGAGGTTTGGATGGGCATTATTTCTGTCACTATATGCTCCAGGGGATATGTGATCAACCAGAGGTGCCTTACTTTGACCTGAGCGCTTGGTGGCCGGAAAAACCTGGTGACTTGGCCGTACCTGAACCATTTGGAGAAACTTTTAAAGTACTGCATGTCTCGGATATACACCTGTCTCTAAGATATTCATTGGGTTCCGAGGGTAATTGCTTGGGGACAATGTGCTGCCAGGCTGAATCTATACATGATCCGTTTGAACCCTCATTTAGCGCACCATATTTTGGGTACTATAAGTGTGACCCTCCTCCAATACTTGTGGAGGCTACTCTTAACAGTGCTATTGACATTGGTAACCTTGGTGATGGAAGCGAGTATGACTTTGCCATTTTTACTGGCGACATGATTGATCACAACCCTGCGCTGATTAGTTATGCCGACAGCCTTGCCGAGGAAACCACAGTTTTGAGGTACTTGAAGCAGCATTTGGACGAGAGCCCCGTGTTTGTAGTGCTGGGTAACCATGATAGCTATCCATTCAGCCAAATTGCCCAAGAGTCAAGCGGGTTTGGAAGTCTATTTAGTTTCAACAGTGATTTGATGGCGGAGCTGTGGCATGATCATGGATGGATCAATGACAAGGAGGCTGAGCAGGCTAGAACACACTACGGAGCATATGCAGCCACCACAAAAAGAGGTCTTCGAGTCATTTCCCTGAATTCGAATTTTTGGTACCGTTGGAATTTTTATAATTACTGGGGGCTCGCTGAAGACCCCGATCCATCTGGCATTTTCAGGTTTCTAGCAGATGAGCTGGTTGCTTGTGAGTCTAGAGGCCAAAGAGCATGGATCATTGCGCATGTACCGCCCGGCGGGCTTTCAGATGAAGCTTTACCTATTGCATCTGCCGTGCTGAACCAAATCATTAAAAGATTTAGCCCAGAAACTATTGCTGGGTTATTTTTCGGTCATACTCATCGCGACGAGTTTACATTGGTGTATGCTGATAATAGCAATCATGACTCTGGCGGATGCATGGGATGCCGGAGAAGTGCTGATGATGCTATAAACCTGGCATGGATCGCTCCCTCGACAACACCCCTGGCTAATTATAATCCTAGTTGGAGGTACTACGAGGTTGATTCCAAAACGTTTTCAATAATGGACTCAGTGACTTACTATACCAAGCTTAATGAGACATTTGAGGAGAAGGGAGGAGGTAGCCATGATGAAAACCTAAATGTGCTACAATGGCAATTAAGCTACTCTGCTAGAAATGCATATGGCAATCCCTTGGGGTGGCCAGCCAGTGAACCACTAAATGGCAAGTTTTGGCATAGTGTCAGTGAGAGCATTCGGGATAACAGTACCTTTGCCCAGGAATACATCAATAACGCATATCGAAACTCACCGAGCACCCCAGAATGTGACGAAAACTGTCAGTTTGATAATTACTGCTACACCACCTCCATGTCTGCTACCGAAGCTAAGGAGTGTCGCGAACGTCATGGCGTGCATGTGAGGAGATGGTTCACTGGTGGGCCAACTTACCCTATGCCAAGGCCAATCAGAGAACTTATTGAAAGTATATAGCAGAGTAGTTTAGAGTGAGTATTCCGTAGCTTCTTGTATTAAAAAGATGAATTGCATCAAGAAATCAGGGCATGCCACGAAGAGAGAGCCATGAAGTAAAGTAAAATAATAAAATAAAATAATAAGTTAAATAAGATTATAGTCATAGTACCACGTACTTGCTAATAATAATAATAATAATAATAATAATAAGGGATGCATTTGGTATTTTTTTTGTTGCGGTATTGTTTTTTTCTTTTTTTTTTTTTTTTTTTTTTGGCTTTTTCCCCACCCCGTCTTTTCTTCTTCTCTGGCTATAAACAGCCATTACAATACATTCAGGGTACCTGTATTCCCGCTCGCAGTGCTTCCACTCCCCGAGCTGATTACACCGCTCAAAGCAGCTGTACTGCTGCTACCACCCCGGGATTCAAGTTTTCGCTGTAGCAGGTTCAGTCTATTAGTGATACTTGTCAGAAACTTATCCACCATTGCTCGTTCCTCTTCGTTCAGTTCCTCCGGGCTATCAACTTCAAGCAAAGCTTCAAGCATCCATACTGAAGTTCCATACGATAACTCGCAACCTTCCAGATCTTCATTTGCCATTTCGTTGCATGCGGCAGTTCTAGCCATTTCCAAAGCCCGGTCAAAGATTAGTTTCTCCGCACTGATAGGTTTGGGTATTGCGTTGTGTAACCCTCTTTCCGCAAGGGCTCTTACTGTCGAGTCTAATTTCGATTGGGCTTGCTCTGCTTTAACCAAAGATTCATTGAACCGATCTCTTGTCCACTGTACTATATCATTGAGTCTTGAAGATGCACCATGCTCGTCGTTTGACTTCCACCACGCAGACGCTTTATCCATGCTTTTGGCAAGTAAGGATAAGGTCTTTACGTATAGAACCAGGGCTTCTTCAGCAAGCACTGCAATAGTCTCTGGCGACAAATCAAAGCTATCAGAAACAGTAGAATACGCAGCCACACCCTTTTCTTCTACTAAGTGGGGTACTTCCTCTCTGGCTTCTGCCTGCTTCCCATCATTTTCACCTTCTTCGTCTCGAGATGGCAAAGTAGCAAGCTGAGAAAACTTGATCTCGGCAAACAATGTAATAACCTTAGCCTTGGTAGCAAGAACTTCAAGCTCCTTAATGAGCTTCTTCTCTTCAAAATCAATCGAGCTTGGAATCACAGAGATCTGGGAAAACTGAGGCGGCGTAGTTGAAGCTGCACTTCCATCTGAGTCCACTTTCGTGCCAAATAACCTTGCCGATGCCATGCTCAGGGCCCTGGTCAGTGCATTAGTAGGACTAGTACCATATGCAATGCTCACTCGTCTTTCCAGTCTGCCCAGAGTAGTTATTGGTCTTGAAGGCGATGGAGACGGTGACGTTTTCGTCCATCCCTGCGTGGCAGTGCCAGTAGCAGCCGTATTGACACCAGAACTAGAACCAGAACTCGCACCACCGCCACCGCTACCGCCACCGCCACCAGTAGTAGTGCTAGTACCAGAGACGGATGAAGAGGATGAAGAACGTGAGTCGCGACCTCTTCTCGCAGCAGCGGCAGCCCGGGCTGAAGACATGGGCGCGTGTGCCAACTCATCAGCTAAAGCGTTAACCTCAACAGTACGTTTCTCTACCACAACATACTCGCGGTCCAGTCTACTACTGCTCGAAGAGCTGTTAGAAGAGATCTTGCTCCTTGCGGCGTAATCACTGCCAATATGGCCAGCATGCTCAAACGCATTATTAGCCAGGGGCACCACAACCGCATTGTCATCATCAGGGGGAGTAGGTGGATGATGCATCATAGATGCAGATGATGTAGATGATGTAGATGACGTTGTCAGTAGCTGTTTGCCTCTATTGGCATTATTCAGCATAAACGAAGTACCAGGAGAGGGAGATGCCAGCGGGGATTTGGAGGCTTCAAATCTATCATGCGTAGCCGCATTTATGTGCGCCTGACCAGATCTAGCAGCAGCAGTAGCAGCAGAGGAGGAAACCTGGTACTGAGGGTTCTTAAATGAAATAAATGGTAAATCACGCTCAGTATGTGGCCGTGCTGCATAAGGAATATCTCTGCTGGGAGAAATTGTCGCCGTAGTTATAGCAGGCTTTGCAGCTGATGCACGCTCGTGGCCATCATGATAATCCGTATGAATATACTCAGATATGAACAAGTTCTCGTCCAGCTTGGATCTATCCAGGGGAACTTCATCCTTGGCCTCAGTGGTATCATCATTCAGCAAAATAGGACTGCTGAAGAACTCCTGGTATGATATTCGTTCTGCCGGGTTTTTCTTGAGTAAAGATCTAACAAGTTGTTTCAGTTCTCGCGACGTGGTGTTATTTGCCGGGAAGGAAATGCGGTTTTTCTTTTCAATCTTTTGTAACAAATCAACGTGAGTAGTAGCTTTGAACGGCGGGAACCCGGTAATCATTTCATTCAAAACCGCTCCTACTGACCATAAATCAGCTTTGGCGTTGTACTTGTCACCTTTCAAAATCTCTGGAGCCATATAGAGCGGCGACCCACAAAGAGTTTCAGCCAGCCCTGTGCTGGGGAGGATCCTGGCGAACCCAAAATCAGCCAGCTTCAAAACAGGAAGCTCCCACTGTCCCGCATACCCTGCATCCACAGCCTCCTGCTTCGATTTCATTGGAGGACACAGCAGCAAGTTTTGCGGCTTGATATCACGGTGTATTAGATTTTTGTCGCGGAGAAACTGTAAAGCGCTGGCTAGTTGTTTGAGAAAATGGCGCACCAAATCCTCATGGAGTCCAAACTGGTCTGGCGGAGTAGGGTATCTTCTAAACAGAGACGTTACTAAAGGTAAGCTTTCCACCAGTTCTTTCCGTTTCTTGATGAAAAACGATAAATCACCTAGTGAGCAATATTCCATGCACAAATAGAAATGCGTCTTTGATTTCTTGTAGTCCAGCAAAGTAACTACATGAGGGTGTTTCATAGACCGCAAAATCATAATCTCTGACTCTAGCGTGCTCATTAACCTTTCATTGTTCAAATGCGACTTCATGACTGACTTGATAGCTACCGGCCGATGCTGGGGTATGTATTCGCCCTTGAAAACAGTCGCAAAGCTTCCCTTGCCGATTTCAGCGCCTATCCGGTAGTCACCCAGGTCATTTGTATTGAGCTTCTCTGACATGTTGAATGTGAGAGACTTGAAAGAAAGAAATCAAATATATATAGTAATAGAATAAAAAAATAGAAGAAAAAAAAAGAAGTGAGGTGCTGCAAAGGTGTTGTTTGTTGATTCAAGATATCCGATACAGCCAACTATGACTTTTCCGTGGCCTATACTCCAAAATATGTAACACCTTCAGAGGACAGAATGAAGAAAATAAAAGAAAGAAAGGCAATAAAAAAAAAACCTCTAGTCCTTCAAACCGTGGCAAACAATAAATAAATAAATAAGTGGTTGATTGTAAAGATGAGGAAGGGAATAATCAGATAATGAGTAATAATTGTAATCTCTCTCTCTCCCCTAGAATATATATGGCCGATCTCACGACACCCCACTGATAAGAAAAACCTTGTGTGCGTCTCTATGATATTCAATCCTTAGAACGTCAACAAGAACGAGGTAAGTCCAAAAGGATTGTAAGTGTGCTCTGGAGTTCTAGTTCCAAGTAATGATAGGTGATGCTTCTGGCTGGTGTAAAATAGAAAGAAAGAAAAAAAAAAGAATTCAAAATGGTGTCAGGACCTAAACACTGATAACAAGTCAACTGCGGCAAAACACAGAGATGAAGTATACGGAATATGACAGCTCTCCTTTGGAAGTTCCAGTGCTTGTTATTCTCCAATGATTCACAAAAATATATCACGTTCAGAGACACCAAAATAGTTGATAGAGTAAAAAAAAAACAGAAGATGATAATGTACAAAGGGTCACGCTGAGGCTGCTGATAAACCACAGGGTTCTCTCTTTTTATCTTTGCAATGAAGGACTAGATAGAAGACCCGCGCCACAGCACTGCTATAAGGAAGATAAAGGTTCAAACTCTGAGATAAACTCCAAAATCCCACAAGAAGCGGTTCAAGAAGTTAAAAAGAGATTTAATAAATATAAAAGAGAAAGGAGGAAGAGAGAGAGTATTTAATCATCAAGCCAATTTTAACGTCTTTTCTTTGGGCAAATAGTTTGTAAGATTATGTAATGTAGGTACATTATTTATGTAATATTCGCTTTAAATCGCGAGATGGTGGCTCCTCTCATATTTTTTTTTGTCCCTAGCGCTATAACCCTCGCTGATAACGAGATATCGATCAATCGTCATTATAAGCAGGAATCACGGAGAGGCCGGTATATGACTATTTGTGAATATCATAACCATAGCATGGCGAGATTCAGCTATTGGTCATACAAAGAGAAATAACTACATGTTGGAGGTTTTGTGCGAAATTAGATGTTTCCTTTTTTCTTTGCTCTCTTGCTTTGTTGCTGGTTGTTGAAAAAACACATTTAGAGTCTAGAGCTTCGAGTGGCTCATGTGACGCTTTTAACCCACTTTTGTATTTTGTTTGTCGCCTAGAGTAAACCTTTTTTTCTTTGCGGTTTGCTGGTTCGAGTTTTGGGGAGTAAAGTGTTCTCGATAGGGAACTGGCACATGATTTTAACTGGGCTGAGTATTCCTCGTACTGGTGGCTGGCTGTGTAAAAAGCGAGGCTTTCTTATTACATTTGAGGCAGCTTTGCCTTCAAGCGAGACGTTACTGTTGTCTAGTTCACAACTCGCTCCAACTGGACCTTGGGATATAGATGAATATGAGAGTATATGCTGAACATTAGGTGCTGTAGGACTGTTCATTATGATCTAGCTGTGGTCGGACTCACGTGCATTTATCATTATTAAGTCTTACAGTTGATCTCCAACTACAAGTGTTCATTCCAATATAAGCTCAAACAATCCTTATCCTCCAAACAATCTGTATCCTCCCGTATATCATTGAAATCAAAAACCGTATATGAGAGTGTTCATTGATCATTGGACAGGATGAGCCCAACTCATGTGACACTTAACGGTTCTGTATGTTCCAGACTCGCTAACAGCGGCTAAATCTGGATTTACCTCATTATCTTTTCTTTTGTTTTTTTATCAATGTCCAGCCGTTATTTTCGACATCAACCAATCGAGAAACGAATGAAAACAGAGTTTCAAACACGCATACCATGTGAACGTTGTGGGCATTGTGCTACATTGTTCCAACGGCCAGATTTCTGTGTTAGTCCTTTTATTATATATGATCTTAATGAATCTTGTAGCTTTTGTGCACAAAGCGTAACAATGAAACTTTTATCAGTACCAGTTTTGACCGTACTCAACCCACCATTCATGCTAATGTCGATCTCCTGAACCAATTAAAAAAAGCCTCAAGTTTGCTTTTCTTTTTTTGGCAGTGCTGCGCTGTTCCTTCTCCCCACATCGACAAAAAAAAAAAATTTCAGCGATCGAGATCTGTCGTCTTACCAGATCTGTTTGAACACGACGCTGAGGCTGTGGTGAATATCCAACAATGGTATGTGAACCCAACCCTGGGATCGGTTTCTGTCTAACCTGTAGGTCACTGTTGCGGACCAGAAGAAGCTCAAGCTGCTTCAGGCAATGCGGAGGTCTCAGACGTTCTTCTCGCTCAAGGAGCTGGAAACGCTTGCCTCGAAGCAAGCCGGTATCTCAGGCATGCAACTGAAACCCATACTCAAGGAACTGCTTGATGAGAGTCATGTCGTGTGCGAGAAAATTGGGTCCGGCGCTTACTATTGGAGCTTTGCCGACATGATCAACCAGCAGGGTGCCCAGAAAATCGTTGCATCTCAGCGAGCAATTGAGAGCTTGACAGCTGAGTTGAAACTGTTGCAGACTCAATTAGCTGAGGAGAGCTTTGCCAGGAGTAAAGAGTCAATGGTAAGAGAAGAAGAAGAAGAGAGAAAAAAAAAAAAAAGAAGAAGAATTGAATTGAGATTACGTCTTCTTCGTATAGCACAAAAGAAACTAATGAGTTATATGTACTCTGTTTATTAGCGCGTCTGCATTAGGAGTGGAGTTTCCCAGACTTAGTTGATTTGACAAGCCAATACAGTCGCGACTGATAAACAGCATGCACTTTCTGAAGAATGAACGAGATAACAAACTGGAATTGTTGCGTTGTAAGCTTAAGCATCGGTCTGAACTCAAGAGCATGTGTTTGGCACACTCGAAATGTAGCATTGACGAATATGAGGCCATGCGTGAAAAACTAAACTCAATCAAGAGCCTCGCCAGTGTATACACAGATAACCTGGCAATTGCAGTCGAGTATCTGAGAACTAACTGTATGATTGAAACGAACCATATCTACGAGTATTTTGAAATTGACCCAAGTATGCTCGAGTGAGTTGTATAGCTTCAGTGTATATATAATAATAATAATAATAAATACTCTATTTTTAAGTTTCAGAAACTACGTTTGTTTCTTGCTTTTCCTGGGTTTTCGTTTCATTCGTCGTAGTTGAGCTTCGTCTGTGGTGCGCACATAAGGGCCATGGCAATGCACCCTCATGTGCTGAGAAAGATTATCCGAGCGTGAGAACTTCTTGGAACATAGTCCACACTCAAAGGGCTTCTCACGGGTGTGTAGTGATCTATAGTGACGTTTCAAGTGTTCCTGTCGTCTGAATTTCCTAGTACATAAATCGCACTGGAAGTTTTTGTGTAAACCCTCTTCATCCTCCTCTTCTTCTTCTTCATCTTCCTCCTCCTCCTCCTCATTTTCTTCTACGTTGTCTTCTTCTAATTTTTCCTCCTCTTTAATGGTGCGTTTAGCTTTTCGGGGTTTTCGGGGGTTGTCCGCCGGTAACGATAAATTTAGCTCGAGTTTAGACAAGCTAATGCGTTCTTCGTCTGAGGGGCTCTTCTTTTTGGTTGTTTTGCGTAATTTCGCAGGAGTTGCCTTTACGGCATTTTCTTGGTCGTCAGATACTAGCTTTCGTTTACGATAAGCTCGTTTTTTTGGTTCAGGGTTATGGGTGGAGGATGTGTCGTCAGCAGCTTCCGTCACAACATGGCGATTGTTGTGGCCAAAGACCCCACGCACCGGTGACCCTTTCTCTATATTGACATCGCTGTCAGCAGTAGCGGCCGCCATACCAGCAGCAGCAGCAGTAGCAGAGGTTTCAAGCTCTTGCATTGGCGTCAGCTGTGGATCTTCATCTTCGGTCTCTGTCTCCGAGACAAACACTGGTACGTGACTCAGCAGTTCCAAGGCTTTAGGATCGCAGAACGAAGAGTCCGCGATACAGGAAGCATCAACAACTGCATCGATAACAGGGTCAGTAGTTGTCGCATAGTAAGAAGAGCATGATGAGGTGGGTGACACACAGGGTGAAACGTGCTCTGAGTATACTGACGGAGACCCATATGCAAAAACAACAGCCTCAGTGCTGTCCCTTTCCACCTCATGATAGCTTACCGCCGACGCGGCCGCACCAGCAGGGTCCAAAGTGATTGAACTTGCGGCAGCAATTGCACCAGGGGAAACATGGTGGGTGTGTCCGAATAAATAAGTGTCATCGAGGTCATATTGCACCTCTGAATGATGATAGTGAGAAACACAACAGTGGTCTAAACTTTGACGTTGGTGAGGAAGCTGCTGCTGCTGGTGGTGGTGATGTTCGTAGTAATAAATAGGGGGTTGTTCGTGTGTGTCATGAAAGGTAGCAGGCCGGCTAGTGCGGTATTGAGCATCCAAAGAGTACACCTCTTCAGAGTTGAAAGGCAGGTTCTCGGAGTTTTCACCTTGGACATAGTTGATGTACTGCACGGTGGAAAACAGCTGGTTACTACCGCTGTTGCTGTTATGGCTGATTTGATGCAGCTCGTAGTTGTTATTGCTGTAGTTGCCTGTCCAGTGGTGTGAACTGATCGGAGATGTCTCTGTTGAGGAGGACGAGGAGGACAACGACGACGACGACAACGACGAGTCAGTCAGCGAGTAGCATCCGAAGCCACCTGCAGCATTTGCCTGGTACTGGCTGTTTTGCTCAGAGCTATAGTAGTAAGGCCCGGAGTTTGCGACCGATGCAGACTCCATGTGAGAGGAGGAATAGTAGCCGGAGGTGTTCTCGTCGCTCACTGGCTTGGAGAGATATTGAGATCCCAGGAAAAACACTGGCACTTCTGGAGATAACGTCTGCATGACTTGAGTAACCATTTAGAGGATCTTGTTTTAAAAGGGGACTAGATATAATAGTGTATATCTTGGGATGAGGTGTGGCTTTTGAGGTTTATATTATAAATATATTTTGAGGAGAGAGAGATGACGATAAGGTCTGCGGCGGCCCTATATATAGGTCTTTTATGCAAGGACGCAGAAGGACCAAAACGCGCAGAACAAAAAAAAAAAAGAAGGATTAAAGGGAAGAATCTGGGTAGTGCACACGAGACCAAAAAGGAACGACTGTTAGTGAGCGAAAGCAGCAGCCAAACTAGAGGAAAACCTTGTTTAGCGAGACCGAGAAAAAGAGTGAGCTGGAGACGAGAAAAAAGACAGAGGTACGAAACCCACCTGGATATATATATACACCCAGCAGCAGACGCAGGTGATGATGAGAGGGAGAATGCCATCAACCAAAAGAAAAAAAAAAATCAAAAGAAATACACCAAAAAAAAAACCCACACGCACCTCCGGGAAAAGTGGAAAGCAGGAAAAAGAAACAAAAGAACCTTGAATGAGGGAAAAGAAAAAAAACAAGGAGCTACGTAACGAGTACATGAATGCACCGCGCTATACTACGCACGCTTTCACACAAAGCCTCAATATCTCCGGGTCTTCTCTGGGAGGGGCTTGTTTTTCCTCGCAAATAAAAGCAAAGATAAACGAAAGATGCCATTGAAAAACTAGAGGAAGAAGTCCTTTTGGCCCTCTCGATTAGATTTTTCAGCAGAGAGAGGGTAATCTTGGGCAAAGCTTAAAAAAAAGATGAAGGCACAAAAAGAAAAGTGAAAAATTTTGGCAAACAGAAAAAACAAAAGAAATATATAAAAAGAAAAGTGAAAAATTTTATTTACTTGTTTTTCAATCTGAGCAAAAACACAAAAACAAAAAGCAAAGAGCAGAACTGAAAGGCAGAGAGTCCTTAATTAACAAAAGCCAGGACCAGTAGAAACAGTCGGTTAATCCTGGGTTGGTTTTTTCCTTTCCCCCCACGCCCGACTGGTATAGTGCTCTTGCTGTAAACTCTGCTGCTTATAGCTTTAGCAGTATGCTTCAATTGCTGAACTTTGTCTGTGGGCCACGGCGCTCGGATTTCCAAAGGTTCCCGGGGAGAGCACGGCAGCAGCATGTATTTGTCGAGATGTATCTGTCGCTAATAGTTCGCTCGCTTTCATGCATGGAGTTAGCTTATATTGGATATGTTTGAGGTGGTTGGAAAGGCTGGTGATAAAAAACACACGCCAAAACTGGAAGCGAAAACCGGAAGCCAGAAGCGGGAGCACCACCACCATGAAGAAACCCGATAGAAGCTAAGATCATACGCTTTGTGGCCAGCATTGTCGCTATCAGTTATTCTACGTATACGCCCCTGGGCCCTAAAACTCGTGATTTTGTGGTGAGCTCTGTGTTTTGACAGCTGTTTATGGCATCAGCCAAGATATATATGTATAGAGCTGGGGGGGTTTCTTCATTCTTTTGTCCCGCCTTCTTGGGACGCTATACCGCCTTTTGCGGCCAATGCTTCAGAAACCTGCACTATCGCGCGTTGTGGAGATTCTATGATGCGTGATTAGGTCAACCGCGAGATCGCTAAAGGAATAGTGGGTACTGCCAATCAAGGAATCCTAAATAGAAGAAGACCATGATGACAAAACAGGTTTCTTGCCGGTTTGCAATACTTCATGCAACTGAACCAATTCTCCTCTCTGTCTTTCGTCACTGGTAAATAATTTGGCGAGAGCCTCTTCTGATACCACGTTTGCCTCTCAAAGCAGTAGGCGATCTGTGTGGTTTTTTGTGTATGTTGGCTAGTAGTATGCTATTGTCAGTCGATGCAAATCGACAGATGTGCATTATCATCGATTAAACGGTTTCATGTGTACAGCGAATTTCCGTCTGTGAGGGTCTCACCGACTCTTTCCTCATTTATAAGGCCTCCCCTTCGTTGATCCTGTGATAGAAACGTTGTGCCAATTTAGAGGCTAGTGAGGAAAAAAAATTTTTTGATGAAAAAAAAAAAAAAAATGACTCTGCAATGTATTTAGCTGCATTTGGCCAGCAGAAGGACGTTTTTGGTGATACAGGCTCTCTCTCTCTGGGTTATCTTTTTTTCCCTTCAAAAAACCTTTCAGCACAAGAATTGCGGGTATATCTCGAATGCAGCGGACGGGAATGCACAGCTTGGATATACACGGCATGAAGCGTTGCTTCAACTAAAGGTACAAGATGAAAAGACAAAATGCCTTTGAATATTTACCCGGCTGCATGGTTCTATTAAAGACGTCAAGGAAAACAAAAGAGTTATAAGACCAAGGACTTTAGGGTTCCATTGTCAGGAGAGTTTCGAACCACTCGATCTTGTTAATTATGAACTTGGCATGTGCTGCTGCTGTTCAGCGGCCTTTGAGTATATGAAACAAGAGAGCGTTGCTACGTAGATAGAGCGGTACCGGTGTTGTAAGCTACTGGCCAGCGTGTGTATTGTCAGCTGGGTGGTCTCGCTATACTCGGTGGATCCAAATATAAAAAATCACATGGAGTGGTGATGTAACCTTGTAGGAAATTAATAGTAATATAAGGACAGAGATTAAGTTTGGTGATTCACACACTCAAGCCCTTCAATTCCCCGGGGAGGGGGGGCTTTGCACTTATTAGAAACCATAAAAATGAGACGTACCTGGGCTTTGAAAGCGCATTATTACCTGTTTGTATACCTCAGAAGACCTATATGTACCAGGACAGTATGGGTACTATCCAGATTCAGGCGAGTATATACAATGTTTAGTCCCCGAGCGCGTAATACAACAAGTGTATACGCGTGTCTGGCCTCCGCTCAGGTACCAGTGGGCGCTCGCTGCTGTTGATGAGATGAGTAAGTAACACACAGCAGCGCCATTTTTTGCTGAGCAAAACCAAAGAGAATAAAACTCAAAACAAATTCTACCAATCTACAAGCTCACCTGCCATATTGGTCCACGAAATAGCCGAATTGGTGCTGGGCTCACTCTCATTTCCCAATTGGTACACAAAATGGCTCCATTGGGGCAAGGCCCTTTTCGGTGTGCATGTGATCTCTTCCTCAAGGCTCAGCCATACTTTGCGTGGGTTCGTACATAAAAGATGCTCGCAAGGGGCAGCTCACCTTGTGTTTTGACAGAGAGCTGATTACGATCTTAGTGAGCACATTAATTCTCTTTTTTTTTTTTTTTTTTTTGATCTGAGAGCGTGCCTTTGTGGGTCTTCTTATATTCACTACAAGTGTTTCGAACGCGTGTGTCCCTCTCTCTTTTGTTGTGGCGTGTGCATGAACAATCTCAAAGTAAGATCATGTTTCAATTGCATTGTGGAAGCGCCTGAGTGGGCTAAGGATCAATTATTACGGAGAGCTGGGCTTGGGCAGATTACTACTACAAGCACTTTCCTTCTTCGTCGTTCTCTTCGACCTGGCAACGCTGGATCAGAGACTGTGACCTCGGCTTGGAGAAACCTTGATTATCTTGCGCAAGAAACCTGCAGGAATTGTGAATACTTGGACAGCTCTCGCGATGGCCGTCTTTGGACGTAACGATGAGCCAAAGCGCGCTTACTGAAGAAGAAACCAAAAGAAAAAGTCAAAAAAAAAGGCCAAAGGAGAAAACAAATCAGTGTGCTTAAAAAGGAGCCGCTTGTGTCGGCCGTTTTTTTTTCATTGAATGCTTGCTTTTGTTGTTTTTTTCTTTTCCAACTTCATTTTGATTTATCTAGTTCCTGCCGATCACCATTTAATGCAAGATTAAAAAGGCACACTTTGCTTTTTGTGCTCTGCAGTGATAATTGGCCCCACTGACGCACGGGCTCAATCTGTAGAAAAAAGCAATTCTAATCTCTGGCTCGATCTCCTCTGTGTGTGTGTGTACCACACAGCGGCTAAACCTGTAACCTCTCTCTGACCGCTTAGGTAATCATGGTGGTTCTGGCTGCCATTGCAAATCTCTGATAGCGCAGCTGGCCAGACATTTATTCGTATAGGCCCAACCCAACAAGAATGTTACACCTGCGCACACGCTGCCCTGACCAATTTATCTCCATCAGCGCTGCAACCTCAATTATCGTATATACACACAGCGGACGTTATGTGCAATCCCGACATCCTGAAACTTCAAATCCGACACTACAGTTGGGCCGAGGTTCACTACAGATACAGCTGGTCTTCGAAAAATTATTCCGTATAGCGGCAGTATATTCCGTATAGATCTCAATTTATGCCAGATCCAGGTTGGTTGCAGCTCGCTTACTTGCAGAGGAGTTACAAGCAAAAGAAAGAAAAATATATCTATGTACACATATCAAATAAATAAAAAATACGCTTCTACAACGTGGATCTCGACCCGCTGCTGACCTTGGCATGGCTAGGGTCATGCGTGGCACACCCGTAACAAGCGCAGTCGTCTCCGCATTCACACTCGCCCGGCAGGATACAGGACGCAGCGTAGTAGATGTCCAGAAAGTCTGGGTCTTCCTGCGGCTGCGGTTGTCCAAAGTTTCCCAGAAACGGCTGGTGGATGTCGTGTGAATCGAACAGTAGCTCGTCTAGTGCAGGCACACCTGCGTTATAACGTGCCATGTTCGACGACATATCTGGAGAGGCGTCGGAGTTTTCCCATTTGATTATCGTCTCATGTGGAGTGTATTGATAAGCTGTTGCATTGTTTTTCAGGTCGTATTGAGGTTCGTGGTACTGGGCTGCTGGTTGCGGCGGTGATATTATCTGCTCAGCACTACTCCCAAAACCATTACTTGCCTGCTGCTTGTGACTTGGCTGCTCGGTAGAAGAAGCGTACAGAGGTGAGTTGTTTGGTATCACCAGGCCGTCCATGTTCATGGGCGCAATAATCAAAGGCGCCGACGACTCCCCCGAAAGTTCTTTACGATAGAGACCATTGCCTACAGGGACAAAGATATACTCTTCATGAGAACTGAAAGCTGTGCTGATAGCGCTTCCTTCTTGTCTCTCATTGTAATCTCTCAAATGCAAGTTCTTCCTGCTCTTCTCTGAAATTACATTTTCCTTTCTTATCGTTTTCATTCGCAACCGTGCTCGCTTCTGTTTCTTGTTCGTGTCTGCCTGGACTTGGCTGCTGGTTAATTCATGATCATGAGCAGCAGCGTCTTGGTCATTGAGGACTTTGACTACCCCGTTACTGGTATCTACCAACTGTTTAGAATGCTGTTTCAAATCTAACGTGATGACTTCCTGCATAGAGTTCTCTTTCCTTGCGTCGCCGCCACTGCCACCGCTGCTGCCACTGCCACTGCTTGTAGTATCATCGCTGGCTTCTTCATTACCACTCTTTCGACAACAACCCTCTTGTGCCGCGGTGTTGTCATCACTATCACCGAGAGTATCACCGTCAACGCTGCTGTTGTTTGGCATGATTGCAACTCTTACGCCGCCATCCAATGGTCTTCCTCGCCTTCGCACCTGCACTAGCGGCCGGTCCTTATGGTTACAGGTGGATGACCTGTGTCCCCGAATACATTTGAGACTACACAGTCTTAGCATTTCGTTCAACTTCATCTCAAAAAGAGGCTAAAAAACTTACCAGGCATATTTCTGTCCTTCGCATATTATCATTATAAAAATATTCTGGCAGTTTCCCCTGTATATTAAACCAACATCAAGTCTATAATCCTAGTTCAATCAAGATCTCAACCGTTTGGGCCAAGGTTTGACTTTTTTTGTTTTGACCCTTTTTTTTTTTTCGTCTCCTCGACGATGGATCATGATCAGATAATTTGCTGGTGGCCATGGCCAGTGCGCGGGTTTCAAGTCCGCACAATGAAAAAAAAAGACATCACGTGATTCCTGATTATTAACGTTGTTTACCTAAAAATACGCATTGCAATGATAAAACAAACAGACTTCAAAACTTCCTTCGCTTTTATACTACTGTTGATAGTTTTTGATTTATTCTTTTTCTATCTTGGTTTTTTTTCCCACGACTTAAGAGTTTCAAGTCGTTTTGATTTTTGAATTCACCGTTGGAGACTATAGGGATTCTCTTTAATTTTCTTTGTGGCGGCATCAAGTATCAGTATGAGTGGTAATCAAAGGGTGTCTACGGCAGCTCGCCGACTCATGACTGAATATAAACAGTTGTTGAATGATCCCCCAGATGGAATCTCCGCTGGGCCCACCGACGAGGATAACTTCTTTGAATGGTCCTGTATGATTGTGGGGCCCGAGGAAACTCCATACGAGGGCGGGTTGTTTCCCGCTACGTTGTCTTTTCCTCAGGATTACCCGCTAAGTCCTCCGGTCATGAAGTTCACCTGCCCCATTTTTCATCCAAATGGTATGTTTTTACACTTGTTTATTCTATTTTTTGGCACACCTTCTTTTGGGTCTGTCTAACCTCTTTAGTATACAAAGATGGAACTGTCTGCATTTCCATTCTGCATCCACCTGGCGATGATCCAAACAAGTATGAGACTGCCGCTGAGAGATGGAGTCCTATACAAAGCGTGGAGAAGATTCTGATCAGCGTCATGAGCATGATTGCTGAGCCGAATGATGAAAGCGGTGCAAATATTGATGCCAGTGTACGTTTATATTTGTTTTTTTTGTCTTATTTGTGACTACGAGACTAACTGGTTTTAGAAACTCTGGAGAGAAAATAGAGAGGATTTCAATAAGATTGTTCGTAAACAAGTCCGTCAGAACTTGGGTCTATAATTTAGATTATTGCATTTGCATTTATACTTTTGTTTTCTTCTCTGCTACCTTTATTTTCAAGCGTCTTGGTCCATTTCGTCTTGGTTGGAGATCAAGGTCTCTGATTGTTCCTGTTCTTGGGCGTCTTCTTCTTCGTCGTCATCATCGTCCTCCTCGGGCTCGACTGAATATTTCGACAGAAGGTAATTTATAATCTCCTCCTTCTCGTGCACTTCTGCTTCGTAGAACACATCATGTCCAGCTTGGTTTTTCAAAAATGGGTCAGATCCAGCATCGCACAAGATCTTGATCACCTCGAATTGTCCATTAACAGCGGCCCAGTGCAACGGAGTGTTGCCAGACTCATTAGTTGATGTCAGTACTTTTCTTTTGAGCTCTGCGTCATTTTGTGGAACTAGTGATAATAAATATGTTACAACGTCAACATGTCCGTTAGCACTGGCCATGTGAAGTGGGCTTGAACCGTTATATTCGTCTTTGATTTCAGCCAGAAGTGATGCATTTGGAAACTCAGTGAAGAATTCAGTCACAAGCTCCAGGTCTCCTGCTCGCGCATCTAACAGCAAGTCATCTTTTTGCTCCCCGGTAGGCTGTGACATGTTGTGCAGAATGAATGAATGAATGAATGAATGAGAAAAAAAAAAAAAAAAAAAAAAAGTTTTGAAAAAATCAATGAATTAGGTAATTCTTTTTTTTGTTTTTTGCAACATCTGTTCAACAACATTGCCATGGCCCAGAGTATAGATGAATTATTCAACAGCATAGAACCCGTTATAAAACTAGCGGTAGCCAGTAAGAACAAGCTAGAAGCGTTATCCGGTGATGTGTCGCCGCCGGTGGCCTCGGAAACTGAACTTCGACAACAGGTTATCCTAAAATTACTTGAAACGGTAGATGAAATTCAACAACTATCAGTCCAACAGCAGCAGCAACAGCAGCAGGGACAAAATGACAAGGATTTGATATCTATAAGCTTACATGATATGAAAACCTTTAATGCTATGCTAAATATAATTGCTATTGAAGGTATATACCCGTGCTTATCCCCTGGTAATGGAATACCGTTAGAGTCAAGGTTCAAGTCCAAAAATATCGAAATACCAGCAAAACACCCACAAGAACTGCGACCATTACTGAAACTTATAATGACACGAATCCTGAAACTTGTCAGTGTGAAAAGTGACGTGCGAGATTTGTTATTGCTGGGCCCGCTATGTACTGATTTCATCAGTGCTGCTGTGGAACTCGACCATTACGACAATGAACATAAATGGCTTGATTCTGTCCAGGAACAAATGGATACGTACTCTTTGTTTCAGTATTACACGGCACTTCTCAGACCTAATGCCACGCCATGGGTGAAATCGCGCATTTCAAAGTCTCTGGCAATGCTAGTTATTGTACGCCAGCAGGATGGAGTCAGAGCATTAGTCGAGTTTGTCTCAGGGATCAGGGAAACTCAGCAAATTGCCCTTCCCGATATACAACGGGTCGTCAAAATCTTGAAATCTATACCACAAACTGTGAATGTAGATTATTATTGTCACAATATTGGGCTGCAGGTGTTTGATATCTTGTCTAGAGCAAGTATATCTACATACGCCGAGGATATGGTCGCAGCAGTGGTTTTAATACTTGAAGAACTGGTCAAACAAAAACCACAGCTGATAAATAAAGGATTTTTGAAAATTATTGAGCAAGTTTTTAACCCGGAAAATGGGATTACTGATGAGAAAATGATTGAACGAGGGGTTGTTGTACTGAGTAAAGTGTTTACAGAGACCAACTCGTTGAGTTCGACCATAAGCCAGAAACTTGTTGCTTCTTTCTGGATGCTTTACGTTTACATGCGTACATCTAAACGTCCGTCCAAGCTGATGAGCCAGATTTTGGCAAATGCGATTTCCAGGGATAATGTTGCACAAGTGTTGAAATGCTTCTTGGATAGCGGTACTGACGTGTGGGTGTATGGACCAGGGCCCAAGGGAGGGGTTGAAATTAGACCAAGAGAGGCATCGTTGGCATCGAGTAACCTTTTACAAGAATTGGACAAGCGGGTTGCTTTGCTGGTGGATATTCTCAGTGAAAACCCAAATGAACAAGCACTCAGTGCTATATTTGTTGCCATTTTGAAACAGTGGCTCAGTGTCTCCACGAAAAATTACATCACTCAAGAACAAGAACATGATCCATTGCAATCTCTTGTGGAGCTCAAATTACTGGAATCCCTGGCAGATACACAGCGTGATAAGCTTTTGAAATCTCCTGGGGATATTTTCCAGGTGATATCATCAGTAATCGGTGATCAAGTGGCCAGAATAAAAGCTGAGCAGGCTAATCAGGGCACTACTAGCGTTCTGGAAATCGTTAAAGAACCTGAAGCTGATTCTGATGATGAAAATGATTCTGATAATGAAGATGACAGTGACAAGGCACAGCTTGCCATTTTGGATATCTGTCTTTCACTAATTGCTAGTCTTATCATTGAGGTGAATAATCAGTCTGAAGCCCTTGACAAGAGCATCATTTCCAATATCAACTACTTGCATGAAAACGTACCTGAGCTGAAATCAAGAGCTTACTTGGCATTGCAGGCAATCCAGGTCGCTACAACAGTTGGTGCAGAATCTAATGACAGGCCAACTGATTCTAGCTCTATTTTCCAAGAAGCTATGAAAAGTATCAATGACTCTGTTATTCCCAGCAGAGCATATGGAATCTACCTATTAACTAAACTGGTTCAAAAGAAGGATCCGGTAGTCTCACCTCAGTTAGGACTAGAGATCTTCTTATCACAGTTAAAAGATGAGGATTCGTTTATTTATTTGAATGCAATTAAAGGCATTGAGGCGGTTAATGAGAGTTATGGAGTTAAGTTGAGCTGCCCACCCTTGCTGGATTTCTACCGGGATCCTAAAAATGGGCTAGATGAACGTTTAAGAGCTGGTGAAGCGTTGCTCAAGATTATTCAACGAGAAGACGTAACGTTACCACCGGACTTACTAGAGAAACTTGCTCAAAGCTTGGTTACTCTTATCAGCTTCCAACAATCAACTGCTTCAGCCGACAGAAAGGAGAAAAATGTGGATGACCGGCTAAGAATGTCCGCAATGAGTTTATTAAGTGTCATCTGCGAGGTCAACCCTTTGGGAGTTGTGAAATTTCTACCGGATATTGCCGACTTGGTCATTGGTATCTTGACTTTCGAGACTTCTTCAGACAAGGCAATAATGAGGCGAACGGCAATTTTCATTATTGGCAGTTTGGTGAAATCAATCAGTTTAAAAGATACCGGGCTTTCCAGGGACCAGATCAGTGCAATTGCTACACGAGTTGAAGCCTGTGAGAAACTAGACAATGACGAACTAGTCAAACTGCATGCTCGGGCAGTACTAGACACTGTCAATACTCAAAACAGTCTATAATTGGGAAATTCTAGAAACGTACAGAACGTTCCTGGGTGAACTCCTATATAGGGTTTTATTTGGATTTTTAGTGATAATTTAAAATGTCACGTGCTGGAACTTTCTCGAACAAAATTAAAATATTGTTGATCTATATATGTATTCCCCCCCCCAGATAATTTTAAAGTGAAAAATATATAATGTTTAGTGCCTAATGGAAGTCGCTAGAAGGTTCCACATCCTTCATCAACCGGTGCACAGATTTTATTAGTGCTATTATATATAAAGGGTGTTGTCCCCCTCTGCGAACCCTTTTTTTTTCCCTTTTTTTTCTTCTTGTTCTTCATACATTGAAATTTTTTCATTAACCCTGAACTTATTTCTTTTATAATACTTTTTCTATTCTCTTTTTAAGTGACTTTTAAAAATAAACCCAAACTAAAGTGAAAGAAGTTTACACAACAGAAAATGAGCGGAGAAAAGTCTGAGTCCTATGAGTTTCAAGCTGAGATCTCTCAGTTGATGTCTCTCATCATCAACACTGTCTACTCTAACAAGGAGATCTTCTTGCGAGAGTTGATTTCAAATGCTTCAGATGCTTTGGACAAGATCAGATACGAGGCTCTGGCTGACCCCAAGAAGTTGGACACCGAGCCCGAGCTATTCATTAGAATCACCCCTAAGAAGGAGGAGAAGATCATGGAGATTAGAGATTCCGGTATCGGTATGACCAAGTCTGAGTTGGTTAACAACTTGGGTACTATCGCCAAGTCCGGTACCAAGTCATTCTTAATGGACGCCCTATCCGCTGGTGCCGACGTTTCCATGATTGGTCAGTTTGGTGTTGGTTTCTACTCTTTGTTCTTGGTTGCCGACAGAGTCCAGGTTATCTCCAAGCACAATGACGACGAGCAGTACATCTGGGAGTCTTCTGCAGGTGGTAAGTTCACCATCACTCTCGACGAGGTGAATGAGAGAATCGGCAGAGGTACCATCATTAGAATGTTCATGAAGGAGGATCAGTTGGAGTACCTCGAGGAGAAGCGAATCAAGGATGTTGTCAAGAGACACTCCGAGTTCGTTGCCTACCCTATCCAGTTGGTTGTTACCAAGGAGATTGAGAAGGACGTCCCCGTTGAAGAGGAGGAAGAAGTCAAGGCTGACGACGACAAGGCCCCCAAGATTGAGGAGATCAAGGAGGACGAAGAAGAAGGCGAGAAGAAGGAGAAGACCAAGAAGGTCAAGGAGATTGTTACTGAGAACGAAGAGCTTAACAAGGTCAAGCCTCTTTGGACCAGAAACCCCAGTGATGTTACTCAGGAAGAGTACAACACTTTCTACAAGTCTATCTCAAATGACTGGGAAGAGCCCCTCGCCACCAAGCACTTCAGCGTTGAAGGTCAGCTTGAATTCAAGGCTATCTTGTTTGTCCCCGCCAGAGCTCCTTTCGACTTGTTTGAGTCTAAGAAGAAGAAGAACAACATCAAGCTCTATGTTCGAAGAGTTTTCATTACCGATGAGGCTGATGACTTGATCCCCGAGTGGCTCTCATTTGTCAGAGGTGTTGTCGACTCTGAGGAGTTGCCATTAAACTTGTCCAGAGAAATGCTCCAGCAGAACAAGATCATGAAGGTTATCAAGAAGAACTTGGTCAAGAAGTGTATTGAGACTTTCAACGAGATTGCTGAGGATAGAGAGCAGTTTGACAAGTTCTACAGTGCTTTCAGCAAGAACTTGAAGCTCGGAATCCACGAGGATACTCAGAACAGAAATGCTCTTGCTAAGCTTTTGAGATATAACTCTACCAAATCTACTGATGAGTTGACTTCCTTGTCTGACTATGTTACTCGTATGCCCGAGCATCAGAAGAATATTTATTACATCACTGGTGAGTCCCTTAAGGCTGTTGAGAAGTCTCCATTCTTGGACGCTCTCAAGGCCAAGAACTTTGAGGTTTTGTACTTGGTTGACCCCATTGACGAGTACGCCATGACTCAGCTCAAGGAGTTTGAGGACAAGAAGCTCGTCGACATCACCAAGGACTACGACCTTGAGGAGACCGAGGAGGAGAAGGCCGAGCGTGAAAAGGAGGAGAAGGAGTTTGAGGGTTTGACCAAGTCCTTGAAGGAAGTCCTCGGTGACAATGTCGAGAAGGTTGTTGTTTCCCACAAGCTTGTTGACGCTCCTGCCGCCATTAGAACCGGTCAGTTTGGCTGGTCCGCTAACATGGAGAGAATCATGAAGGCCCAGGCTTTGAGAGATACCACCATGTCATCATACATGGCCTCCAAGAAGACCTTTGAGATTTCTCCCAAGTCTGCTATCATCAAGGAGTTGAAGACTAAGGTTGAGGCCGACGGTGTTCAGGATAGAACCGTTAAGGATCTCACCAATCTGTTGTACGAGACTGCCTTGCTCACCTCTGGTTTCAGCTTGGAGGAACCCAGCTCTTTTGCTTCTCGTATCTACAGATTAATCTCTCTCGGATTGAACATTGACGAGCTTGAGCTCCCCGGTGCCGACGCTGCTGCTTCTACTACTGCCGCTGCCGAGTCCACCGAGGACAACTCTGAGTCTGTCATGGAGGAGGTTGACTAAATTCGGAAGGAATTGAAACTAAATTAAAAAGCAAAGGAGAAAATGGAAATGATCCTTTTATGTGTGTATAGGTTGTAATTAGATATAAATTAATTTTTCCACCCAAAATTTTTTTGGTTCTCTGTTATTGAATTGAGTATAATGATCTATATAGCTCAGTCCTCGTCGGAATCGAAAAGGGTCTTGAATAACGCAGTACTGTCATCTCTACTGCTATTTGCACTTGATCTTGCACCTTTGCTGTCGCTGGTGTTCATGCTGGTATTATGTGCAAGCCTGTGTTTTGGCGACTCGTTAACATCCGACGTGGCCGCCGCTGCTGCTTGTGGTGGGGCTGAGGTAACTGACGGTTGCGACGGTTGCGACGGTTGCGATGGTTGCGAGACTAGCCTAGGATCTCTAGTTGGCGGTGAATCCGGAGAACTGTCATCTATTTCCACTGGTTTGTCGGGGTCTTCACTGAGAGACTGCGATTGACTGTGCTGCTCCTGCTGCTGGCGTTTTGGAGAGTTAGAAAGTTCAGATGTAGTACCTGAGATTTTCCTCTTTGTTGAGGTTACCGTGAGGCTCTGATTAGCACTCTTCCTGGGCGTTGAACTTTTGGGTGCGGAAACCTTGGATGCTGAGTTCTTGGATGCAGAAACTTTGGGCGTTGAGCTTTTGGGTGCGGAAACCTTGGGAGAATGGAGTTTTCGTTGAAGCAACAAATTTCGCTTTTGCTCGAGCTCCGTGGGGTTTTGCTGTTGCTGTTGACGTTGTTGACGTTGTTGCCGTTGTTGCTGTTGTAGTAATGATTTTATATTACTAATTGCTGGCTTGGCTGGTGATTGTGTTGGCGACTGAGATGAAGCAGTAGAATTCTTAGGTGCTGTTGCCGAGTGATTTCTAGAATTTTGTGCTGCACTCACACTCACATTTTGACCAACGCCTGCTTCGTCCTCCTCTTCGCTACTCTTTGATGGTTTAGTGTGATGTTGAGAGGCGGCTACACACTCGCTACATAGACACGTTGATACAACGGAGCTTTGCGCATTCGTGCCTTCAGCGCATTCTGATCGAAGTCTGGCAAGCTCAGCTTCAGCAGAGCTGGGTCTGTTCTCTTGGTTGCCAGGACCGGCAGAGAATTCTTTGCTGGCCGCAGGGCTGGCAGTAGCCAACAAACTTGGAGGAGGCTTGAATTCTGACTGATAGTCCTTGGAAAACTGCTTGGGTCCATCCTTTTCTCGCCCAGAAAACATAACCCAGCTCATGAAGAAACTTAGCATCACTTTGAAAAACCGTTCATTGCTCATGACGTTTTCATTCATCTCTCCCAAAAGTTCCCGAGGGGAATCAAACCTGCTGAATAAAGCTTTGACCTTTTGATACATAGTTCTAGTTTGTCGACTTGGAGTAATGTCATCAAACATAATGAGACACATTTTTTTGAAATCATCAAAACTATAGCTTTGCGGTCGCTCAAAGATGAACTTTTCAAGCTGTTTCTTGATATGCATCAGCAATACCTCTAATTTGTACTGCATGGTCCAGTGGTTGGCGATATCGAAAATTTCAACGTCAATGAACCCTGAAGGTATAAGCTCCAATAGCTTCCAGGGAAAGCTATAAGACCAGTCTTCATTCTGAATAAGCTGAGAAAATAAAGTTGCCATGTTATAACTGTGTAAGATCTCAGCATCCTGTGGTCCGGCCCATTGAGCCCCACCTATTGAAGGATCCAGGAAACAATCCTGAGTATCTTGTAGCAAAAATCGGTCATATAACGAGAGTTTTTTAGACAATATGAAAAAGGACTCATACAAATATGCATTGGGGTCACCATTACGTCCTGTTTCATATCCATTGGCTCGAAATTCCGAATACTCCCTTTTGAACTTGCTAACGCGCGGTAGCTCAAGCTCAGCATCCGGTTCAAGACCTTGATACCTCAAAGCAACATTATAGCTCCCATCCCTGTGGCCCACTTCCTCCAAGATATGCGGCTCTGTACCCCATGGCCGGTTCGTGGCTATAGCTATTCCAAGAGAAATCAGCTGGTTGGCAGCATGCTTGACTTCCCATTTGAAGTACAAAGATAAGAAAACACTAGCATCGTCTTCGCCAAGGTACCTGCCAGCCTTCTCGCTCATTTTACACTTAGAGGCTTATAGTTTTCCTGCTTGGCCCACGCAGGACTGATGAATTCAAGAGGGAGGATCCTTTCTACAGATTCGCGATCGCGGTAGAACACGCGTTTGATGATGAAAAGTTGAAAAATATAAAAATAAAAAATAAAAAAAAAGCTGACAACCGTTTTGTGTTTGCTTACATAATTGGTTGAAGCAACCCAGTTGCTCACCGGTGAAGCCAATGCATGTATATATAAACCGAAAAGGTACCACAACGTTGTTTTATTGGAAAACTATATCTTGAATACTCCTGTTTTCATTCTTGCTATTCAATATTTGGAGTTTGTTTTTGAAGCTTCTTTGCATAGACTTTGTCATCAGTAAGCTTGAGAGACAGAACTTGTTAAGAATAGTCTTGGTATGAATTAGAGTTTTGTCGTGATAAAAACTTGCTACCCCACACAATGGCTACCCTTGATAAACTCCAGTTGTCTTCGGTATTCACAGACAGGTTCAAACCAGATGATGAGGTTCCAAGTATTGACAAGGCTAAGTCGTTAGAATTGGATGACAAGCTGTGGAGAAGATCACGCGTGGTCAATGGTAACTTCACCTGGATTCTGCCAGAGCTTTATTCCGGTAAACACCCGGCCAAGCTTGGTGGAGTTTCTCCAGCAGCGCTCAGGGATTTGGGTATAGATGAGAATGAAGCTGGCACAGACCGGTTTCTAGACGTGTTTTCTGGTAAGAAACTTCTTTCAGAAAAAGTGTTCCCCTGGGCTCAAGCATATGCCGGATACCAGTTTGGCGACTGGGCCGGTCAACTAGGCGATGGCCGAGCCGTAAGTCTATTCGAAGTAACAAACCAAGAGACAGGTAAGAAATTCGAAGTACAGCTGAAAGGATCAGGGTTGACTCCGTACTCAAGATATGGAGATGGGAAGGCGGTTCTGAGATCTTCTATAAGAGAAGTACTTGGATCAGAGGCAGTGAATGCTTTGGGTATCCCCACCACTAGAGCACTATCTGTGGTTTCATTACCCGAAACCAAAGCCAGACGCGAAAGAGGCCAGGAACCTTGTGCAGTAGTTACAAGGTTTGCCGAATCCTGGATAAGGTTTGGAACGTTTGATTTTGCTAGATCTGCATTGGAGAAAAGCGATGTCAAAAACCTTGCTGATTACTGCATTGATGAACTTTATCATTTGCAAAGAACAGATAATGACGACGCAGATGTATATAAAGCTTTTTATCTAGAAGTCGTCTTGAAGACTGCCAGTGCTGTAGCATTGTGGCAAACTTACGGGCTTATGAACGGGGTAACTAATACTGATAACACCTCAATCATTGGCTTGTTTCTTGATTACGGCCCATTTGCATTCATGGACACGTTTGATTCCAGTTTCACGCCGAATCATGACGACGGGGCAATGAGATATAGTTACAAAAACGTTCCAGCTACCGTGTGGTGGAACTTGGTAAGACTGGCAGAGGACATGACTGAGCTTCTTGCCAAGAACCAGAATGAACTAGACGCATTCATGAAAAAAATGCACACAATATACACTAACCAGTACAAAACTTTGTACCAAGAGAAAATGTGTGCAAGATTAGGGCTCAAATCAAAGGACGAGCTTTTTGACGATTTATTGACTCCCTTGCTAACTTTGATGGAAGACTGTGCTATTGATTACAACCGATTTTTCCGCACTTTGGGAGATACCCCATTTCTGTCCCATGATAAAACATTAGAGGATATTGCTAGCCGTTTCTTGCCTGAAACCCTGCCACTCGAGGTTCCCATGGCAAGTGGGGTAGAAGCGAAAATTCTGGTTGCTGCATGGCTTAAATTGTACAAGAAAAAATTGCAAGAGGAAGGTATCAACGACAATGAAAGACAAGCTCAAAGTCGCAAAACTAACCCAAATTTCATCTTGAAGACCTGGATTATGGACGAAGTCATTTTCGAGGCAGAATCAGGGAGCTATAAACTGTTTGATGATGTGATGAAAATGGCTCTAGATCCATTCAGCGAGAGTTGGGCCGACGTGGCTGCGTCATCCAGATACCTGAAAGAGTCTCCAAGAAGTTCAAGAGATCTGCAATGTTCTTGTAGCAGTTAAGGAAGGTTTGAGAAATTCTTGATGTTATCCTGGTGCTCGGGCTGATTGTTTCTTTTTTTTTTCTTTTGATAAGATATCTAAAGATCTCAGATCTGAAATGCAAAATTCTTAATTAGCTCTTTTTGATTGTGCATGTACCTGACGATCACTTGCTTAATTAGGAAATGAATTTTTAAGTTTTAAATCTTCCAGATCCTCAAGAGGAAAGAATTTGAGGCTTGAAAGCATCAATGAGCAATTAGCTCTTTCTTGACGCGGCCGTGAATAAGAACTGCGACAACGTCTGCTTACTCATATAAGCCTTCATATCTGAACCGTTTTAACACCAGCTTCTTTTTGGTATTTTAACTTTTTATTATTATTATTATTATTAACGCAGTAGTAATATACATAAGCAGGCTTGGAACTATTCAATCTGCCTAAACCGTTGAGCCTGAGCTTTAGCCTGTGCCTCAGCTTTTCTGACAGCCGCTTCTCGTTCAAGTACCGAGTATCCATTCATTAACCGTTCTCTTCTGTGTCTGTAGTATTCCCTGTTTTCAGGTTCTATTGTGTTAGTTCAATCCTTGTATGGATAGATGTATTTCAAATATCGCGCTCACCTTCTCTCATCAAATTTGAGCACTCCTTTATGTCCTCCTCAACTTTCGTTTGAACTATAAGCACCCATGCCAGGGTTTGGTTTTGGACATAGTAAGGATGCAGGTTCCCTAGTTCATTCTCGTTAAGAAACATTTTGAAGAAAAACCAGTGTTATATAGTACTTGAACTATCTTGAATTTATCCAATAATTTAGGCCAATACTTAGATATATATACAGGTGGTTGCGAAATGAGGTCTGAAATTCCATTATGAGAGAATAAATCTCCTTTTTTTCAGGCAGATCAGAAACAAAGAAGTGCACTATTACATTTATCACATTTCTGCACCAAACTCAACATAAGCATTATATATATAGTACTATATAAGTAGGCCTGGCTATCGCTCAACAATGAACTAGTTGTATGCGTTTAATAGTCTTTCAAAAACATTTGCTCCACTATATCGAGTTTATGGTTCCAAAAAGAGTGAATTTGTGTCTTAAAACGGACAACCCTATAAGTACCAAGTTTTTCTAGCTAAAAGGTTGGTCATAGTGCTAACCTCTTTGCACTTTAATTATTGTCAATCTGGGTATATAGGCTCAAATTTCCAAACCAGCTGTCTAGTCTGAAACACCAACTAACGGCAGATATACACTTAGCTCAAGTTGTGTCAAACTCAACCTATTTCATGCTTCTCTTCCAGGAATAGCTGTTTCAGAACAATTGGGGAAGCGGTTATTGATTTACGTTTCTCCATGCTCGACATGTTATTCATGAGGTCTACACGCACATCTCAGAGTATTTCCAATGGCCATACTCATACCCCACAAAGTTTAGTCTTCGTTAAAACCTCTCCTCGCAGAACCTCACTTGGCAGAACACGACTACCCCCAGAATCCACACAATTCCAGCTCGCAAAACAATCTCCAGCCTCTCTACCTTCATGGTTTTACATCGTTTCACTATTCCAAATTGAACCGGTAAAAAAGGCAAGAGAGTTATTACGTAACATGAACTTTTGGTTTACTCACAGCAAGGCCGAGTTTCCACAATATTGCCTTCAAATATGATAATATGATATATCTGGCTCATTTGGCTCAATTCGCTCATTAGCTGATCTTTGGCTGAAGACATTGAGCCCTTTAATAACTGTGTCAATGGCTCATGTTGCATTTGTCACATGCGATTGAACCGCCATCGAACAAGTATTATCTATTAAGTCCAGTCTTTATATAATATATTTTTTTTATCAACTCACTATCGGCGGCGGCGGTGAAGTGAATATATAATAAGTTCGTATATATATATTCATGGTATTATCAAGGCTGGGATAATTCCAGGAGGACATGTTACTCTGGTTGAACGTCCTTGCGACGGTGTGTGCCTTTAGCTCAATTATCATCTCGCTGATATCAATCATGCTGCATCTCAAAAACTACAGAAAGCCCATGGATCAAAGACTTATTGTGCGAATCCAGCTTTTGCTTCCGTTATACGCCTTATCCTCATGGTTAAGTCTACAGCATAGTGTTTTGGGGGATATACTTAGCCCGTTACGGGAAATCTACGAGGCGTTTGTTATTTATACGTTTTTCACGCTGCTCACTAACTTGCTGGGAGGCGAACGAGATATAATCATATCCACCAGCGGTCGCGAACCCAAGGATCATTTATGGCCGCTGTGCTATGTTTTGGATAAAGTGGACATAAGCGACCCTTATACTTATTTAACCATCAAAAGAGGGATCTTGCAATATACCTGGATCAAACCTATTTTGGCACTATTATCGGCATTGCTCACACATACCGCTTCATTTCAACAGCACCAAGTTGCAATCAGCTCAGCTTATTTGTGGATAGGTATCATATACAACGTTAGCATTACCATTTCACTTTACTCACTGGCGCTGTTCTGGCACTGTCTCTGGGCAGATTTGGCGCCCTACCGGCCTCTGCCAAAATTCTTATGCATCAAAATTATAATCTTTTTCTCCTACTGGCAGGGAGTGGTGCTGGGTCTAGCTACATACTTCGGGATAATCAAAGACTCTGGAGATTTATCGGCGGAAAGTATACAGAACTGGCTGATGTGTGTTGAAATGCTGGGGTTTGCAATTGGGCATTGGTACGCTTTCAGTTACCAGGATTATACCACCACCGAGCTGATTGGGTACGCTCGGTTACCCGTCATTTACGCTATCAGGGACGCTTTTGGGATCGCCGACCTGATTGTGGATTTCAAATCCACGTTTTATGGCGACGCTTACGGGTATCGTCAGTTCGACTCAGTGGAAGCTTTATTGGATCATCCAACAAGTTCATCTCGAGAAGCCAGAATTCTGGCTGGCTTGAGATACGAAAATGGCGGCAAGTCAAAATACTGGCTACCCAAGTCTGAAAAGGCTAAAAGAATCGCAGCAGCGGCAGCCTTGAACTCGAAAAAGGCAAGAAATTATAATACTTTGTCTGAGAACACCGGGAGTACCAGTGGAGGAAGCGGACAAAACAGCAGCACAAATAGCATACACTCACCATCCCCGCCATTAGAACAACAACAACAACAGCAGCAGCAGCAAGGGGATGGGCCTGCAATACATTTTGACGATAACATGAATGATGACGAAATAATATACCAACAAGCAAAAAAACTACCATATGGAGACTACAACTATCCAGTAGTCACAGTACGAGAGAGTGCACCTGTCTATCAGCCGTTGATAACAGACCGGAGAAGAACCATTGATACTGGATTGCAAGAGGAATATGAAAGTTTTGATCCATACTAAAAATTTATATGTGTATATATATATATATATATATATATATGCATTCACTATACTAGCCCAACTCTTGAAGCGCACGTCGTTGTAAAATTTCTTGAATCTCTTGTTCATAATCCATGCTACTTTTCCTTTTTGGTTTGAGAATTCCTCTGATTCTGTCTCGTTTGCGGTTACCCCCTTGTATCGAAGCGGTAGGCAACGGCTGCTGTACCTGAGATGATGGTGCAAACGAAGAGGCCCCACTCGACTCAGTAGTGCGGGTTGCAAACCTAGATGTGGCATGTGCTGCAGTAGTATCCCTTGAAGAGTTGGAAGGTCTACCCAATTCTGATGACAAGTTAGAAGAAGAGGAAGTAGAGGAAGACATGACAGAGGTTGAGTGTATCCGACGACGATGATGATTTTTCAATAGCTTCTTCCCGCCTAGTTTGTCAACTATCTTACCGAAAGTACGCTCCTTATCACGAGGTGCTTCCCAGCCTTGCTGCAAGTCGTCCCAGGCTTCTTCCTCCAGCCTGCGCATAATTCTGGGATCCTTCTCCAAGATCTGGAAAGTGTCAACGTCAGTGGGCAAAACCTTGGCTCTGGCAAGACGCACCACCATTTCGAAACAGCAAGCTGCAGCGAAAATCACAAGAATGGAAGCCCAGAAGGATAAATCAGTACCGAAATTCTTGAAAATCCCGTCAGCAACATAATAAATCTTTGAGGGCTTCGTGGTGTAAATATAAGCCAAAAATAAATCCCAACAAAGCCACCCGCCAATTGAAATCACCATGGCGCCCACATTCATTTTGGTAATCAGATGCATCTCGAAAAGTTGTAGTTTCGTGGTGATAAATGCAATAATGACTGTGAAACTGATTAGCCCCAGAGGATACAAAGTGTTGTCGACAATAGCATGAAATCCATAAACGTAATAAACCATAAATGAAATCAAAACTGACTGACAGGAAGATACAATCATCCAACCGATAAACAACAAAAGACCAAATGCCTGGTTTTGCTGGCCTTTGGCATATAGCTCGGGTACTGCTACCAAAGTTGCTGGCGACAAGTCTTGCTCGAAAATACCAATACAAAGCACTGGTAACGAAGTGAACAGAGTGTTGAACATTGATAACGACCATGTCTCGTACAACGAGGTACCGGTAAACATGGTATTTCTTTGGAAAATAGCCTGCGTCAAGTAAAACAAAAACTCCTTGTAAAAAGTACCCAGAATGTATTTACACGTACGCACATAATTCCAGCGACCATGCACTAAAAGAAGCTTTGTCAAATACCTGAACTGGGCAATTGAGTAATCTGAAGACCTTGCTGCCTGCAAACCTTCCTTACCAGTGATACCGATCCCCACGTCGGCAGATTGAATCATTGCAATATCGTTGGCGCCATCGCCGATAGCCAGAGTAATTGCACTTTTGACTTTCTTGCGTACAGCCAGAACCATGGCTGATTTCTGAGAGGGGCTAGCTCGACAACAAATTACAGAGTCCGCTTTAACGCCCAGGTCAATAAACAATGCAGTAAGAGTCACATCCTTTTGGACATCGGCCAGCGTCATACCATCAATAACCACCACACAATGAGCCACTTTGCCCAAATCAAGTTCAAGCATAGCTGCGGCCATGCGTCCGGCGATATCACCCTCATCTGACCTCAGCACCACCACGGTCGAGTAATCCTTGATAAGTCGGCAGGAATAACCGATATTTATTGCAGTCTCTCGCTTGTCTCCGGTAAGCATCCACAACTTAATGTTGGCACGTCGAAGTTTATCAATAGTCTCCGGTACTCCTTCTTGTAGCTTATCTTCAATAGCAGTAGCTCCACTCAATTCGAAACTATGCTCAATCATTTCCCCAATTTTCTCAATTTTCTCTTGTCGATCTACCAGACTTGTGCGTGCATCCTTGTAAAGCTTGATCCAGTTGGCATACTCCTCCTTGTCCATCCACCGATACGCATACATCAGGGTTCGCAGTCCTTCGGTAGAGAACTCCTCAATGTGTTCCAAGGTCTGCTCCATCACGAACGACTCATTCAACACTAAATGATCATCTGCAACAAAGGGTTTGCTGTGGTCGTCGTCATTCTTAGCAGCATTAGTCTCTGAAGTACCCTGAGTACCAGCATTCCCGTCAGTCCCCTCGTTATCATCGCGCAAAGCGTTTTGAACCAGCGTCTGAGTAGATGTATGGTTCATTTGCTGTTGTCTGGCCAAGTTGATTGATCTTCGCGAAGATTCCGCAATCAGCTCCACTTCCTCATCCTGATGTGCCCTATTCAGATGGTTATCAAGAGACGCAAGGGCTTGGTTGCGATCAATGTTGATACTAGGTCGTGATAAGCTCAGCCTACCAGCAGCACCACCACCACCTTCATTGTGATGATGGTGATGATGTCGATTATTCACGCTGGATACCGAGTTCCTGGCAATAACAACATCAGCCTCGGCAGCTTTTCTGAGCAAAGTCTGCTTAGCTATATCCTGAGCTTTCTGTAATGCAAGCTTGGAATGTCGTAACCGCTCAATAATAATATTATCAGCTCCCTTACACAGCGCACAAATTCTCCCGTCGGGGAATCTCACCACAACAGTCATTCTTTTCCTGGCGCTTGAAAACTCAATGCTTTCCAGAACTTCATAAACCTCGTCCACAGGGCCGGACTCAAACCCGTTAGGGTACGTGCGAATCGTCATATTGGTATGTGAGCGATCAATCACAATGAAACCGAGGTCTCGCGCTGCTGATACTAATGCAAGCTCGTCGGGCGATGCTGCCTGGTAACTCAAATCCTCAAATTCCAGCTGTCCAGTTTCAGACACGGTTTTCGAGGTGAACTCGGGCAAACATGAATGGCACAGAGCAATGGTCAGCAGGAAAAACTTGGCCTTGCGTGCATATATCGAGTTCGGGTGCGTCAAAACGTACTCCAAAAGCTCCAACGTCGATCTTGAGTGCTGCACCCGCGTAGGATTCGCTGTGGATTTCCAGGTATTCGCAGTAGTTACCCGTTTAAGTGAGCCACCACCAGCAGCGCTAGCCACACTAGGCCTGCCGCCGAAGGAACTTATCGATGGACGGGGCACAACAAAAGACCCTAGCGAATTCTTATGAGCGGTTGTTGGTTTTGTTGCAAATTCGTTGCTGCTGTTGCTGGCACCACCACCAATAGGCACTCCGCCGAGTGATCTTCTAGGCATCGCAGCCACCTGTCTCAGAATAGCATCAGTACTAGTCCGTGGCAGCTCATTGAAGTTAACATCCATGGATTTCCTGCTTACAGAAGGAGGTCCTGCCACAGTAGTGTTCTTACTATTGACAATTTCATTTTTCTGCAATTTAGCTTGACGATACAACTCAGTATCAATTCCGTCCAGTTTTATATCCAAGTCATGTAGCCACGATTGACCAGCGACCGTAAATTTACGGAAGATCATCACATTGTCCGTTAACGTACCTGTCTTGTCTGAAAATACATATGATACTTGACCAAGCTCTTCGTTGATCGATGCTGTCCTGGCCTCGCAGGGTGTATCGCTGGGTACATGGTACATGTCAATATCCTTTTGCAGCATAACCATCTGCACCACTTTTATTATTTCCATGGAGACGTACAATGATAACGGAATCAAAGTATTAAACATGATTATGAAACCCATCAGGTTAGGTATAATCCCCACGGCTCCATCCAAATACCACATTTTCTCGCCAGTAGTGGTATAATAAACTCTTGATGCCACCGTACAGAAAACAGACAGGGCAATCACAAACACCACCATGAATATAACAATCTTGTTGACTTTGGATTGCAACCTGGGAGCTTTGGATCTAGGGTTCTGGATAGCATTCATTCTGATTTTGGTCTCCTCGCCGGAGAAAACCACCAGCCCTAAAACGCTAGGCGTGTTTCGCAAAATACTACCGCGGTATATCACATGCTGCGAGGAAAGCGGGTAATCTTTACCATCAATGGTTATTTTCGCCTCGAAATTGTACAGGTCCAAGTTAGGGTCTTCTACCAAAAGCTGTGACCGAACATTCGCCAGTTTATCCGGAGTGTCGCATCTCTCTGCAAGTTCCGGTAACGCCTCTTTGGATTTCAAGTTGGTCTCACCATCCAAAGCCATGGTTTCGACATACGACACACCCTCGTTGCCGGAACTGTGAATAAGGATAATATCGGCGGGGACCCAATCGTTTTGCTTGAGTTTGATTACATCTCCAACTCTTATATTCTTCCATTGTGTCTCGCGATATTTGATAGCCCGAGATCTTTCTTCGTCCTCCGGAATCCCTGACACTGTTCGGTCAACAACCGATATACTTTCAGCTGGCAACCTATAATCACTGTTGAGCTCGGCTACTCTTGCGATTTTGGTGTTTTCAGACTTATCCTGGCAATGTCTCCTCCAATCATCATAACCCTCACGACCCATTGAAATAGACATGAAAACCATCAACGGGATAATAGTCGTGTACGTGCCCGTAGTGGACCACGAAGGAATCATTTGCAAGATGGAGACAAACAAGAAGTACAAGTTTGCAAGTTTGCTGAATTGGAAAATCAATTGTCGCGGTAAGAAATTGTACGGGGTATAAATAGATGAAGTGATATGATTATCCACATATGGTTTCCCCGTACGCTCATCAATCAGTAATTGACCTGGTTGTTGTGGCAGTGGCGGTGGGTTGATCTGCAGTGGAATACTCCTGCCTCCCTTTGAAGGTGGTGCATGCTTTTTCCTGAGTATGAAATCCTCCAGTTTTTTAAATTGCACAATCAGGTTTCGTTTCAACCGTTTGGCCCCCCTTGATGTCCCGGAGGATGCCCATGATGAGTAATTGGGCAGCAACTGCGACGCCAGGTTATTGCTACTGTCGTGTGTGCTGCCGCCCTTTTTCTTCGTCTGGTACTCGTCATAATTTGTAATGTACAAATCGCCCTCGTCGTCGTTTTGAGGAGGATGCTCTGATAAAACTATGTCTCCGTATTGTCGCTCATCCTGGGACAGTCGTGGCACGTTGCTTCCAAACCGGCCCAGTCTCAACGGTGACCTGATGCTACGAGCAGAGCTGCTTTTAGGTGATAGAGCAGCAGATGCATCCTCCGGGTCCTCGTCAAAATCGTGGAAGTCGTTGCTGCTTCTACCAGCATGTTCTTCTATAATGATGCCTGAATGTTTAGTTTTTGTGCTACTCCCGGATAACGTCCTCTTGTGTCCTGATGTAGATGATGAAGAAGGAAGAGGCAGTATCGGGAGCGATGGCGATAGCGCGTCTAATGCATGTGATGATGATTGTGGTTGTGACAAGATAGGTTGTTCAGTCAACTCAATGGGTGAAGTACCAGCTCCACCCTCGGTAGGAGGATGAGAAGATTGCATGTTTCTGCTGAACATCTGTGACCGCAGACTGTATCCTCTATTTCGACGAGTGTTGTTGTTGTTGTTATTTTGCGGTGGAGACGGAGGTGACCCACTGTTTGGAATAGACGTAACTATTGGTGGTAACTGAGGCCTAGAGGCATTGTTGTGTTCATCTGGCTGAGATAACCCATTTTCTATACTCCTCTCTGATGATTGACGTCCAAGGCTGTCCGAGGAATTTTCCTGGGAGCCTGGAGGTGATTCTGGCATCTAGAAAGTTAGCAATAGTTCAGAACGCTTTGTGCAATACACTTACCTTTTAACACAAAAATAAAAGAGAGCAGGAGAAGATATTCTATAGCAGGAATCCGAGAATATAAAAATGAAATGCAAACAGCGTATCGTCGCTCAGAAAGAATGACTGCACAAAAAATGCTTCCTGTATTTGTGGTCCCAAGTTCCTGAATGACTGATAAGCTGAAGATACTTTGTTGCTGCCTAAAGCCAAGATAGCAAGTGTTGGAGAAGAAACGAAAGATCCAAGAGCCAATAACTTCAGCTAAGCGTGTCAACAAGAGACAGTATCATAGGCCAGCCGCGAAAAAAAGACAAAAGAAAAGGCGAAAAGACCAAGTAAAAACCCAAATAATAATAAAAAAAAATGGTATATAAAAGAAAGAAGCAAAAAACACTGAAGTAAAAAGAATGAAGAATGCTCAGTACCTTGAATATACTGCAGTTGTGTCAAAGATTGTTATTCATGCAGAGATTATTCGAGTGTTGAGCGGGGAGAAGTATATATATAGATCGAGTGGGTTTTTTTGCTTATATTTTACTACCTTTTTTATTTTACTGCTTGTGGTGATGAAACTCGAGTAATACGGGGGGACGAAATTTTTGTCTTTAGATCATATCTGGTCGTTAATTGACATATATTAATGAGCTTGTATGTAGAGCAGAACTGAGGTGGAATGCCTCAAGCTGTGGCCAGGATCAAAGAGCTCATTCCAAGGGTGGAATAGAGTCATTAATGGGACAAAGATAAAGTGTATGTCACAGCCACAAAAAAACACTGATGCGCGCGAGCCGTGCGGTATGCAAAAAAAATTTATCCATGAAGCATTTTTCACAATCAAACATGGTCAAAATAAGTACACATTCGCCAAGAAGAGCCTCGTTTATCAATTCTGTATATGCGATAAAGGCGGTGTAGAAGATAAACGATGGGTTGCGTTTTGATTTTTGCTGCCGAACCACGTATTTTTCACACTCATATCAAACTTGTAGTTAACTGCGAGAATCCAGAAGTAATTACACAAGTTCATTATTCATGTCCAGCACGAACCCACCGATACCTGTAGGTGCACCCCCAACATTAAAGGTTATCTTTGCTAACACCAAGAAAAGTTAAATACATATACATATTTTTACTCTACTCCGGTTTATACACAGATATCTCTCTATCCTTGCTGGGAGGTTTTTACCGTTTTGTCACGTGACTTGTGTTAGTATATATATATATATAGGTGCGCTGCTAAAATTTTTAAATCAGGTTTAACTGCAGTCATGGACATTTCAGATATAGTTGAACGAGAGGTTTCGAGTGAAGCGCCAACTTTCAAGCTTCCCAACGCTCAGAACAAGCAGGGCGTGCGCAGTACACGGAGATGGAAGGATAGAAAAGTGAAAGCTGAAGTTCAGAATGCGTTTGAGCCTAGTGGATCATCTGTTAACGGTGATGATGCTTTGAGTGAAAATGAGAAAATACACTTGCAAAACCTGCAACGGTTAGCCAAAATGACCCCTGAAGAGGTCCAGCGAGAACGGGAAGAGCTGTTTGGACAGATGGATCCAGCAGTCTTGCGTAGCTTACTACGAAGAGCCGAACTTAAGGAAGAGGAAACCAAAAGCATGAACTTTAGAGAGCAACAAACGGAGTCTCAAAAGCCAAGCTCAGAACCCAAATTTGAAATCCCAAAGGAAGCCCCTGAAGAAACCCCAAATGAAACCCCTGAAGAAACTCCTGAAGAAACTCCTGAAGAAACTCCTGAAGCCCCTGAAGCAATAACTGAAAAACTAATTGACTCTGGTATGCATTTCCCAGCACCGCCACGGCTGGACCCCAATTCCGAAGATTTCATGGAAAAGCTGCATTCTGCGTATTACCCGTCACTGGAGGTTGAATCCGACAAGCTTGAGTGGATGAAACCTGTCAACCGGGAGGAGATAGTCAACGAATACTCGCCATCACGTGAGGGTCTATCCGCTTCGGAGCTACGGTTTGATTTCAAGGGCGGGCTAATCCCGCCTAGCAAATCGCTTGAAATTTCTCCGCAGCTGGGTTTGCATCATCATGGAGATGCGCCTGCGGCTGCTGGGTATACCATCAAGGAGCTGGCGCATCTGGCTTTGAGCACGCAGCAGTCTCAAAGATGCTTGGCTATACAGACTCTAGGCAGGCTATTGTTCAGAATAGGCAAGAGAACACCACCGACGAAGGAGTCTCAAGACGACGAGCTAATTAAGGGTGTGAAGCAAGTGATTGCGCAGTGCAAGGTAGTTGAAATTTTGCATATGGGACTCGGCGAGAACAACAGCCCAATGGTTCAAAAATATGCCACCGAAGCTTTATGGCTGTGGAACAAGGTCGAATGGTCATTGGACCAGGAGTCGTCTGGTGGCAGAAGAGCTATCTAATTATTTATTCATATACTGTTTTGTTTTATTTTTTTTTTTTAAATTTTTTAAAATTTTTTCAGATATATATACATCTTAATCAATGATCAGAGATGATGCTGAGTTTTCAATGTTGGCGGGTATGCAGAACGCAAGACACCTAAGCGGGTTTAGCAGCCACGAGCAAAGGCACCTTAAACTCAGGAGATAAACGCGAAATCAGCAAGACAGACGCACAAGCTCTGCCTATACGGTTGCTTTGGAATCCGAAGAAAAGAAAGTTAACAAAAGTCTTCCGCAGCCGTAAGGTTCATAGAATGCGTATAAGCGTACAACGGATGTGCTCTGATGCGATTTGACGATGACCCACTATAAAGTACATACGTACATTCTAAACGCTTGGGTTTCCTAAATATGATAATTATTAGTATAACAGGGATTATCTGTGCCCATCACTCGAGCGTACATGTCCCAGTACATACTTTCTTGACACATAACGGTGTATACGCGAGGCTTCATGTGCATTACGTATAACTAGGTGGGGGGTGTCTCGTGATTTGAGTCTGTTCATGAACTGGCAGAACTGCTATTATTGATATATAGGGCGTTTGATGTTTGAGAGCGGCAAGTGTTTCTTCCTGCTAGCCTATCCGTTCTTTTGACTCACTCTATACTTCGCTGCGTTCTTCCAGCACACAGCCTTCTGGAACGAACGCCCCGGCGGTAGTACACAGATCTACTACTGATCGATCAAGAAGCCACAGCTGGAGCTAGTGAAATTTGCTCACGCTAGCACGATCGGAAGGAGTCAGCGGTGAGTCAGGCGGGGAGGAGACAAGAAGGAGGACAGAGAAGGAAGACAGAGAAGGAGAAAAGAAGACAGAGAAGAAGATAGAGATGAAGATAAAGATGAAGATAGAAAAGAAGACACAGTAGAAGACACAAAGGAAGATAGAGAAAGATGTGCACGCCAGATGCTGCAATTAGGCCTTCGTTGGAATCTTTAAGTTAACGGAGTTCAGAGGCTTATACTCTAAATCCCTGGCTTATTCAGCAACGGCTTTTTTCTCATTTTTGTTTTTCCTGGGTTGGTTTTTTAATTTGGGATCTTTGTTGGCCAGATCCAGCCTAGCGTGGCGGGCCACATTGAGTCTCCGGCGCACTCCCAGGAAGGTACCTAACAACGGCCGTGCATTTCCTCCCGGGCAGCCCTACCGAAGCCTCAGCAGCACTTCCCGAGAGCCCCAGTGGCACCGGTAGGACCAGTAGGAGCCTACCAAAAGTAGGACCAGGACCAGTGGGAACTTACCAAAAGTAGGACCAGCACCGGTAGGACCAGAACCAGTAGGAACCTACCAACCTGTTTAATCTCTCATCGCAACAAGATATGCCGCAAGCTGTGTAGATCTAGGGACAATCCTGGCTATGACAGCATTTCCCATGCCCTGAGTACAAAGCCGCCTGAGGAACCCCTTCCTCTTCAACTCCTGCGGGCGGACGTGCATTGCGTCTCAGTACCGTCGGAGACATTCCCAGAGAGGTGCTTTGCAGCGACAGCTCCCAGGCATAAGAGAGAGTGTGCGTCTGAAAAACGGTTTTTTTTTTTTCCACTCTATTGTACTCCTCGGCTGCAAAGGATTTGTCAGGAAGGGCAAGAGATTAGCTCTTCTTTTTATTTATTTTTTTTCTTCTTCCCTCTTTCCTCTGGGTCTTTTAGGCTGTTTGGTGTAACATTTCGCACTTTTTATTTTTTCTTCTTCCTAGTTAAATTAGTGCTTTTCTTTTCTGTGTAATTTCTTCTTCCTCAAGGGCCAATTGTAGAGTTTCGTCTGTTTTTTTTTATTTATTCTGTTTGCTCTCTAAAATCCAACTTCCACTCTCTGACTTTTTTTTTTTTTCCAAACAGGTCCCTTTTTTTTTGCTCTTCTTCTTCTCTCTCTATTTTACACCTGGCCAGAGTCTGTGAGAACCTTTGGAATACTCGTTCTTCTTTTTTTTTTTTTTTTATTTTCTGCTGAGTCCGCTGCGCCGGTGTTATTGAAGTCTATTCGCTGGAGATTTTCAGGGGAACACTAACTGCGCATATTCATGTACAAATTTTTCAGTCCTGCCTTTCCTGCATCTATAGAGACAGATTTAATTTTTTCATTCACTTCCACCATTTTTATTTTTTTTCAGGTTTAATTTTTTTTTTTTTATTTTATCTGCACTCCTACAAGTTCGAGCTAATACTTTCGGGACAAAATAAGCTGGAGCTCGGAATACTTGTATATATATATACCCAGGAAAAAATACCCACAGCATTTGAAACAGCACCTTCGCTCTTTCCCCCCTCCCCGCGCAGATATCCTGGTTGTTTCTTACCTGCGACAAGAAAGTTAACCGAGAACGTTAACACGAGAAGGCATAACACGAGAGAGAATAAAATCTAAAACTTTAAAACTGTTTGGATTTGGTTCTTTTTTCTTCTTTAAAGTTAGCGGCTCCCTCTGACAACAAACTTTAATATATTCACTGCAGAGCAAAACAGGAATCAAAAATTACCAAGAAGCTAATTCCAGGGAACCAAAATAAAAATAAGGGGTTTTTGTCATTGGCAGCGAGAGAAGTTAGATTTCAATGTCTTATCCTCCTCCGCCACCACCGCCTCCTCCTGCATCTCTTTCTAATATAGGAATGACGTCGTCGGGTACTTCCACTGCAACCGCCACCACCACCACCACCACCGCAACTCCCGGCTCCTCTGCTGTGCCGTCACTGCATCCTTTGCAGCATAACCAGTATGCCTCGCTCAACGGGTATCACTATTATGATATGAACCAACGGGGACAATCACAGCAGCAGCAGCAGCAGCAACCCTTTGGTGGACCCGCTTCTTCTAACCAATACTATTCAAACGTTCCCTCAAACGGGTACTATGCATCTGGTTACTACCAGCATTCACAACCACAACTGCAGCAGCAGCAGCAGCAGCAGCAGACACAGCATGATCGCAGTGAACCATACTACCAGCATATGCAGCAGCCGCAGCAGGCGTCCTCAGAGGCGGGATCCCAGTCACAGCAGACATCATACCTACCGCAGCAGCAGCAGCAACAACAACATCAATATTCTGCACCTACAGCATCTTCCGCTAATAGCGGAGCATATCTACAGTACGCAGGATCGAACACATCATCATATTACCAAGGGTCGCAACAACAGGCAGGACCAGCAACAACAGCATCTAATAGATCATTGTACCAGACTTTACCCCAGGTGAACGTGCACCAAGGGTACTCAGGCTATCTACCGCAGCACTTGGGACCGGGTGCAACAACCAGTGCTAACGACAACATGACAACCTCAGGATTACCTCCAATCCATCCCTTTGGCGCAGCAGCAGCAGCAGCAGCCCACTCGTCACAGCCAATGTATTATAGTAATAACAACCAGCAGCAGCAATTATCGCAGCCAACAAGTGCCGCCCTGCAGTCGTCGTCATTAGCAGCATCATCTTCTTTGAAAGGAGCAGCGAATGCATCATCACGGCCTCCGCAACAAATGCTGCAGCCGCAGAAACCACCCCAGGTCAAATCTACTCCAGAGACTCCCGAGTGGCCGCATGTAGCTATTACCGATCCTACGGGACAGGTCGCTCCACCGGGAGCAAAGCCACGAGTCACCACCACGCTCTGGGAAGACGAGCGAACCCTGTGTTTCCAGGTCGAAGCTAGAGGCATCTGTGTAGCTCGTCGAGAAGATAATGACATGATCAACGGTACCAAGTTGTTGAATGTGGTGGGGATGACCCGAGGTAGACGAGATGGCATTCTGAAATCAGAGAAAAAGAGGCATGTGGTTAAAGCAGGGGCAATGCATCTCAAGGGTGTATGGATTCCGTACCAGCGTGCATTAGATTTCGCAAATAGAGAACGCATTATTGATTTATTGTACCCTCTTTTTGTCAAGGATCTGAAATCAGTGCTCTATGACCCGGCTAACTTCTCGCGAACCGCAAAAGTCCTGAACGCCGCTGAACGACTGAAGGCACTGCCACCTGTTGTCAATAGCAATTCTGGCAATTCTGGTGCTAGTACCCCAAGCAATGGACCAGCACTCACAGGAACAACTATCGCGACACCACAACCAGTAGCACCACTACCACCAGCAACAGCAACGGCGGTACGACCTGCAACGGTTCCACCGGCAATGGTTCCAAATGCAATGGCGCCAAAGCAACTGGAACGAGAGTACGGCAATGGCTCTATGACATCGCCTAAAACTGCAATTTCTACTCCCACGGCTACTACAATTACACCCATGAGCAATTTTTCTGATGCTGCTAGTGATCCTGGTGTTAGCACTGGTGTTGATCACAAGAATGTCATGCCATTGATCAAGGGCGACTTGCGGTTGCCGCAGATCAGGGACAGTCTGCCCTTCAAGGAGAACTTTTTGCCGAAAATCCAGTCCCCGTTGGATACCCAGAACAACAGCATCAGCGCCGCTGCTGGTGGTGGTGGAAATGGTAACAGCAACCATGGGTTCAACAATCAATTACCGCCATTAGCGTCATCTGCATCCTACACGAATGATCAAGTCTTGTTACCGTCTTATGGGAATACTGTCAACGGCTACGAAGCTAACAGCGAAAATAATGACCTCGCCACTTCGGCGTCAGCAACATCAGTATTGGCAGATTTGAAAAACGCAAGGTCGCATTCGGAACTGGTTGGACAAGCTGATGATGAAGGTCAAAACAAGAAACCAAGAGTTGATTGAAAGACTAAGTATAATCAAAGAGGATTTATATATATATATATGTATATCTATTGTGTATAAATAATATGCTTTTGCATTTTAATAATATAGGGCTTTGCATTTTTCTGACAGCCACTGCTTCGAAAAGGTAACTAGCATTGAACAATACTTCAACTGGTAATTGATGCAGTTTCTTCGTAATAATTATCACTGCTTCCTGAAAGAATACTAGCTGGAGCAATAGCCATTGTAGAAGCGTTAGTATCAAACGAAGATCTGCGGTGATGCTTGGAAGACGAGGCAATTGTAATCACTGAAGCAGTATCGAAATGGCCACCACCGGGGATCAACTGCTGATGTTGCGAAAACCCGCCAATGCTTGAGCTGCCCAGGCTACCAATGCTGATCGCCGTGCTTGATAGCATGTTTCCACTGGTGTTTGCACTTGGAGTCGTGTGGTAATTGTGCAAAGAATTCGAGGCTGAAGATGTTGACCGGTTGCTTGATACACTTAGTAGAACATTTGATGGCAGCTCGGCACTTGTAGCTGTAGCTGTGAAATGTGCAGGCGTGGTTGCGGCTGTTGCTGGTGTTGTTGTTGTTGCTGCTGGTATGGTACTTGTTGTTGGTGCTGCAGAATGACCGGTCTGATGCTGCTGCTGCGCTGAAGAAGGCGCGTGAAATGCTGCCATTACGTTCGACGAGTTATCACTACTCACAGTGACAGAAGTCAGCGACGTACGCGCCACTGAGGGTATAGTGAAATTAGAGTTTGATCTCCGTTTCCCTCCAGTGGCAGGACTCGAGCCGGTCATATTAGATCCAGTGGACACAGTTGATGATGAACTTGTCGACGAAGATGAGGACGTGGGGTGAGAAGTCACAGCCCCGAGAGTCTGTGAATGCAAAGATCCGGATGGTTCTTGCTGGAGGCGTGTTTGACTATCAAGCGAGTATGGCACGGGTTCCTCAGCACTACTGTCAGCAGTGTCAGTAGCGACGCCCCTTCTTCGGGAATCGTTAACTGCGCGTATTGATGATTTCGAATCTGTAGATGCCGAGTTGCTATCCAGGATCCTCACGCTTCTGGCAACGGGTGATTTCGGCGGAGACGAGGACGACGAGGACGATAAGGGCGACGAGGACGACGGTGACGACGAGGAAGACTCAATGGCGATGTTCGTCGTTGTCGTCTTACCAGCACTCGCGTTGCCATTACTTCCAGCGTTCTCGCTAGATATCGTGGATGATGACGCAGCGGCATTCATGGTATCGTTATTAGTATTGCTGTGGATACTGCTATCCTGACCACTCCGCTTCATCAACCTTTTAACCCAGCCGAACTTCTTCTTGTGGTCAATAGCGTTACTGTTGCCATTGCTCCTGTGGTTGTTATTGTTGAGCATGGTTGCAGTTGGATAATAATCAAGTTGGAACAAGTTATCATAAAGAACACATGTGTTTGCGTCTATCTAGTTTTCGTGTATTTTTGGACCAGCTCCTTCGCGCGTGGTTAAATCTCAGGCACACGGAGAATTCAAAAGTTCGTTAATATATATTAATCATCACTGCAGTTACAATATTGTCTCGGAGTTAAATTTAATTTTTTTTTCGATACACTACTAGTATAGGATCTTGATTATATATAGTACTACTATAGCTAGCAATAGAGTATTTTCTACCAATGGTACTATGATAGCAGTTGTGGTCCATGACAAGAAAGAGATAAAATTGACCAAGGATAAACTTGACAAGCTAGGCGTGCTTTTCAAATCAAACAATGCTCGCAAGAACGTACTTGAAGGAGACGACAACGAGCTCTTGATCCTGACCACTCTCGACTCTAATGATACACTTTTATCTGGTTACGAGATTCGACAAGTTGACCATGACGTCAATGAAGAGTTGAATAAAAGCTCGTTGGTTGACCGGTTTGTGATATATCCGCCCATGGCACTCATATCCGGAGAACTAGACACTTCAGATATAGGCTCAATTGTTGAAAACTCAGCAAAGATCTTCGGCAGGAAGAATATCACACATTTGGCGTTGAATTCACCGATAGATGCTCAGGATGTGGTCCGGAAACCTAGCGGGTTGACCCCTCTCTATGGTGATTTCGGGCCCACGCCTACCACTCAAAGCATCACAAACCCCACATGCCAGGATTTCCAATCAGCATTCTGGGTAGAAGCTGTTCAAAATGGGATTATACAGAGATGGGCACCGAGATATACCATGTTCAGTCGTGGGAATATCCATGAAAAGACAAGAGTACTGAATACGTTTGATAATCAGGCCAAGATTAGAGATTCAACTGTAATTGATTTGTATGCGGGTATAGGATACTTCGTGTTCAGTTACTACAAACACCTACCAAGAAGGGTATTCTGCTGGGAAATTAACCCCTGGAGTTGCGAGGGGCTGGTGCGCGGAGCTAGAGCTAACGGGTTCAACGTCAGGTTGGTCAACAGAGATGAGAAATTTATTGATAGTTCACTAAACCATGAAATTGTGGTTTTCCTTGAAAGTAACGAGCACGCTCTGGAAAGAATGCTAGAAATATCGCAAGAACCGCAGGACCTTAATATATCACATCTGAATATGGGTTTACTACCAGACTGCAAAAAAGCATGGGCACTAGCATTGGAATTAACGAGTTTGTCTAGTATTACTACAATATTGCATGTCCATGAAAACGTTCATCAAAAGAATTTGCCAAACTACGGCCTTGAGTTACAAACATCGCTGCAGAAATTGCGGCCAAAAAACGCTAAAATTGATTGTTTCCATGTGGAAAGAATCAAATCTTTTGCTCCTGATGTGTTTCACATTTGTGCAGACGTTAGAGTGCAGGGAGAACAGGGATAAAGAGAGGCAAAAGTTTTGTCTAGTCCAGCCTTCATCAGAAAATCTCTGGCAGCCTACAGGTCATTGCAGAAATTGCAACAAGAAACCAATTTGGTTTTTTTTTTATTATCAAATCTCTTGCTCCTCATTTCTCATCAGTGCAAACGTTATATATATCGTTAATATTTATATACATATGACTAGAATGTATTTTCATGTTTGACAGTAAATTCAGAATCGCCGGGTGGTGACAAAGTGAGTGAGGGCACATCTGGGTACTTTCTCTCTGAAAGTTCGAGCATTTCCTGTTTGATTTTTGTAAACTCCAGCCCTTCAGGAGGCGACAGAGTCAATTCAGGTACTGAGGGAGTTGATGTAACATTTGTACTTGTTGTTGACTGTTGTTCTCTTGATTTATCATAATAATCCAGGTCTTCAGCACTGTACTTCTCCTCGTCAAAGCTTGATCTGCCTCTTGCATCGTCATCGTAATCCTCGTCGTTAATATCATTTTCATCATCATACTCTTCGTTTTCATTGCTACTCCCACCGCTGGGACTATTGTTCAGGTTGTTGTTGTGGTTGTTGTTGTTACCGCCTAAGTTGTTCCCCACGCCTGTACCAATACCATCCAGGACAGGCACTTGCAGGGTGCCATTACTGTGCTGCGCGTAGAAATCCTCTACAGAGATCCCTCTGGCGTCGGCTTCTTCCTCGACTAAAGGCCGTATACATCTTTTGCCGGCTTCAGTACGGAAATGCCTTCCCAGGGCATCAGCACGGGCAAACTTGCGGCTGCAGCCCCAGGTAGTGATCCCATCAGATAAAACTCCTATGCACTCGAACTTCTTTTCGCCAGAATGCAATGCCTCGTGTCTCTTCCGGTCATGTTGTCTTGCAAACGCCTTGCTACACACAGAACACACAAAGGGCCGCTCGTCAGTATGTGTACGCAAATGCGACCGCAGGTTGTAACCTCTTGTGAACCGCTTATCGCATAAATGGCACATGAACGATGCAGGCACTTTTTGGATCCGTTTACCTGCTTGGTTCGGCGTGGCCAAGTCAAGCATGTACTCGCGTCGAACATCATTAGTAGCACTACTGGATGACCTCACCGAGGAACTTGACCGTGAACGACGGCTGTTATTATCACTGGATCGTGACCGAGATCTAGATTTCGCCCGCGCTCGAGAACTTCCCGATCTACTGCTGCTGCCACTACCACTGCCACTGGCCCCGTAGGTGCGCCCACTCATTGAACGTGCTCGCTCGGGTAGTAGGTAGCCTGGCGATAGTGCGTTATTATCCTGAGCAGCAGAAGCTGTATTGTGACACTTCTCTGACCCTGACTCATTTGCAAAGTTCGGGCTGAGTGGTGCGGCCGGTGATACGGATACCGTAGGATCAGACTGAAATTCCGAAAACTCCATCTGCGTGTGCGGTTGCACTTGTGGTTGGAGCTGTAATGACGGACCAGAAAGATCGTCTTCCATGTTGAAATTGAGGCCATTCATATCAGAGGCAAGGTTACTGTACTCAGAACCAGCTTGGGAAAGTACATCATCGTCGAATTGCTGAGGAGCCAGGAACGGACTGCTATAGGCAGAATGGTAAGAACTGGGAGTTAAAAGCTCGCTACCGGCGCCGCCGCCCAAGTTGTTGCCGTTGTTGTTGTTGTTAAATGCGTTGGCATTGATGCTGCTGGCATCTGAATAAATCGAGTTTGATCTATAATTCCGAAACCCTTCTGCAGCAATTGGTTCTAAGAACCCACCATTCGCAACACCCGAGAACGATAGATCATTGTTGGTATTGGCATTAACGGTGTTGTAAGTGGTGTCGAGCTGGATATCGTTTGGCTGGTAGAAGTTGTCGTCGTTGCTGGTCATTATTGAAGATACCGGGTCAGCTATACTGAGTCCTGCATTGCTTGTACGGTACTCACCAGGTGAAGTATAATAGAAATCATTCACGTCTTGACCGCTGTTGTTGCTTGCACTGTTATTGTTTGCACTGTTATTGTTACTGCTGAGGTTGAAATCAGGCCTGTTGGCCGGAAACGCAGAAAGGTCTTGGAACCCCCCCGTGTTGTTTACATCACCAGGGGTGAACGATATTCCATCAGTCTTAGCCAGCTCTTCTTCGAGCCGCCGCCGTTGTTGTCGTTCAAGGTCCGGAGTGACCTTGATTGAAGAATACACATCAAAATAAATGCCGTTCTCACTGTTTATAGGAGCACCTGAGTTGGCAAATGGTACATTCCCTTGTAGATCCTCTGAGTGATAAATAAACTGTTCACCGTTATTGTTGTTGTTGTTGCTGTTGTTGTTCTTAGTTGTGGTTTTGTGCGGACCTGACTTGGTACTGTTGGTATCCTCAAGGCCCCGCATTCCTTGCGACAGATTCAAGTTATCGTAGGGAAACTCCCCGGGGTATCTATCCTGGTTATCCATAGCTGTTGAAAAAATAGACGAGGATTCTGATAAATAGCGGTTGATGGCGGGACAAGCCTAGAGGCGAGAAAGAAAAGCAGCCAGTAAAGTAGCAGTTTTCAAACACAAATTTCAACTTCTTCAGTAGGATATCCACAAACTCTTGGAAAGACGCTCCAAAACTCACTCAAAGAACCTCTCTACAGATGAGGAGGGAGCTAAAGAATGAAAAGAAAAAAAAAATTTGGAGAACCAAGAAAAAAAAAGAGAAAGCCTCGCGACCGTTATACCAATCTGAATCCGAGAAAAAAGCACCACACAACGAAGTAGAATACAAAAATAATAAATAAACCGCAAGAAACTTAATTCAGAGCGGTCTTGGTACCTCTTTACAACGGGTATATCAAAAGTGTCGTCAGCAAGTGTGTGGGTTAATGTTCCCTAAGCTGTGTATAAATACGTATATATATAGATTTTTGTCTAACGTTATATATATGTAAAAATCGCGCTATATCCACGATTACCAAATATAAAAATTTTGGCTCCTTTACCCACACCGATCAGTGCCTTAATCAGAACATTTTCTTGAACCTCCATATATATATATAAACTTTGTGTGAGTCAGGGCCATTGACTTTGGTCTACGACGCGCGCTATGTAGTCATAACAGTTTACTATTAAGTGAAAACTGCCTTTTCAAACAAGCAAAAAGTTGAACAAAAAAGAGAACGTTCGTAGGCTTGATACGTGACAAATCAGGCGCAGCGCTTTTAGCGGCTCTGTATTGACATTGAAGCGAGTCTAAGCACAGCTTGTTGCCCATATTTGATCTGAAAGGAGCTTCCAAGGTCAACAGCTCTGCAGCTGATTACCTTCCGCAGTAAGAAATAGCTTAGAACTAGAAGAAAATCACAAGAAACACAGCAATTCCGGTGGGGAATTCTTTGCGGAATTGGCGGCATTGCGGAGGTCATGCTGGGAGACGATTCTTGGTCTATCAGTTATCTTTGCCTCTTCTTAGCACGATATTCTTCACGGCTCGAAATGTTGAAGGCTCAGATTTAGACGTTTTCCAGGCGAGGCAGCTTTGGTCGTCCAGGGGCTTCCTGTTGTTAGCCTTCGGGGGGAGTAGTTTTGGACATGGGTAGACACAATTGAAGCAGATGCAGTATGTATAGTTTAGAGTCGGAATGGCAGCAGACAGAAACAGTTTTAGGGACATTTATTTCAATATATGACAGTTTTGGCGCTACTTGTTTTGAGCATGAGTGTCAGGTTCTCAGACTCTCCTTAACAAAAAGCCAGAAATAAGCTTTGGAAATAGCCCTGGGCTTTAAGGTTGGCGTGCATGCACGGCCGTTAATACTATAGTGAAAAAGCGTTGTATTAAAAAAACTCGTCGATTAGCGCGCTAAGCCCCTGCAAAAGCACTAAATTCAGCCTCGCTACCAAATGCTACACTACACATCCTATGAAACGCACAACCGTTGGGTTTACATTAATAGGCAAAGGCTGTGTGTGTGCTCATTCATTTGTATATACTCCTTCATCTAAGGATGCTCTGATCTGTTGTTGTATTGGATCTTGTTATCATACTGCGGAGGAGGTCCCGAGAGTAAGTGCTGGCTGTCTCCGCCGCCCGCCTTAGAAGAGGCACCACCAGCAGCGGCACCTGCAGCGGCACCACCTGCATCAGAGGACTGCTGGTTAGACGACTGGTATACTCCGTAGGTCTGCTGGTTATCTGACGATGCAGCAGGGCCGCCGTCCTGAGAAACTGCAGAATATCCTCCGGTGGCAGCTCCTTCTCCGCTTCGCTTGCTACCATGTATGAAAATCAAGAACCAAGCATGCAGGACACCAGGAATCCATGCCAAAATCCAGAGCAAGACGTTAATGGCTAGCTGGGCGTTCCAGCCTTCAACGTAGTATACTGATAACGGAGGCACGAAAAGTGCAAGAATGCCCAAGAGTATATCGCCACCGTTGATGGTCATGATGTTAAAGTCGAATGGAACAAGAAAAGAATTGTCACAAAAGAGTGCTAGCAAAGAAAAAAGCGAGTCTTCCTTGGTGGCGAATGGAGAAGAGGGGAGGATAAAGATGAAATTTTCCTGTTATCATGAGCTCTCTCATCACCTTGTCGCTCTTATGCGCCCCTGGGCATTCTTTTTTCTCTGACATCACTCACCGCTTAGCTGAGCCTAAATACACGTGACTATTTTATAATCAGAATGGTTACATAATCAGTACGTGTATATTACTAAGCCGGATTTATAGGTGTCCAATTTTTTTTTGCTAATATTAACAGTGAAGGGATCGGCCTCTGCAAAAGCTTGTTAGTTTATGCTTGCTCGTAAACTTGACACCGAGCCAACACTTCGAAAACGGCTTTTGCATTTCTTTCTTTTTGCTACACACTTTGAGATAAAACAGATGAAAGGTTTCAGGCCGGGTTAGAGGGTTAATATACACTGAAAATGGGTTAGTTTTAAGAGATAGTAATGCTCGGGAGGTACGCTTATACTGGTATGTTCATCCTCCTCTCTCCAATACGAGCCCCTGAATAAATTTATACCAGGGCTATCCCTTTTTTTTTCTCTTGCTCTCTCTTTTTATTACTCTTTCTTTTCCAACTTTGAGTAAACCGATACGAGACTAATATGGATCCAGCCAGTTTGTGTTGATTCTGAGTAGGAGTTGTGTTGCTCCAGCTTGGGATCACGCGTAAACTTGAGTGGACTCTGGTTATTCATGCTCGCGAGAGTTATAAGTGCCAGTTATACGCCACACGAAATGCTGGGTTGGCCTGTTACATTGCCAGGGTAGTCATACTTAGTTATGGAACATTCTAACAGTGCTTATTCTGTTTTGCTCGGTCGACGTTTATAAGCCGGTGTTGTGCTGATGATTTGGCAAGTGCCCTGATTTTCACTGAGCTTGAGACTATATGCAAGCCTGCTGCTTTTCATGTAAAAGCTCTCTGATATCTTTTCTTGTACCTGGCGCTGAGTGCCATATATATACCCACTTGATACCAGCAAACTTTGTCTGCATGAAATCTAACCACTGCTATAAAGTTGTTACCAGCTTGATACCGTTAAGATGTCAATTGATGCCAAGCGATACCGTTGACACTGTTATGCGATATTGATTATTATGAATTATTATTAGTGAAGTTACATACTTCTGGATTTTCATGTGTGCAAGAGATAATTATTAGTTTGAGATTTGGCTCATTCTTGTTTTTTGGTTCCTTAGTACTCAGCGTCCTGACCAGGGTTGGCGGTCTCGTAGTGCAACCATCTCAGCAAGTATAAGAGACCAGCAGACAAGAACGAACCCAAGATGGGGCCGAGCCAGTAGATCCAGTGGTAGTTGGGGAAAGATGCCATGATGACGTTGGGGCCAAAAGATCTGGCGGGGTTGATGCCGGCACCAGTCCAGTAAACGGCAAACAAATGTCCAACAAAGAGAGAGACACCAATGACTAAGGGAGCCATGTAAGTGGCCTTTTGCTTCTCAACAGCCATGAAGGCGACAGTCATGGTAAGCAAGGCGGTTGCAAACATTTCAATAAACAAACCTCTTGATCTGGAAACACCCTCACCTAAGGCATTGTTGAACAGAATAGGTCCGGGGGTCAAAGCGTCAGCGGCAGCGGCAGCGGCAATACCAGCAACAACTTGAGTGACAGCCAAGAGAATAGCTCTGAGAGGAGAGATGGCTCTAACCAGTGCCAAGGTCAAAGTGACACAAGGGTTGAGCTGACCACCAGAGATTCTGAAGAAAACAAACACATTTACCATGACTGAGAATCCGAATCCGAATGCAATCATAATCAAAGCAGCAGGGTTGGAACCATCAGATTTGGGTTGAGCAGTGTCGGTATTGGCAATCTGGGCGATAACATATGCAAACAACAAAAACATGAAAGTTCCGCAGAATTCAGCCACAATGGCTACTAAATGGTTTCTGGGGGAGTCGGCCATACCAGCAAATTGGACTCTTCTCTTACGAGGATTGGTGAAGAGCGGTGTCTCGACATTTTGGGGAGCAGCAGCATCGTTGACAGTCTTTCCGCTCAAGGGAGTCTCTGTAGTGGGCAGGATTGATCCTTGTCCTTGAGGAGCCATTGCAAAGGTAGTATAACAGACGATGAGTTTTGGAAGAAAAAAAACAAGAAAGGCACACAGAGAGAGATAGTGGGGAGGAGGGGAGAGGAACAAAAATTAAAAACAGAAGAGGAACAGAAAAAAACTCAACTCCAAAGGGGAAACCTAGTTGGTTTATATACGGTAACTGAGGAAAGGAAGAAAGGAAAAAAAAATTTTTTTTTTTGTAATAGCTATACCAAGAGAGAGAGTTTCTACTGAGTGTTAACTCTAAGAGCGCACATGCATGACCCGAGGCGAAAGGACCAGTTCTCTACATTTATCGACATTACTGAGCTTTTGGCAGGTTAAAACCGATGGGGTTCTTTTTCTTTTTTTTTTTTTTATTCCTTTACGCTTCTATTTTTGTTTGTTTTTGCTTTCTATCTTATTACTTTATTGAGAAAAACTCACCCAGAGGAAGTGAGCCAGAGAAGACGATGAAAAAAGAAAAGATTTATTCACGCCTGGAGAGAGAGAAAGTTACAGGAAGAAAGAAGAAAAAAGTAAAGCGGAAGACCTAATCCCATGCTTAAAATGGGAAACCTTCATCGCTTTTCAAGTGTATGATCTTCGATCAAAATGCTGTACCGAAAAGACAAGGTTCTCGGTTTTGACGCACAGAAGCTAGAGGCTGAGACAGGACCCAAAAAGGAGGGAGAGATGCAAAAAAAAGAAAAAGAGAATTTTACAAACAAATCAATGAAAGGGCGTTTAAGGAAAAGGGTTTGACACCAGCATTGATATTGAATATACTTTGAGCTAAACCACATCAAGAGATTGCCAGCATCACAAGTCGGAATCATAATCATGCCCAGAGAGAGAGAGACTAGGGATTTTTTTTTTTGTTTCCCGCCATAGGTGTGTATTTTTATGCCCTCGATGAGCCTGCCACCACCACAGAATAAGTCTCCCAGATTTGAGAACAAGGAAATTTCTGGGACCCGTTTCAGGCAAGATGGTCTCTTGTTTGGCCCACAGCTCAGCTCCGTTCCTTCTTTATACGAGAGAGCTCACGGGTCATGGAAGTCAGTGAGTTTTAGCAATAAGGTAGCAATCTGTCATACTGGAAGGAAGAACAGTTTTTTTTTGTTTTTTTCTTGTTTTTTGTTTTTTTTCCCTTCCTCTTGCCTTCACTTTTATTATTGTTTTTTTTGGTTTTTTTCGCGCAAAAATGCCTAAAGAACACACTAATAACTTTCTGAGGCAAAAGATAACAAGTGCAGTCTTTTTCTTTTCTTCTTTGTTGAGTTTTTTTAATTTTTCATTTTTCTATATATACAATTTGCTAACCTGAATGGCGGTTGTGCATGTCTGAGCCTGGTTTTATCTCTCAAAGGCGCCCTGGGTGATCTTAGCGTTGTCGCCGGTCGCTACACTACTGAGCCGCCTGCATCGCCATTGTCTTTGCTTTGCTGACGTCCCAGAGGTGTGAACTCATGACCTTTGAAGCGGCGGATTATAGGAAAGCTCAGTCAATTGACATCATGATAACTCATCTGAAAGAATATTATATCAATCGCAGACTGAGAGTCGCTGTAGGATATAGGTCTGGAGAAAAAAGCCCAGGGGGAAAAACAAAATAAATAAAAAAAAAAAATAAAAAAAAAACGAATTTCAGCATGAATCAAGCTTTGAGTTTTTCCAATCAAACCTTGAACGTTATTACAAACAAACTTTTTAGAGTTTGACAGATTCTGAAGATAGAAACAGAAATTAAAAAATAGAAGGAAAAAAATAGAAAGAGAGAGAAAAAAAAAACGGTGCCGAACTCTAATGGCTTTCCTGCTGTTCCTGCCGTATTTCATGCTCTTGTGATCAGAAGGAGGTTCGTCTACCAGCTGGCAGCTCCAAGTTCTGAGATCTCACTACAACAAGAAAAAGGAGCTCGAGTCCATCAAATGTGGTACCTGTGCACAGATCTCAGACGGCCCACCACCACTCTGAAACAAAATATTACACGCAGGTAAGACAGCCAGAGTTACTATTTGTCGTCCAGAAAAGCTCGGTGAATCTAAGCTATGCTCAAAGCAGTTTACAGGGGAAATGTTTCACCCACACAAGCTTTTAGCATGCTGCGTGGTCAGGAGATCCTCTAATTATTTTGATAATATTATACACAATGCAGTCTTAAAAAATATTAGTCACTCGGCAGCTATGCTGGATAAGTAAGTTGGATTCCATGGGCCCTTGCAAAAGTTGCCCGTTGTAGAATCAGTTAATGAAAATATTATCCAGAACTAGCATGCTTGAGTTGAAATAAGGTTATGTGTGTGATTCAGCTCATCATCATGGCACTCTATAATAACATCTCTTTTGCACAGCCTCACCATATCAGTACAGTCTCACCAACGTTTGGCGTTTTCATTAACTCCAGCTGGTGTTAGCTAGCAAAGTGGCATGACTTACTACAAGTATATCTCCATGCTGCATTGAGAAAAAAGTGGCAAAGGCATCTACTATTTGCAGTATGAGGACTCTGTTTTCCTAATTGGTTTTGCTTAGAATGCTTCAGAGACTCGGCTCTGGGCCAGGGCATCAAGGCAATCACCCCAACTTTTTTTTCCTTCTTGCACCCTGTTCCCCTTGAAGTGCAGGCCGCTTTCTGCCGACCCCACGGTGGCTCCTAGAGTCTCACATGTCAGCACAAGAAGAAGCAGAAGAAAATAATAAAAATATATATAAATCTTAAAATGGCCTGCTTCTGCTCAAGGCAAAAAAAAAATACATTGAACCTTATCAGGCGATTCTTTGGTTAGAGCTCGTTCGAATTTAAGGTTCCAAGCCTGTTGTAAGGACCTCGGTCATGATAATAGTAATAATAAATCAAGTCTATTGTCCTGAGGACTCTAATACAAAGTATATCAAAATATATAATTTATATACAACTCCTGAAGCGACACATTACTACCCAATATTTGTTACTTTAAAGTGGGCATCCCACTCGCAACGATGTCTGCTGTTAGCTTGTTCTTTATTAAAGTTTCGTAGGAAAAACCACCGCATGGCTACTTTCGTGAGTGAAAGCGTAACTATCTCCTATTCCAGGATATTAGAGTGTTTTTGGAGGAACTCAACAATTGCCCTCAAGCCTCTGGACGTATCCAAGAGGACTTTCAGGTCTAGTTCCGGTGACACTGCCTTCAGTTGCCATGTCGTATTTTCCCGCAATGTTTCAGCATGTGCTCATGATAGCTGAAAAAGCTGCAGATAGTTCAAAGTTCAGACTGTCCGGATAATATTAAAATATCTGATCTTTTTTTTATATGTACATATTGTTATCCAAATATTTTCCCTAGTTGATATAGTCATAACCCATTATTTCGTTGGGGTCAATACCATTTTTGCCATAACTGCCGGTACCATCGTTATTATCAAAAAGCCCTTGTCCTGGATGCTGCTGGAAGGAGTTGTCGAATGACATTTCGTATCCTGTCAGTTCGGGCATGACTTGATATGACTGTAGCTGCTGTTCGTACTGCTGTTGCTGCTGTTGTTGCTGCTGTTGTTGCTGCTGTTGTTGCTGCTGCTGAAGACTTGCCAACCGTTGTTGCGTTAAATCCATATCCTGCTGGTAATTTGGAAACCCATGCTGTGCGACATCAGAGCCAGGGAACTCGTCCAGCTCACTAAACAGCTCCTTGAAAAAGACCTCATAGTTGTCCGCTGTATGAGAATTCTGCACGTCTGGGAACGGGTTTCCCTTGGGAACAACAAGAGCCGGTATTTGACCAGAGAGCATCTGAGAGCCAAGATTTGGGACCAGCTGTGGATCCAACATTCCTGACGAAACTGCATCGTTGTTTGTTGGTGTGAATTGAACTTGATCTGGGAAAACATCCTCTGCTGTAACGTTTTCCTCAATAGGGCTTGTTGCTGCCTCATATTTCTCCTGCAATGTCTGTGAGTTACTGCTGCGCTTCACTGTACTTGCAAAAGTAGTATTGTTAGTATCCTCTTTTCTTTTTGCTTCTTGTGATTTCCTGCCATTCGAGCTTGAATTGGCGGCCGCCACAACCGTCGTCGTCGTCGTCGAGCCAGAAGCTGTTGGCGTGCTTCCAGTTGACAAGAAATCGTGCAAATTTCTCTTCATAATTTGAAGTGTCACTTCATCTGGGTTTTTCAGAATCTCCCCCTTCAATGGACCGTAAACAAACTTTTCAAGCTTCTTGAAAGCTGGGTATATGGCCTTAGCAGTGTACGAAGTCTTTTGAAGCTTTAACCACGCATCTCTGGTTTTTAAAAACCAGTTCTCAGTGTTCACCTGCCTTTCCAGCTCCACGCTCAATGACCATGCAATTAGCTTTGCACGAGACATTGCTCCTAAGGCTAGCACAGGCCTGAAATAGAAAAACCTCGGGAACCTTCCAGATCCACCATCAGATATGTCCAGAAAGATTGACAGAAGCTTCTCACAGTATACAATCACTTGAGATAAAAGCTGGGCAAGTCTTGACATATCCTTAGTCTTGATCAAACGATTAATGAGCTTTTCATAGAGAGAAATCAAGACAGACCACACTGATGTATCACAAAGTAACAGACCCTTCCTCTCCTTCTGCTCCACTCCTGCTTTTGACAGCTGATAATACTTCAAAATACGTGAGATGGATTCCTCGAAAACCTCGTACAGCGTAGCTTCTTTACAGGAAGAAAGCAGCTCAACGCTTTCCTGGTAGGCAAACAGTACTCTCACGTTATAAATTACAAATTTTCTCGGGGTATCTTTACGCTGAAGCAAACACATACAGCAGGGCAAAACGTCCGGAAGAGTTCGTAGTAGTCGCTCGTCAGCGTGACCAACACACATTCCGGCATAACACCCGGCAGCAGAAATGTAAAGCAGCGTCCTATCAAGTGCCACTTGCACTTCAGGACCATAGCGCGCAGATTGAGATAGCAGTTTCTTATCAGCAGACGACCCTAGTTCCAAAGATCGAGCCAGTGCAACTGACATGAGCACAGTAGTATGCGACTTTGACGCGAAATTTTGAGATGACGGGACTCCAAATATCACCATCAAGACTAAGGCTCTCAAAACATCTAGCCCTGTATGACCTCTACAATATAATACCTCGGAAACCACGCGCTCGTAGAAAAGCCCCCGCTCTTCAGCCAAATGAAGTGTACTAGCGGTAGCTGCATAAATCACAAACCCCAGTGACAATATCTGCCGTGTCTTTCTCATGCTGTCAAAGTCCGAGATACCGGCCAAATACCCCGGATAAAATGTAGCCATTTCAGATACAAATATGTTATAAAAGTTTCTTGCCTCTTCTTCAGTGATAATTCCTGAGTCGAATGCTAGTTGGAAGAAATCCGAAGTGTGGCATATTTTTGTCTGCCATTCTTTCACTCCTGACTCCCCCTCAATCTGCTGCAGCTCCCGTTCAGCTTCGAGTATCACAGATTTCAAGTTTTTGATTTGTTCTTCCCGTGGTCCATTGCCAATACCGTTAGCAATAGTGCTAGCAGCACTGCGCCTCTTGTGTTTCCCTACTCCATCGCCAGTACCGCGAAAGTTGACATTGTTTCTAGAACCGGAACTCATGCTCGAGACGGACTGCACGTCAGAGTTGTCATCAGCAACTGAATTGTCTACTGAGCCAACGTTTCCTGGGTTTGCTGCTTCTTTACCCTGGCCAACAAAACAATGGACTCCAGCTTTGGTGCATCTTGTGCAAGATTGGTCGTTGCTATCAGAGTACTCGCATTTTATCTTAAGATGCCGACATCTATTACACGCTTTAATTTTTCTCCAGCCAGGTCCATTCTGAGCCATGGCTGTTGAAACTCCGTTACTAGTCGCACACGCCTGGTAGTATTGTACTTGTATATAGTGCACTCAAAAATGGAGATAGGAGTCAGTACTGGAAGTTGTTGGAATTACAAATGTAAAACACCGTAGTTGTTAGCACAGCACAGCGATCTCACCAACTGCAACTAATACCCTATAGCACGTATAATTAAACCACCAAAACTGAATATAATGGAACCTATTAAACCAATAATCCAAATATATTATAAATATGTGAGAGAAGTGAAACCCACACTCATGTGGGAAAAACCCTGTTATATAATATGTCGTAACACAGACAACCAGAAGGGGAGCCCCGGTACGATCTTACTTTAGATATTTCCTACAGAAGTGCCCCACGGAGTTAAGCTATAATATGGCGCTCAACATGAGCCGGGACTTGAGAAACAACCATCTGGCTACTGATGGAGTTTCAACATGTCTTTTGAAAAATTCTCTTTCAGCAAACTACTAAATGCCTTTTGAACATTCTGATAAAAAGATTAATGCGAGCACTTTCTAAAACACCTTTTGCGGAGTTTCGCTGTCATATGAGTCCAAGCTTATGAGATCTTTATTTTGCAGTTATATATGTCCCCACCGCCATCACCATTTACGCTTTGAGCTAAAATTGCTAAACAGGCAGTACCTCTTTGGCTTTCACAGACTAAGCAAATACTCATTGCTAAAATGACATACAGGTTTGAAGAAGATTCCAAAATTGGTTGCTCAACAGAAAAGCACAGTGGAGGTCTGGTATACAAAGCTATACGGTTCTACAAATTTCACGATACTTCAGATCTGGGACGCCTGATCTGCTAACTTTTCATATAATTTTTTGAAACTGCACTTGAAGGTTTACCCCATGCTTTGTTCACGTTTTTCTCGCATTGCAGCAACTGGTTTTGCTACTAGGATTGCTGCACCTAGGCTCGTTGCGTCTCAGCAATTAACATCTCCTGGATTTCTACTACAGATTCGAACCAAGAAAACCGCCAAGCATACCAATTCCAGGCAGAAAACTCCCACGAATATTGCCGCAGATGCACCTGAGGAATCAGGCGTCCAGTTCCAACAACTAGACGAGAAGGAACTAGAAGCTAAGTTTGTACAAGTTCTGGAAAAGTTCAAGTCAAAAACCAAGGAGATCAAACAGGGGCTTGCAAACACTTCGATATTTGAGAATCAGTACCTGATAGATGGAGACACCAGCAAGAAAATCAAGGATATTGCCAATGTTCAGCTCAAGCCAAGGCTAGTAACCATCACTGCATTTGACCCAAAATCGACCAAGCACATCATATCTGCAATCACAGCTTCTCTCAACATGACACCTGAACAGGACCCTAAAAATCCCCAGGTTGCAAATATCAAGCTGCCCAGTCCCTCAGACCCGGAATTGAAAGCAGCCAGGCATGATCAGATAAAAGACGCATTCAAAATTGCAAAAAGTGGTCAAACGCACTCACTCGCTTCTATTAGACATACTTACATGTCAAAGTTGAAAACTCAACAGTCAGCAAAAGTCATCTCCCAAGACGAGTTTAGAAAGCATGAGAAGAAGTTCGAAGCTATCCACAAGAAATACACTACAGACATAAGTAACATTTTCAAAGCTATTGAACAAGAAGTTTTGAAGTAAAACAAAAGCAATTGAATAAAATAATATAATAATAATAATAAATATATAAATATATATATATATACACATTCTCATAGCAAATCTCCAAGAACGAAGGAGTTCACGTCTCTGAAAAAGTCCACCACGCTCATCGTTTCAGTAGAATCATTCTTCTTATCACAGACTAACTTGTGCACAAAGTTTCCATCCACCAAACGGTCCCTCGGCAAATGTCTATTAGCAGTTCCATCAAGTCCAAGATTCAATGAGTTTGGAGGCTCCGGTTGGTCTTGCTGCCGCCAGGACTCTTGCGACGGCGGTGAATCAGAAATTGCGCAGTCCATGCACTTGAGCGAAAAGTCTAGTTTGAGATTTTCGATATTTCTGAGATCCGTAAGTGATTTATGCTTGCATAAAATGCTGTATGCATCAACAATAAGGTTAACAGAGTCCTGGTCAGCGGAAGTGCCTGCGAAACTTCCCACGTGGGGACAAAGCTCAGGACCGTTTAGCGCAAACTCAACTGTACTTTCATATGTTTTGCGGAGAGTCTTCCCCACATAGCTATACCGACATATATTATCCCAGCCAGGTCTGAGCCTTTCATAAATATCCTTAACATTCTGCTCAGAAATTGCAGAAACAAAACCTATACTCTTCTGAAGCCATCTTTGTCTAGCCAAACATAACATCACTTGGATCGGACCAAAGAGTAAGACTTTAGGGTACAAAGTACCCCGCTTGGCGGAAAAGTACTCAAAAAGTCTCACAATCCGTTCTCGGCAAAATTCAAGCTCTGATGTACATTTCTCAATATCTGCAGCCATGTCTTGCTTGAGGGATGTCGACATACTAATCAAGCTTGACTGCCTTGTTTCTACCAACTTGACCATGAAAAAGTAGTGCGTCAAAATAAAAGGTACTGCTTCACCTTCGGGCGACTCAACGTTCACATAGTTGCGCATATAATCTTGTATTGAGCCCATGGCACTGTTATATGCTTCTAGTAGCTCGGATTTGGACTTGGTTTTGTTTAAAACCTCTAACGAGTCCTGTAAACGAAAGCACAGTCTTAGAAGCTGCACGACAGGTTTATACTCAGCAGTATCCGTGCGCTGCAATATTCTGAGTGCAAAGGGAGTAGAGTCAGAGATCATACGCAAGTTCCAACCTTCAGACCGTGAAATAGCCACCGAGGAGAAATAAGCTGCGCTACACACAAGTGTAGATATTCTATCAATGACACGATCAATCTCCTTGCCTGGCCTTTGAGGGGCAAAAAACAAAGCACGATCCTCAGCAGAACCCAGGGATAGTTCTCGAGTTAGAGCAAAAGTAGAGAGTAATCTGAATTTGTGATCCCCAGTGGGAGGAAGTCCAAAAGAACAAACTATCAAGTGAGCCTTCAAAACATCCATTGTAACTTCTCCCCGGATAATTGCTTGCTCCGTACTAGCTCTTTCAAACAGCTCTAACCTCTCCTTGCAGAAATCAAGCTCAGAGTTGATAGCAGCGCAAGTTACAATTGATAACGTGAGCAATGGCCTCTCCTCAGCAGCATTCTTGTATTCATTCATCCCGTTCAAGCTGAATGGAACATACTTCGCCATGTCTGACATGAATAAAGCATAAAACTTTTCACATTCCTGCCGAGAACTGTAAAGTTTGCTCTCTACGCCCAGTTTCAAGAAGTCAGTAGTACTCAATACTCTACCTTTCCATTCAAGGATATCATACGAGAAAGCTTGTTGGTCGGACCCTGACAGATCACCATCACCATTAGTCGTAGAGCCCTGTGTATCGTCATCTCCCTCGCTTTCGAGTTTTTTGAGCAGGTACTCCGCTGAAACGATGATTTGCCTTAGCTCCCTCGCTTTCTTGTTGTAGTCAACGACCTGTTTTCTCCCCGGGTTTGTTGTATGACATTCAGCTTTTGCTCGCTGACATCTAGTACATTGTATGTCGTCGGGAGAAAGGTACTCGCACCGCACCTTGAACTTATGACAACGGTCACAAGACTGCCGTTTCCTCCAAGTGGTCCTAGACGAGCTCATCAATGCTATATGATCATATCCTCAATTCTAAAGCCTAGAGCAGATACAAAAAACACTTGATTTCTGGCAGAGCAACAACCAATGCGCACTTCTAATAGTTCAAGCGTGAATCTTTCAATAGTCAAAACTAAGGATCAAAAATTGTCAACAAGGTAAGGAATAGTGTCGAGCATTTATAATATATTATAAATATTTTATTTTTTTTTTCATTTAATATGTCTCTCTCGAGGCCTCCACCGGCCGGCTACTCGCGTACGGCGCGATTGATAATTACAACTCCGACCTTATATCAGTCATCGCCGATTAACCTCGCTCGGACTTAAGCATGCACATGCAGGCTCCTGAATTCCAGCCACAACGCACATGCTCGTGTTTTCATCCTTTAGTCAGTTGAATGAAATATTTTAAAGGTTGCTTCAGGACGCAAGGTTCACAAGCTCAAATTTGAAAATTGGGACGTTCTAGTGGCATGGTATTTCTATACATTATTGCACTTCTGGGTTAGAGTACATGAGAAAAAGGCTGGATCAATAACCCAAAAGATTCTTAACCATTTTGAAAGCTATTCTGGCCTTTTGGCCTATTCCTCCCGTGCAATAGCCCAAGCTGTTGATTGTGCTCATCAGTACATATGCACGCTTTGTGTCAGCAATAGGGTAATCCAGCGCCTTTGGAATCTGTGTTTGAATCAAAGATCCAAATCTGTCCACGCAGACTGATTTCTGGTTACAGAGGTCTCGCAGGCCCTCTGCACCACCAAACTTGCCGTAACCCGAACCCTTGACGCCTCCAAAGGGCAACTGACATACTGCGTAAGTAGCAAAATCGTTGATTGCGACGTTACCCACTTCCAACTCATCTGCCACCCGGGCAAGTGTCCTTTTATCTGATCCAAACACTGATCCTCCCAAACCGTACTCAGTGCTATTTGCGATATCAATGGCTTGATCCACGTCATCTGCTGGCATGACTAGAAGCACAGGGCCGAATACCTCTTCCTGAGCAATCCTCATAGTCTTAGTTACGCCAACGAGCAAAGTAGGCTCGAAATAGTGTCCTCTGGGGTATTTGGGGTGGGTGTACCGCTTACCACCAGAAATAAGTTTAGCTCCTTGTGAAACAGCCTCGTTTATCATTTCTTCCAACGCATCAAATCTGTTATCGCTAATCATAGCCCCCATGTCGATGTTTTGCTGCTCATCTATTGAAGACCCGAGTCTCAGCTGTGGGACTATCTCGCTGAACCTAGCAACCAGTTTGCTATAAACTTTGGGCAAGGCAATAAGTCTTTCAATGCTAATACAATTCTGGCCAGCATTCTGAAATGTTCCTCTAAGTACAATTGAAGCCACGGCGTTTGTATCCTTAACGTCGTCCAAAACAATGCATGGGTCTTTTCCTCCCAACTCTACAACTACAGGAGCAAGATTTGAAGCTGCAGTAGCAGCAACAACCTTTCGAGCAACTGGACGAGAGCCAATGAATGTGATATGATCGATGCTCTCGTGGGAGCTCAGGTAGTCTGCGTCCTGAGGCCAGCAGCAAACTAGCTGTATAAGGTCTTCGCTGTATCCGTTCACTTTGAGAGCTTGTCTGGCTATCTGAACAAAGAAGTTGGAGGACCAAGCTACATTTTCAGAACACTTGCAGATCACCGCGTTGCCTGAAATAAGTCCAGCAGTTATAGGTCCCATGATGTTGAACAGTGGGTAATTCCAAGATACCATTGCAGCAACCAGGCCTCTGGGCTGATAAGTGACTTTAGCTTTTTTATAAAACATGAGAAAGTTGGATGAACCAGGTCTGTAGCTGGGCTCAAGACTCTCCTCGGCATGCTTGATTAGCCAGTTGATTTTTTCCAGCGAGATCAACACCTCACCAATGCAACTGTCTAGTAGAGTTTTCCCACTATCTCTAGCAGCTACTCTTGAAATCTCTTCCTGATGGTCATAAATATACTTGGCAATTGTACTGAGTACTTTACGTCTGGTTTCAAAGCTGGTGCTTTTCCATTTCCGTTGCGCCTTGCGAGCTGATGAGATCATTTCGTCCATTTCGTCGCGCGACGTGGCTGGAACTGTCCCAAGCGATTGCCCAGTAGCAGGGCAGTAGCATTGGATGTTGTTAGGATCTTGAGCGTCATAGACAGATATAGGATCTTTGCGTTTGCCCTTCCAATGAGGTAAGGACTCCTCGGGTAATGCCAGTTCAAGTATGGGAACACGTCCCTTGGAGCTTCGAGACGAGCCTCGAAGAAATAGATAGTATCCTACAAGGACCCCGACTACTGCGTTCAAAAGGGTCCAGGAATTCAGAAACATGGTTGCAGAGAAGAGAGTCTAGGACGTCAAAAAAAAAACAGGAAGAATATATATAAAAAAAATAAAAAAAAGAGCTCAAGCTTCACGAATTCAAGCTCTCGTACGTTTTTTCCAGTAATGGCGCCAGAGAGGGAGAGAGACCGCCGTATCACATAGAATGGATCTGGCGAAAGTTTAATCTGAAGCTTCTAGTAGTATCTTACATAAAAGACTTGATCAGCAGCATATCAACCACAGAAAAACTATTATACTTAACCAATTTTCTGGAATCAATCCATGGATGCTTTTGACATTGCGTGAATATGCCATTCACAAAAGAGCTTCTGCATAGACTGAACACATTTAGGGAAGGGGAGGTGAGGTGAAAGGAGCTGGACTAAATACATATTGCTAGTTTTTTCCTGCTCTCCCACATATTGATTACGTAATCAAGAAAGGACGCTGGTCTCCAATGTTGGACGGAACCAGCTGGGGATTGGGCGCTGGACTACAAGCTACGTTGCGCCACAAGTAAATGGATCTACGTGGAATCTACGAGGGGAGTCTGCAAGGGGAGTCTACGAGGGGAGCTTACGAGGGGAATTTACAAGATTGTGACAGATGATAGCATACTGTCAGAATTTACGAGCCTGCGACAGATGACGGCATGCTGTCGAAATTGAGAAACCTGAGGCAGGTGAAAGCACTCTGTCGAAATTGAGAAGCCTGAGGCAGGTGAAAGCACGCTGCCGGAGGTATAAAGTGGGGGTATGAAGTGTACAGATGAAAGCATGCTGCCAGAGGGATGAAGTGAAAGTGAGGTGGAGTATGAAGTGGAGTATGAAGTGGAGTATGAAGAAGGTATGAAGAAGTATGAAGCGGAGGGATGAAGAAGTTATGAAGAAGTTATGAAGAAGGTATGAAGAAGGTATGAAGTGGAAGGATAAGCTGGAGGGATGAGCTGTAAGTATAAAGCGGAGGTATCGATTGCTGGTGTCCACCGCTGGTTCAAGCTGCTGGGCTCAGCCGCTGGTCTCAACCGCTGGTATCGACTTTCGTTATCAACTGCCGGAATCAAGTGGTGGTACTACTTTAGACTACTGGAATTATGGCAGGTTGGTGAACAGGGTCCCGGGTATGCTTGCTAATTCTGGCTCGCTCAGTTTCTCAAGGTAGAACAGATGAAAACATACTGTTTAGAAGAGCAGAGAGCTTTGACTTCTCGCTCAAACTAATGTCACTATAGCTTGACCTTCTGCAGGTGGTGAAAATAAAAAGGTGCCTGCAGTTGGAGAGTGCTCGCAACTGAGGTAGAATAGCAGCATCTGAAGGTGCTATTAGTCTCGAGAGATAGGAGTGGTATAGATAAGGGTAGCAGCATCGAGAGAAAACAACTCCAGGCAAGTAAGGTACTGCGCAAAAGTAACTGAAGAAGCACGTAATGCTGGAGCAGAGAAAAGTGGGTGGGAAGAAGACAAAAAAAAAGTTGGGGAAGGAAGGTGAGCGCTTATATTTATATACTTCTTTTTTTGATTATGGCCCTTTCTGCATAACTTCTGTCTGGGGTACAGTAGGTAGCCCCTAAAGTGTTATTTTGTCCCACATTTTAGAGTATGGGATAGGAGAGGTGTTTTATACTAAGGTTCTCAAGAGCTGCAGAAGGAATCATTTTGGTCATTAGTAGTTTGGAGAAATCTACTGCTGGCTCACTTGAATTCTATTAGGCTTAACAGAAAAATGAGGTTGGATGATTATACGAAGAGTGATGTCAGTTGGAGTGAGCTGTTTCAGGTGGTTAATTTGAAAAGTTTGAGCTCGCAAGGACTTTGTATTTGCCATGAAAGCTTTCTCAAATTTTGTTGCTGTGTTTGGATTTTTTTTTTGGGATTTCTGAACATTTGCCCAACGCCAACATGATATCAACCGGATAAAAATTGTTCAATCAAGATCTGATTCTATCGAAGAGAGCTTCATGGTTGCATTAGCCTGACAAGACAGGTCCTGCAATTATATACTTGTAGATAAATCAAAGCTTTTTGACTCTGAGAAAACAACAATGTATGATATTAGAATGCTTGGTAAACTACACAAAATTCTTCTCCTTTGCAATTTAAGCATTGATGTGAAGAGTTGGTTTGGGAGTCAGGACGCTTTCAATTAGCTTATCAACAACCTTTGACTTCTCACTAGCCACTTTATTGTGAATCTCCTTCAAGTTTGACTTCACGCTGCTGTCTGCTTCCTTCTCAGCTTCAACGTTAGAACCAGAGTGAGTCTTTTTGTATTCAGAAAACTCCGTCTCCTTCTTGGTCTTGTACTCCTCGATTTCAGCCGATGCGTCTTGCTTAGCGTTCTTCAGCTTGGAAGCTCGATAAGCTCTGGCTTTCTGAACAATGTCATGAGCCCGGTGCTCAGCTTCCAACAAAGTTTGAATTCCTGAAGAGTTCTGTGCAGACTAGAATCAGATTAGATCATTGTTCTCAAAGGCCGCAAGATGAAAATCATTCAACTTACCATTCTCGTTAACTCCCAATTAAAGGCCGTAGATAAAGAAAGAAAAAAGTTAGGAACAGAGAGAATCAAAGGGTGTGCGACGTGCGAGATATCTGCGATTGGCACACTATAGAAGGATTTCTGGGAGGTTTCTATTTTACATAATAAGTTCCGTGATTGTCTGAAATAAATCACTATAGCGACGCTTAGTCATATCTTTATAGCCAAACTTATTGCCATGGCTGAAAAAAATTTCGAAGTGCTATAGCTCAGGGTTCCAGGAACCAGGACTTGGAAAATACGGGATAAATGACACTGTAATGGACTTGTTACAGAACTTATGCGCAGTTTGTCATGTTGAAGCTCCGAAGTATAAATGCCCGTCATGTTTGATGAGAACCTGTAGTTTGAAATGCTCCAAACAGCATAAAGTACTGCGGTCGTGCTCGGGGGAAGTAGACCCAACCAAATATACAAAGAAGGAGGGAATTAACGAGATAATACTGAACAGAGATTATAATTTTTTACAAAAAGTATCTCGTTCTATAGATGTTGCGAAGCAGGATCAAACGGAAAAGCTTAGGAGCATAGGCGGAGGTGTTTATCGACCTAATGCCAGCAATGACCGTCGGCGACAACAGGTGGTGAAGAATGGGGTCACCGTCAAGCTGATGCCAAAGGGAATGCATAGATCAAGAATAAATAAAACTGGCTGGAATTCACGAAAGCGAAAGTTTTTCTGGACGACAGAATGGACGCTAGAGAAGACAGGAGAGTCAGCATTGAAAGTCGAAGGGGAGACATTAGACAAGAGAGAAACAGTTGATAAATCAGATAATGAGAAGGAGGAAGAGGACACAATGGAAGTGGATGTTAGCAATGAGATCAAAGTCAATGAACCGGTCATCAAATTGATTTGCGACACAATGCTCCTGAGCGATGCTGCAAAAATCGCCATACAACGACCGTTAGCGGAGGAGGAAAGTATTTATCTGAGAGTGGGCAACCAGGACCTTTACAAACTGGAGCCAGACCAAACTTTAGCAGCAGCTTTGAAGAGCCGCACGGTTGTGGAGTTTCCACAATTCGTGATAACGGACGAGTCACGAGAGGTCTCAAGAGTGAAGAATGACAGTGACGAAAGGAGTGACAGCAGCAGTGGTAGCAGTGACAGCAACAGTGATAGTGACAGTGATAGTGACAGTGATAGTGATAGTGACAGTGACAGCAGTAGTGATAGCGAAAGCGATACTGTGCTAAGAAGGGCCTCCTTAGAAGAAGATTCCGAACCTGAAGAAGCGTCCACCAAACAAAGTACGACAGCAGCATTGTAAATTTCTCGCTAGGATTCTGGGTCGAATACAAAATAATTTTCTGCGGGAGGAATTACATTGGTCACTTTAAACATCTGCCGGACGGAAGACTTTGGAATATACCGTACACCAAAATCCTCTTCGTCCTCCGCTGAAAAACGTCCCTTTGCTATCCACGACTTCTCGATCTGTATGCTGATTTCGTCGTTATTGATCAAGTCACCAGCTTCATCTAGTATCTGAACATACTGGATTACTTCCTGAGGAGCGTAGTGTGGGGGCTCACATTGTACCCTTCTCATTAGAACCACTTCAAACTGATCTAGATCTTCCCACTCAACAACTTTGTAGTTCTCCGTCGCAGCTCCTTGATCAACCATGTACTGCTGCACTAAACTAGGATAAGTAGCTTCGTCTTTGCATTCCACGAGATTTATTGTTCCTTTGCGGTGCTTAGTTAATGCTTGCTTATACTTGAACCCTAACTTGGGGCGGTCCGTAACTTTTTCCCCACAACTGATTGTGTTTTCGTCACTTTGTATATTGTTTTCTTCTGGTATTTTGCGGTATGAATGGCTCTCTGGTTCGGAGCTATTCTGACTTTTTTCATGCAATGCCTTCATCCGTTTTCTTGAATTTCTACTCTTAGTGGCTTTGCTACCATTGCCTGGCATGCTTTCCTTCCATATTGTTATTGCATCTTCATTCATCAGTACATCTTCAACCAATTGTCCAGGTAACAGCCCGAAACCTTGCAATTCTGCTTTTAAGCTGGGCTGTTCATTGTAGGAGCTTTCGTCACTAACATCAAAGGATTCGGCGACACTATCAAGAAACTGCTCAACCCGTTCTTTCCCGGAAAGTGTCCACCAGAATTTATGTTTTCCATAAATGACCTTAACTCTCATATTAGCAAGGTTCTTTTTGAAATAAATATTCTATGTACACATGCAGACTATATGTATATATAGTTGAAAAATAGCTGCAAGAAAAAAAAAAAAAGGTTGATGACGCTTTCAGTTTTCCTTATTTTTCGCGTCGATATACGCAGACAACGCTGATGAAAGATCATCTTCAGTCAACGCTGCCAGTTCTTGGAAACTTTTTGAGTCTGTAAAGTCTGAAATCCATTTCATTCTTCTCGAAACCGCCTTTTCTTCAAGTCCGCTATCAATTGCTCTGACTCGTTTCCGGAGCTCGCCCATTTTGAGGATCGCCGTCTCCACCTGCCAGTCCTCCATCTCCGAGTCCAGTCGTTGCCTGATCCTTCTGGCTAGTCTTGGAGATTGGCCACCGGTACTTACCATCACCTGCAGGGGACCCTTTTGAATAACTGATCCAAAGTAAAAATCGCATTCTGAGGGATAATCAGCAACGTTCACCGGAATCCTCAGAGTCCTACATTTAACAAATATGGCATGAGACAATTCTCTAGCATCTCCGTCCAAAGCCGTCAAAACCATAGCGTAATCTGAGTTTGCATCTATATCCTTCTCTAAATCCACCTCTCGGACGCTCAAACTTCTCAGCTGCTCTCTAAACGGCTCGATTTTGGTAGCGTCCTTGGCAATAACATCAATAAGAGCCTTTGCCGGTAGCAGGCTGCGGATTCTATCGCAGGCAACGTTACCACCACCGACAAGCAACACCGGCCGGTCCTGAAGCTGGTACGCTAGCATCAAAGACGCCATTTTTTCAGCTCTAACAAAACAGCAAATAGCCAGTTCTAACAAAATCTCAGAGATCAGAATCTTGGTTCAGGGTTCACAAGGCTGACAGCTTTTTGATCTCTGGCTCTTTGATCGCTTGCATAGTTAACTTCATCGTTTTTCGTATATAAATTTTTATGCATGTGCGAGATAATAGGCTACAATGACAGTTGACTTAAACTCTAAACGGTCATTCTATCAGTAAACAAGAATTTTTTTTTTTTGGACACAAGAATTCTTTGTCAAAGGCTAACAGCAGAATTTTCTGAGTTTTTAGCTACATTCGCGGGAAAGGCTAATATTGCTGAGGTTTGTTTCGTGCTCAAGAGTCTGCTTGTGTGTTTGTGTGCGTTTGCCTCTGAATGGGTAACAACAAGGAGAATTTCTTAGACGAGCGTCAGCCGTTGCTTTCGCCTTCTATTGACCCTCTAACTATACCAAAAAAACTTATACCTCCTAAGAGATCAATGTCTTTCAATGCTGTCCAGGAGCACATGGGACGCAGTAGAAACAACAGTAATGGCGATAGTGATACGAACGAGGACTATGAACGACCGACTTTCATCTCATTCCAAGGAGATGATTCTCCAATTAACAGCGCTGGCAACAAGAAGGGGCTTACGAGAAACTCTTTGCTACTACCTTATGAATTGTACAATCGCGGACTAGACTCCCCCAGTGGTGCTCACCACCATTCATATCACAACTTATATCAAGAGCTGCGATCTAGAGCGGCAAGCAGAGCGTCACTGGAAAACACCTCACCTTCGGGGGAGCGAGTCGAAAATCTTCATGAAATGAGACCTTTCAGACTCATTGGGCACAGCGCACCTTTATGTGAATGGAGATCAAGGATGAAAACAGCTGAGCAGGTCAGGAGAAGTAATAAACGCACTAGAGACTATTACAAAGATTTGAATGAACAATGCCAGCAGTACATATCTGTGGACCGACTACTAGATACCGGTATTTCAGTTGATATGTTGCGAACCTATGGCGATGATTTAGATAACCAAAACATGGCTTATCGTGCTGGTGCTCCGGGTAACGTAGGTAGAGATTCTCCTTTGGTTTCCAGTAGTAGCAGTAGCAACAGTCTTGATGCCGACGAGGAAAGAGGGTTGCTAGATGGTGTTGATACCAGTGGTCCAAGCAGCATGAGACTTCCCAGCAGAACTACCGTGATGATGGCCATTTACGTGAATTTTTTCATTAATTTTGTGTTGTTACTGGGAAAGCTGGTGGTGACACTCTTGACAAACTCGTTGTCGGTTGTTGCATCCCTGGTCGACTCCATCTTGGATTTCCTGTCTACTTTTATTATCTGGGCAAGTTCTCGGCTGGTTGATCAACGGGATTGGAAAACGCGGCAGCAATTTCCTGTTGGTAGGAACCGACTCGAACCAATTGGGGTGTTGGTTTTCTCTGTACTTATAATTATTTCATTTTTGAAGGTTGCCGAAGAGGCTTTAAGCAAGTTAATCTATGGGTTTGGAGCTGAAATGGAAATTGTGGAACTGGGCCTACCATCAATAATAATCATGGTTCTTACTGTGGTTGTCAAAGTCTTTTGTTATCTGTGGTGTAAAAGCATCAACTCTAGCTCCATTCAAGCATTGGCTCAAGATGCCATGACAGACATTGTATTCAACACTTTCTCCATGCTGTTTCCAATTTCTGGCTATATTTTGAAACTTTGGTGGCTAGATCCTCTGGGCGCTTTGCTTCTTTCCTCATATGTTGTTTTCTCCTGGGGTCAAACTGCTATGGAGCATATTCAAAATCTCACTGGGGCTACCTGTACGCCTGAGCAGCAGCGGATGATTTTGTATCTGTGTTTACGTTTTGCCGAGACTATCAAGCATATCACTGCTTTTAATGCATACCATGTCGGTGATTTGATTATGGTCGAAGTAGACGTGGTCCTGGACCCAAAACTGACTTTGAGAGATTGCCATGACATTGGCGAAGCCTTGCAGTATGCCATTGAAACCTTACCGTTTGTTGAGCGTGCATTTGTTCATTTAGACTACCGAGCCGGTAACTTCAGAGGTCACTTGAACTGAATTTAATTCATTGTATCACGTGCAATCGCATTTGACCTTTTTTTTTTTTTCATACGGTAAATTTCCTCGAAAATCAGTGTGATCTATAGAGTGCACATATATATATAATGTGAAAAATCCTGAATTGTAAACATATTAATATAATAATACTGTTAAGCTGATAAACATTCAGAAAAAAAATGGTCCATGCAGATTACTCGAATTTCAAAGAGGGCCAATCCAAGGAAGATGCGTATAAAGAGGTTATAGAGTCATGCAATGCTATTTTTGATGGTGAGAGGAATTGGGTAACAAACACTGCGAATGCAGCATCGATTCTTTGGCACCTATACCACCAGTCGCTGGGGACCAAGGTGAACTGGTCAGGGTTCTATATCAAGTATCCTGCAGACACAAATGAGCTTGTGCTCGGACCTTTCCAGGGTAAAGTTGCATGCCAGAGAATAAAGTTCGGCAGGGGCGTGTGTGGAGCTGCCGCAGTTACTGGCAAGACCCAGCTGGTGCCAAACGTCGAAGAATTCCCCGGACACATATCATGCGACAGCGAAACCAATAGCGAGATAGTAGTGCCAATTGTGAGTTCCAGCGGTGAGGTACGCGGTGTCATAGATATAGACTGTCTCGAGCTCCGAGGATTCGACGAGGTTGATCAAAAGTATCTTGAAGAGCTGGCATCAATTCTGGAATCAAGCTGTGACTGGCCATGATCACAGGAGTGTGTGCATACTTAAAACACCCATAGGTAGAAAAACATAAACGAAATGAATGCAAATACAAGAAACCACTGCTTCCAGCTTACCCCAGACCTTGCAGCCATTTTCATCATTCGCCCAAAGGTTCCCTTCAGCCTTACTCGTGCCGACTCAAAGTTTTCTTCCATTGAGTTGAGCAGCTTGTTGGAATCTCGAACCTCGTCTCCGATTTTCACTGTAATGTCCTTGAGTATCTTCACTTTGGCACTGAGCCCTTCCAGGTGCTCATCGTTTTGTGATTCGAGCTGAGATAAGGCCTGGTCTGAGTATCGGCCACTGGGAACTGATTCGTCGGTGCCGTATGGAGTAGCTGATCTAGACACGTTCGCACTCCCAGAGTTGCCCCCGCCGTTCACAACTTTAGCAGGATTATAAGGATTCACGTTAGCAAACAATTGCGTTCGGTTGTCTCTTTGATGAGCCTGGCTGGAGTATCTTGAGCTCATATTGTCTTTTGTTTTGTTTGAGTTGTGGCTAATTGAAGAGCGCTCGCTGGCATTTAACCTTATAATATAAACATACGTAGGAAAAAAACTGTAATCTCTCGGACACGGTTTTTTTTTTTTTTGTGCCTGCGCGCGTGGAGAGATCGATCTTAAATTTATAGTGTAAGCACATACATTTTCAAGTCATGATTCTAGTACTATACAACTGAGAATGTCAAACTCACCATGGCCAACCAGAACGGCTTCAGAGGAATGCAATGGGAAGCTGCTGGAAGTAGTTGTCATTGGGTTTGCAGACAGAATAAGCATTAGCGTGTATTGTAATGGCAAATTGGGAAGAATGGTATGTGATGATGAACAAACTTTCTTGGAATGGTTCTTAGCTGCTAACTGAAACTAGTTTTACACAACATTATCTCCATCAACTAATGCATACTCCGGGGTAACTTTGCAAGACAGTGATTTGTTGCCACTGCCAGGTATAGAGTCGACGCCACTAATTGGAGGAGAGGGGCTAATAGGAAATCTATACGCGAATCATTTGGCAAGCTTGGTGGCCAGGCAATCACCAGAAGAAAGCAGGTCCTTGGTGATTGGGCTTGGTACGAACATTGGCCCGATATCTGAGGACGATGATATAACGGAAAACCACAGGAAGGAGTTCTTAACGATCATCAAACTTGTTCAGAGCTGTAAAGTTTGGTAGTATCTGGGTTTCAGTGCTTCATCATTTGTATAAATGCATTTTAAAACTGTTCATCGCCCTCTCTGACCACAGCTGTTTCCAGGATTTCCAACGTGGCTCTTCCTTTACTCTGTTCCTGTAATAATGCCTCTAGTGGACGATAATTCCCCGGGTCAATGTGTCCCACCAGCTCATATTCAGTTGAGGTAACATCTTCGTCGTCCACTTGTGCAAACAGATTTTTCAGCTTATCAGCAAATTGCTTTGCTTCCTTTGGCGCAGCTGCAATCCTAACCTTCATTTGTGCTCTGGCAATAGGAATCACCTGTTTCGCAATCAAAAGCCTCATTGCCTCTAAAGCTTGCAGTTTGGCCGCTTTGTTGGGTGCCATGTTGAATGATATCTCTGCCAGTGCCTTTTCTATGATTGAGGTGGTATAAGGCCGTTTGGTATTAGGGTTGAGACACTTTGATGCAATAATTGATATAATCTCATTATGAGCTTGGTCTGACTGAGCTTGACGCTCTTTGTTACCGACTTGAAGTTCGCCCTTCTTCAGTATCTGCAGAATAATCTCATTCTGATCAGTAGTGCCAAAGCTAGCCTTCAAGTCTTCATTCCCAGCAACTTGGCCTTTTGAAACGTTCATGAAAATCTGAGGAATTTGTAAAACCTCGTCTATATCCTTTTCTCTGTATTAAATTAGCACTTCAGTCATGTCCAAAATCCCATGAAATACTTACACTCCCTTTCTCCAATCCTGTACCTTATTCTTGTAACAAGCTATTTCATACCGCTTTTTCCCCTTTTTCATCCGGACAAGAGAAACATTTGTCAATTTTATAGACCCACCTGGCTGACTTATAACCATTTTGATGCTAGTTTAATAAGTATATAGAGTTGAATGGCGGGCAAACCAAAGCTTTCAATTTTGCCATTAATGCTAGTAGATCTTGAAGAAAAATCTGGCTTATGTAAGCTATGAGCAGCGTAAGCTTTATAGAAAGCTTTGGCAAACCGCGAGCTGAGCTTTCATGCTAATAGATATATATACAGGTACAAAAACTATGTGATTAAAAGATGCAGATTTGTCACGAGCTCTCCGAATGAGCTTCTTCAGTTGGAGGTCGTTCAGCCTTTTCCAAGTCTGTCCCCTTCTTCACAGCATCAAGGTACCACGAGATGTTTTCATCCTGATGGCCCTTTGCTACTAGTTTACTGCGAGATATGGCTGATTCGAGGCCAATGATGAATTCCTGGGGTATAACCATTCCAATTTCTGTTGCCTTTGCAACTCCACGTTGTCCTAGGAGTAAACTCGTTGTAGTCCATTTGCTCACTTTTTTGTCTTCAGGGTAAGTGTACGAGCCCTTATAGTCTTGAAAGACTTTAGTAATTCTATCTTGATCGTTCTTATAGGCACATCCGTAGACCATCAAAGCTAGGCCTTCTAGGTCCTTTATCTCACTAGAATGCTTCCACAGTCTCTGTATGGCAGTTTTGTCTTCAGGATACAGCTCACACCTGGCAGCTCTGACTCTCATAGCTTGTAATCGCAACAGCTGTTTGTCTAGCTGAGGATAAATGGTTTTCCTTGACAAATCTCCTATGGTCGAGCCGAATTTACCATTCTCCAAGCCTTTGAAAGCCATTTCGGCTAAATGATGTGGTTCAACGTACCCTGTAGGTAAAAACCTGCTACATCTACGAAGCAGCCTCTTAGCCTCCACAAGATCCTCTCCCGACTCAACTGAGCTGATTGCTCGGGTTATATCAGATTTAGGGATCATTCCAGGATAATTCAGCTGGGTATCCAAACTGTCGAGGCTTTTACCTTCAAAGTAAATGTACTTTTTCACACGCTCAAACTGACGTCTATTCTTAGGCCTGAACACTACTGCTCGCTTCCTATCACTCAGCGCTCGAAAAATTGAAACCGTCTTGACATTTTTGCTAACCGTAGCCAACGACATGGTTAAGTATAGTTGATTTTTTGTGTTATATCGAATGGAGAAAAAAACTTGAAATTTCACATATATTAAATAGAACCACTATAAACGTCGCTTTCATATTATAGATCATCGGCACTCACCATATAGTAATGTTATAAGCCTGCCCAAACAATTGTTAACACCAGCAATAGCAATATACACTTGTATTCTCAGCTATGGCCGCGACAACGCGTTCACGGGCGTCAGGAGCGTCGACGCCAAGCGAGACGTCGAATATAGAGCTCAGCACGTTTCCCACGGAGAGGCCAGGCCTTCGCGAGAGACAACGAGCCGGGGTGTCTACTCGCGTTGATGAAGGAATCAATAACAAGGAATCCAAACTGGAGAGCATGAAGATATTTGCTTGTTATATAACCTCGAGCATATTCAGCGTGTATTTCCTGACAGTTCTAATGATTTGTGCAATGTTTAAGCATTTATGGTCAAAGACCACGCCGTCTTCTATTGAAGCTATGAAACAAGCTAGGCAACCTGCTCAGCGAGCTCAAACTGCGGGTAACATTGTGCTAAAACTGAAATTGGACTTGAAATACTACGTGAATGCTTCTGGATTCCTTTATAGAGAATATAAAGCTACTACTGACGACGGCTATAACCTAGATCTGGCAAGAATTGGCCCTGGCACAGGGCATCCAGTGTTGCTAATGCATGGTCTGATGCAGTCGAGTGCTGCCTATTGTACTTCAGGAGATGGCTCAATAGCATATAAGCTTGTCCGCGATGGTTATGATGTATGGCTAGGCAACAATAGAGGTGGATTCCATCCAAGTAATGAGTATTACAAAACAAGGTTTAATCCTCACATGTGGGCGTGGGGTATTAGGGAAATGGGTGGAAAGGACCTCATCACCCTCGTGAACCAAGTCCTACAAGTCACTGGACAAAGCAAACTTGCATTAGTAGCGCATTCTCAGGGTACCACCGAGACTTTTGTGGCTTTGGCGCGTGACTCGGCGAGCTCGAGGGCTGACTTAACTGGGAATCCAGTTATAGTCAATGCGGAACTTGCATCAAAACTGAGCTCCTTCAGCGCGATTTCGCCAGCAGTGTATGCTGGACCGTTACTGACACAAAGATGGTATCTGAAATTCATTCGGAAAATGGGACCAAAAGCTTACCGGGTCTGTTTCGGCCATCATGCTTTCCTAGGCGTCATGAACATGATGCATGGGGTCATGCCGGAACCGGTATATGCATTTTTCGGATATATCATGTTTAACTATTTATTAGGCTGGACAGACGATTTATGGGACCCGAAATTTCGAGCGAGACAGTTTATTTTCTCGCCAGTATACGTCTCAGCTCAATTAATGTACTGGTGGTTAGGTCAGTCTGACGGGTTTGCTGCAACTGGCTGTGCATTGAGAGAAGATTCATCACCATGGTTTGACCAGACTGATTTCCCACCTCTGCAAATATTTGTGCCCGGCAAGGATACTTTAGTTCTAGCAGAACCATTGCTCACGAGATTGGCTACCTACGAAAGAGATGTCAAAACCACTGTAGTGGATTTACCCAGATACTCTCATCTAGATCCACTGTGGGCAGTAGATGCCTGTGAACTTGTCGGAGGACCATTGAGCAAGTTCATTGGCGAGCATACCCGAGGACAACAAGGAAGAGACGAGCAAAAAGCATCATCAGAAAGAGACTTCTGAACCAAAAAAAAAACTCCTCCCAAAATGTATTTATATAGACACTACATTGCATTTCTGTTTCGTTCCTTCGAAACTCGCTTCCAATTTCAACGCCATCAGTCTTTAATTTGGTATCATTAAAACGAGATGAAACTCTCGAGATCAATCGCAAATTATATCATCACCTAACGTTTTTTAAACAATAAATAATTAAGGAGAAGAAGAAAAAAAAGGAGAAGAAGAAGAGAAGGTGCTTTACATATATATTTGATGGTGGTTGAAAATTTATTCCAGAATTGGTAGTCTTCAATTATTAGGGCTTGTACCCTTTTTTGCTTGTCACAAAATTTAAATCTTTTTAGTTTTCCTACCTCGTAAACTGACTCAATCGATCGTTAGAGCTTCACTCTATCGAGGAGCCCATATAGACACACATGAACACTCACACACTCACGTACACACACTCAATCGAGCATCACTCAACTTTTCAGGTTAAACCCATTCAATAATACCCTTTTAACCTTCAATCTTTTTCTTTCTCTTTCCAAAGGAAAACTTCAACACCAACACACATTATATTATTTAAACATGTCAGAGACCATTGTCAAGTCTGTTAACTGGAGACTCGTTGAGGTTGGCCGAGTCGTCCTCATCAAGGAGACCAATGCTTTGGCCACTATCGTTGAGATTATCGACCACAAGAGAGTCCTCGTTGACGGTCCCTCCGTCGAGAGACAAGCTATTGGTTTGAAGAACGTTGTTCTCACTCCTGTCGTCATCGCCAAGCTCCCAAGAGGATGCGGTTCTGCCGTCGTTGCTAAGAAGTGGGCTGCTGCCGACATTGACAACAAGTGGGGTGCTACCTCATGGGCTAAGAAGATTGCTGCCAGAAAGACTCGAAGTGGTTTGAGTGATTTCGAGCGATTCCAGGTTTCAGTCTACAGAAAGCAGAAGAAGTATGCTGTTTCCAAGGCCGTTGCTAAGGCTTAAAAAACCTAAGAAGAAAAGGATGAAGGGACATACAATAAAATTTCACTCTTGATTACTACCACAAAAGGTTTCGTTTTTGGCTTTACTCGTTGATTCACCATTAAAAATTATAAGCATAGGGTGTTTAAGGATGTTAGAAGAAGGATGGAAGCTTGTGCCCGGGGGAAATGAAGAGCATATCTTATTATATGTGGCCACTGTTGTTTTTTTTTCTTTTCATTTGGAGTTTTTTGTTCATATATTTAATCTAGATAACTGCCTTTATATATAATACGTTGACAGATGTTGTGTAAAGGATTCCAATGAAAAACGTCATGACCAAGCAAATTCACTACAGAAGAGCTACTTTTGAAAATGAAGGATAAAAATAAATACATTCTAAAGTGCTGAGACGGTAATATCACTATAGCTGGACTCTTGATTCAGTTTCACCATATCATTCCCAGCTAGCCAAAGCAGCATTGTGAATGCTTTAGCCTTGTCAATCTTGTCAACTGCCAGCGTATCTAGAGTTGTAGTTTCAGGGGTTTTTGGGAGCAGCTCTAAAAAGTGTAGAGCTGAGTGATGCGTTGATGTTTGAGACCCTTGACTTTGCTCCAAATCTGGAAGAGATGAATAATCATTGTCGTAGTTAAACTCACCCATATCCATATCAGCATCATAATCAAAACCGTCGTCCAAGAATGCAAGCCTGTCTGTGGTTCCTGATTCACGGTTAGGCCAGTATCCACCTCCAGTGTCAACGCTGGTGCGGGCTCCTCCACGTGACATGGACGAGATTCTAGATACTTGTCTGACTCCTCCCATGTATGGACGAGCAAGTTCAGAGCTGAAAACACTGGACCTCGACATGGGAGTTCCCTTGAACGGGGTAACAGGGTCTTTTGCCCCCTCCAGATCATTGTTGTTGCTGACTGAGTGTGTAGACTCCAGTCGTTCTAGCAAAGCAGCCACTGTATCCACGCCAATATTCACAGCACTCTTGAAGGGAACCCCCATTAATGATTCTACCATGGGGTCAAGCATTACACGGCCACGAAGGCGGCGGTTGTTGGCTGCATTCATAGCAGCGCGGTAACTTTCTGACGATTTGTACACCTCCGTCACCAGTGTATCATCGCTCTGAGCAAAACGGGCCGGGAGCTTGGTGTGAGGGTTTATTACTGGGGTAGACACCTCAATATCACATTCATTATTAATGTTGACAGCTTCACAGTTTTCTATCAGTCGGCCTGAGCCGTCAAATGAGATATTGTCTGGGGACGGCAAAACATCATGGTTCATGTCGTAATAGTCACCATAACGACCCGCCAACGGGGTACTATTACCAATACTGTCATAGTCATTAACAGTATGGTTATCATGAAGCATAGAGACGTCAGTGCTACTTTCACGTTTGGTGCCGTCGTCATATGTCAAAGGTGGGTATAGATCAACCACTCCGGTGAACAACTCCACTTTGAAACATAGGTCATCCTCTAATACTAGTTTATTCTTTTTCTCCACCAGGTACAGACTATTTGCCCTTTCTGGTGAATCTCTAAGTACTGAGCTTGAAGAATTCAACCGCATACGCATGTTGTTAGTTTCATCTATTCGTTAGTAGCTCATTTCGGTCAAGAAAAAAATAGTTTGTAACAAAGACATACTGAGCAGCATTTGAGCTTGTTGACTGTACAACAAGCATACACCATGTAACAGCATGGCGTAAAGCCTTAGTGCAAGTGGAAAACTATGCGAGCCATTCTGGTGGTCCAGTATATCCTGAACAACAGCTTCAATGTTGTACCCCAGGTAATTTACTTTCCTGAGCAGTTTCCCACACTCCTTTCGACCTAAAGTTGCCAGAAGCCAAGCAATTGAAAGCCCTGTAGCATCCTTGACACCGCTTCGTGCATTAACTAGCAATTGCTCCGAGTAAAACATCTGGGTTCTCAGCGAGGTGTTGAAAGCTCAAAGAGTTCAAGGCCATGCACTGACATAAGCCAGCAGAGCGTCGACACTACCAGCAGAGATCCTTGATCTGGCCAAGATTGACAAAGGACGACAGGTAGCATCTCACTTCGAGTATTCCTCGGGAGTTTTTGTTTTCATTTGCAGAGCATGCAACCCTTGGTCGAACTCGTCTTTCAAAAGCCCGTAGACCATTCTGTGGCGCTGGGGTTGGGACTGACCCTTGAACTTTTCAGATACAATCAGCATCCTGAAATGAGACTCCTTGTTGCTGGAGTTCGCCATAGGAGCATGGTGAGCGTGGAGATGAGAGTCGTTGTGGATTTCAAAAAGAGTAGGCGCCAAGGTTGACTCAACCTTAGCCTTGATGCTGTCTGCAACTGGGCCCATAATAATCTTAGAAAGTTTCATAATATAACAAAGCTTTCATATAAACAGTAAGCTAGGAGGAGGTGAAACTTTTTGTCGGTGCAAATTATTTGGTGGCTCGATTATCAAAGCACCAGCCAGAAACTCCCAGTACTGTTGTTGAATATATATGTGTGTGTGTGTTTTCATTTTCAAATCCAACACAGATAATACAAAATTCGCCTCCTTTCTTGGACCGACGACTTTTTTTTTTTTTTTTTTTTTGCAATCCATACACCAAGCTTCGGGCATTTAGTCAAGGGTTTTGGTGATTTTTCTTCATATTTAATACCAGGTTTTACCAGAGTTTCACAAGTTGTTCTGAATTTAGGAAAAGATAGAAACAATGTCTTCTAGCGTTCCTTACGATCCATTTATTCCTGCATCTGCAAACGGGCAGAGTACCCAACAGGGTGCTTCCAAGACCGCTGCAATTCAAGCTGTAAGTTAAAAAAATTCTAGAGGTTCCTCTTTTCTTCTCTAAAAGCCTCTTGGCCCTGGCTAACTTTCTCTAGCAAATCGATGACACCGTGGATATCATGCGTGAGAACATCAACAAAGTAGCTGAACGAGGAGAACGTTTGGACTCATTACAGGACAAGACAGATAACCTTGCAGTGTCTGCTCAAGGATTCAGAAGAGGCGCCAACAGGGTCCGTAAACAAATGTGGTGGAAGGATATGAAGATGCGAATGTGTCTAATTGCCGGAATCATTATTGTCATCATTGTCATTGTGGTGCCTATAGCAGTTCACTTTTCATAAGCATATGCGTATATTTGTGTTATCTTCTTTTTATTATTTTCGGCTGTTTATTTGTGGTTTTATTTCAGTTATGTTTAATTTCTCTTCCTTTCTTGTTTAGTTTGTATATGCTCGGATGTTAAAGGGTACAACATGTCACAACTCCAGAAGTTTTGCCATGCTCAAGCTCTTTGGTCGTTCGATAGGTAAGCCCAAGACTCTATCCCAGATAAGCTGCGCTAAAGGACCGATGGCCCTGGACACGCCGAAGGTCACGGTGTAGTACAATGTTTCCTTCATTCCGTAGTGATAGAACAGCACTCCAGAGGAGGAATCAACGTTCGGGTATGGGTTTTTGGTTTTACCGTGTTTTGTTAGTACTCCGGGAGCAATTTCACTGATGCGTAATACCAGATCTACCATAGTGTCAGATTTGACCTCGGGCCGCTGGTTGGCAAAGGTCATGAGTGCTTTAAATCTAGGGTCTGGCTGACGTAGAACCGCATGTCCATATCCCGGGATAACTCTTCCAGAGTTAAGTACTGCCCACAACTGGGACTCAATATCTGCTGGGGTGAAGTTTGCTGGTAAATCTTTGTGTACTTGTAAAACAAACCGCAAAACTTCTTGTGCGGCAAGCCCGTGCAATGGACCTGCGAGCCCTTGTAAACCTGCCGAGTAAGCCAAGAATGGATCAGATAGAGCCGAGCCTACTAAATGGGTTGCATGCGCAGAGACATTGCCTCCCTCGTGGTCGCCATGTAAAGCCAAGTAAAGCCTCACCAAGTCCACAAACCCTTCGTTCTCCTCCTTGCCAACCATTCTGGCATAGTTGAGCGACCAGTCCGCTTCCGGGTCAATTAACCCAGACAGCGCACCACCATGGCTGTGTTTTTTGTACGTGTTTAAGTAGATTTTGGCCGCAATGGTCGGCAGCTTGGCTAAAAGATCAATTGAATCCTCAAACACGTACTCCCAGTACTCGCTTTTGGGGATTCCCTGCTCGTATGCCTTGGCAAACTTGGAGTTATGGTTCAACGCAGAAGTGGCAATAGCCATTTGTGTCATAGGGTGCAAAGTTTTGGGGAACCGGTCAAGCATGTCGTTGACAAACGGAGGAAGCTCTGCCTTCGAGGCTAGTTCTCGCGAGAACTCCTTGACCTGGCTGGTTGTGGGGACTTTACCCGTAAGAATAAACCAAAACATTGCCTCGGGAAGCATTTCACCTGTTCCCTCCCCAAGACTAGTGTCACCTCTAGGTAAGAGCCTCTGACACTCTTCTATGGTTCGCCCATGAAACCTGATACCCTCGTTGGCATCAAGAACGGATCCTTCCCACAGAAGACACTTCAACCCTCGCATACCACCAAGCAAGTTACTCACTTGCACTTCTCCCAAGCTTTTAGTGGCGTAGTCAGTTTTGAGTTTCCGGAAAAGTTCCCGTTTGGCCGGGATAACTTCACTTAGAGCCTCTTTTAACGTGGACTCGAAGCGTACCTGAGTCCGAGGCGCGAGGTACTTACTAGCTGCCCGAGCAAAAGAATACCTAGAGCTGATCATGTTGAGTAAGTGTAAAGAGCCAAATAAAAAAAAAAAAATAGAAATGACAATAGGTTAAAGAAATATATATATAAATAAAGTAAAAGCGCCAAAAAGGCCTGTTTTTATATCTGGCCGAACGGTCTTCGGTAATTTCACGGTGGCCTGGAGTTGCAACGGTTCCCCACATAAAGTCGGAGTCTGCATCGACAGATTTGCGGGGAACGATTTAGGAACGGTCAATAGTCTATCAAAAGTTACAGTCAGCACGCTTAGATTTCGGTAAACGAGTCAACGCAGTATATAGATAGAGGCTTCAGAGGTTTGGAAGAATCAGCTGAATGAGATATAACAATGTGAGTTTTGTGAATGAGAAGGTTTGTAGTTAACAATTGTCTGTCGACTTGAGGTGGCTGTTTAAGCAGCACAATATACTTAAGATCCGGACATTGATTCATAACTCCAAGATCACTCCAACCGCTTTTTTATAGTTCAACTTTGGACTATGGCAATGATTCTAGCTTCTTAAGAAAGAGCTAACTTACGGCTAGCTACACGCGAGCTGCAACATGGCATCGTTTTCACAGAATGAAAAGAGTAATAAAGTGTCGAAGAGAGCTGGCCATGGGCACAAACAACCTTGGTCTCAGCTTTGAAAGTTATATGGCATATTGCTACAATAAAACCTCTCTGAAGTGCCCGGTACACTGTATATCTACCCAGCCAAATGCAACAGTTCTAAAGGTACACAGCTGGGCCTTTCACTTCACACCCTACAAGCTTACCGAACTGCAACGAAGCAAACACAACGAGCGACTCCCTTAGAAAAGATTTCGGTGACAAGGTTAGTGTGAGCGTCACATTCAAGAACCCTGGTCATTAGAGCCGCAAGTCAAGGTGCCATAATGCATTACGAAACTGCAGTACCGCACTAACATGAAGAAGCGGAAACACGTGCGGCGCCCCTTTTCCAGTCTCTCAGCAAAAGAATGTAAGCTCAGCTAGCTACTCAGAATTTCACACCTGGAGGCTTCATAGCTTAAATCCGACCTATATTCCCACAGTAAAGTCTCATTCTAAATTGCAAAAAATGCTTGGTACTATGTGAGCATGTGCCAGATCCAACTGGATCTGTGAATTTTTCAGCCACTAAAATCTGATTCATTGAGAGATCTAGATCGATGTATATACGTAGCTACTACTATACTAGCGAGCTAGTATATAAGCACACATATATATGAAATTTCTAGAACTCACACACGGAATATATATACAATTGCTGAAACTCTAATTCAACTTGTCTCGGTACTTTCCTTCTTTTTTCTACCTGCAATCTGACTTTGTATCTTCTTAATTCTTTTTTCGTTATATTAGTCAATTGTGTAACATGCTAAGGGGTGGACCAGACCGGCTGTCTGCGTACATTGTGTTTCTGGCATGGTTGCTTCAGCTGGCCGCTTCGCCGGCAATTGCAATGACCACGACCTCCTCGGAGCCCTTTGGTCGGCTTGAGCTTCTGCCGTACAGGTTAGAAACGCCGTTCATGGGCAAGGATCTCAATATGAAGAGTTACGATTTTGGAGGCTCAACGTTTGTGCTTAGCGAAAGTTACATCAGACTCACTGGAGATGCTCCTGACCAGCGAGGATTCCTGATCTCACGCCTGGCATCTCTACCGGAGAATTTCCAGGTCGAGTTTGAGTTTAATATCCACGGACAAGGGAATACCGTCTTTGGTGATGGTATGGCTCTGTGGTTCTTGCAAGAACGGGGGGATATTTCAGCCATAGAAGGTCCCGTGATGGGTCTGAAGGAGGGTCTTAAAGGTACTGGGATCTTGTTTGACACTTACCGCAACAATCGTCCCGGTAAGGCTTTCCCCTATGTGATCTTGATGAACTCTGATACGGGGACTGTATATGACCATGACCATGATGGGCAGCAAAATGAAATAATAGGAGCTAGTGCCAGGGGTCTGCATAACAGTCGGCATAAGCCTGCCAGAGCCAGAGTCACCTATTCTCACTACGGCAAATTTTTATCGTTAGAATTAGACCATCGTGGGAAGGGCCAGTATGAGAAGATCTTTGTTGCCGAGGAGTTCACTCTACCGGGCGCAGGACAGGGTCCGCTCTACCTTGCCTTCAGCGCACAGACAGGACAAGTCTCTGAGAACCATGACATTATTGGCGTCAAGGTGTACTCCCTGCCAAATCCTCCAAAGATCTTTGAAGAAATCGAAGTTCACCAGAATGGCAAGACGGACGTAAACCTGGATAGTGTTTACACGAAAAGGAGAAATAAGAAAAACAGAGAAAACAGAGCAAGGAAAAAGAGTAACTCTGATGGCCCTGGATTTTTCGTGAGAACTTTCAAGTTCTTGTTCAAGCTGATCTTGGTGTCTCTAGCTATTCTCGGTGCATACATTGGGTTCTCGTTCTACAGAGCCAACAAAAGAGGTAACCGCAAGTACAGAACTGACGGTTCTATCCTGACATGACACAGGAATGAATATATATATATCTCTTTTTTGATTCTAGAAAAAAAATGTATAATTTTTACTTTTTACTTTCATTTTTTACTAGCCGTTGTGATTTATACTTGTTTTCTTCTTGTGCTAATGCTTCAAACTCCAGGCGTAGTAATACAACAAAACCGCTGCGGGCTGACCGAAAAAGAAGCTCATCCAAAAAATACAGTTACCCACCACAGAGCCAGAACCACGCATATTTTCTAGTGGTGTAGTTGCGTACACCAGGGGCAGCTGCAGCATCATGCAGGTGAAGGCGCCGCCAATGAAGTTCTTGGTGGGGACTCCGACCAGGACTTCATGAAGCACTGCAGAAAACAAGAATACCGACGCTGATGCAACGATAGGAGGAAACCCACGTCTCAGCAAGGGAATATAAATATGTCTTTTGAAATAGTTTGAGACTGGCTTGTTCCATAACCGCCAATATGCGCCCATCGAAGCAGAGTTCCACCAGTCTTGATAAAACTCTCGGTCTGCAAACCTTAAAAGTTCGGCTAAGAAGTTTAAATAGGACTGGAAAATCAGGAAAAACCCCAAAAGCCAGATCAAGATGCTGACGGAACTCAAACGAACAATGCTCTCCACTATTTGCACAACATCAAAATCGCCAGCCTTCATGTGTGTGAGAGAGGTTTCCAGTATAGGCATGGCGAATTGACTGACCAGAATCCACATTAAGAGACTGGCGCCAATCATCTCGCCAATTCTACTGAGACAAAAAAGCCACCTGAATTTATCGCTTCTTGGGTAAGTGGGCTGATACACCAGCGTTGGGGCCCACCAGAAATAAACCAAGTTTGTCAAAGTCAAGTTCTGAGGGTATGGGCATTCTGCATATTGTGCTGGCACGGGTATCTTTTCAAAATAACAGTCTCGTAAGTCACGGTTTGTCAATGCATATGAGGATACCTTGAGACACAGTACCAAGGCATGTGTTTCACAGATTGTGCCGATAAATGGACTGTGGATGCGATAATAGACAGTTAAACTTGTAATGATCAAAACCAAGGCAACGTTGACAGAATGCATGGCTGCAAACAGCCGCCACAGATAACGATGGTGAATTTCCTGGTTGGCGTCTTTTTTCGATTTGGGAGTAACTGAAGATGACGACGACGACGACGAGGAAGCTGAAAGAGCCAGTGCGGTAGCCAGCTTCTCAATAAAAAGAGCAATAAATAGATGACCGGGCATGGTTGTACCAAGTAGCAATGCAATTAGTGTATCTTGACGAGTAATTCCAAATCTGTAAAGCGTAGCGAAAAGACCGCCCTTTCTATAATCCTCCAAAGCAAACCTGAGGTACGTAGCTACCAGAGCAATCATTGCCAAGTGGTAGAACCCCTTAAACGAAATGGCCTTGTCATTGGTTGCGGCTGCTGACTGCTGCAGCGGTGTCAATGCAAAGTCTGCATGTGTGAGTAGCGACTCTGCTGGCCTTGTGTGAACCGGTCTAATATGCAGTGAAAAGGCTCTTTCTGTGTTTCTTTTGACGCTAGGGTTTCTTTTCAGGCTCAGCTTCCTTACAATTCTGCTGTTCACAGACGGTGACACGGACGGTGACAAGGGCGACGCCTCAAGCGTGTCATTGCTCCTATTGTGACTTTTTTGTTCTGCTGTCGGGCCGTTCCTCTTGTCGACTCCGTTCGTTTTTGGGGTTGTCGAAAAATCACCAGTTGCCGAGGACGAGGCCAGAAGATCTTTGTAGCCGGTACGATGTCTCATCTCACCATGTGTTTCCAGCCCCGATGAAACAGACGACGGAGTAGAAGAAGACGAGACAGAGTCTGACAACGTCGAGTCCAGGGAAGAGTTCGACAGGACAGAAGAAATAGAATTCCTCCTGGCTGCCTGGGAAAGATCAAAGCGATCGCGATCAGTGTTTTGGTTTTGGTGGTGACTGTTGCTGTAGGCTGAGGCCGGCTGTGGGCTGTTGTTGCTGTTATTACCGCTGATGCTGCAGTGAGAACTCGGCTGGAACTGAGTAAACACCAGCGCTGGAGAGACCTCTGAAGACGCCATGTCCGACCAGGTTTTTTTTTCAAGACGAACTGGCTTTAGAAAAAAAAGAACAGAAATACCAAGTAAAAAAAAAAAAATAAATAAATAAACAAATGGAAGCAGAAATTAGCGGATTGTGTTTATTTATTTAATTTTTTTTTTTAGCGTGTTGCCTGTAAGTATGAACCGATTTTTTTCACCTTAATTGCAAATTGGAACCGATATTTTTCAGCTTGCAAATTGGATTATCTCCGATTTCCTGCGGGCAAGAGAACTGAATAAGGGCCAGTCGAATGCAGCAAAGATGTCGAGAGCAGCGTGGAATTTGCTGCCTCTGGTGCACTTTTTAGTAGATTCTTTTTAGTATTTTCCTAGTGTTTTCCCGTTTTGGTCTCTTCTTCTCACTTGCTGCTGTGGAGATCTCCAGATCCCTGATAACTTATCTCTTCTGTCTTGAATGAAACCCAGAGGAACTCTCGAAACAAAAACACAGAACTTCTTTCTCATACTTCCTCATGAGCAGATGTAGCTTATATATACATTTTCTTCGCTTCTCCTCTTACAAGATATGCGACTTCTCAGTTTGAGGACCTGTCATGCATAGCTCTTTTTGTCCCTGGTCTGTCGAAACAGCCACACCCCGCTCCATCATCTAAGACCCGCAGTTTGCGTCCAGAGAGCAGCGTACCTCCTGCCCCCAATAGAGCTCTTGGTGCATTCACGCTAATAATACGCGATTTACGCCATATGGGGGAGAGGGGTCAATCGCTGATCTAGATAGCACTCCTCGCAGCACGCAAAAATCCCTGAGAGTAGCTTATCGTTATCCCCGAGGGTTTAAACGCCAACGGACTCGAGGAGAAAGCTATGTCGGAGTGTTCATGTTTCTGCAAGAAACCAGCTCAGAGGCCGACCTATAGAGTTTTTTTCACAGATATCGAATGTAAAGCAGGGTCTGATTTCGTGCAGCCATGTAGATCCAAGGTGCTAAGTCAGAGGCTCTATCCATCACCAGGATCGCTTGCCCGTACCAGTTTTGTCCGGAACGTGAAGGTAACGCAGACCTTTTTGGGCTCAGATCTAAGCTGTCGCCGCCGCTGCTGCTGCTGCTGATGTGTTCCTTCTTCATTGAGGGGACGCAAACGAGCGTAATATATATTGCTTGCGGCCGGTTTCATGTTCATCAGATCTGAAGGGGTAATATGGTCATCACAGCAAAAAATTATTAATAGTGCGACCCCACGGAAAAACACCTCTGCAGAAACATTATCTGTATACGGCCAGCCTCAACTGGAACAACTGCCATTTGAGCATTTCAGCAGTGATCATGAGCGATACTACAAGTGATGCACACACTCTGCGCGGTTCATGAGCCGCTTTCGGTACCATATACAAAGTCGCACTGTGTTATTTAGCAAAAAATGCTTTCCCGCCCCCACAGCCCTATAAGACACACCAAGGTGTCATCTTTTAAGATCTTGCCGTGACATGTCTCCTACAAGCTCTATAGCTCCGCGGTACCGGTAAAATACAGCATTATTCATACAGAAGTTACTTCCAGGTACACACAGTCTGCCGCAAAAACTTATACACTACTGCAATAATAATATAGCTCAGAACCACGCATATTTCCCACAGAAACTCCACTTCCAGGATTTATTCTTTCCATATGACATGGGCCATGATGAGTCTCTGGCGTGATGTACGATTTCCGACACAGGGAGACTCTCCAGAGTCTTCGAGCCCTGAAGTTCCTTCAGTAGCAGGTCCGGGTCTACTTGGATAGGCAAATCCTCGTCCCAGACATCGAGTTTTTTCAACCCAGAGCTTGCAACTTCTGCGGCAGCCGCTTCAATCAGGGTAGCCACATCGCTGAGAGCTTGTTCGCGGCTTGCATCCAAATCCACCACTACTCTCAAGACATAAAGAGCCATTCGGTTGTAATCAGGCGCCCAAATAATAGAGCTGTTGTTGACTGTCCAGCCGAAACTGGAAGGCTCTTGTTTTGTTTTAGTCAACCTCTTCCCCATGAACTTGGCGCGCCAAATCAAGTTCTCAAAAAGTCCTGGATCAGGAAGAATAGCCACTCGAGTGGTGCCATCTTTGTCAGTGTTTTGGCGCATGGTTTTGGTCATTTGTTCCAAATCCTTGGGAATGATTTCGCTGTAGATTTCACTCTCCGTGACCTGTCGTCCTGGGACTATAGGTTGGATGGTATGACCACCTTGTAAGAGTTTCTCATAATCAAAGCTCAGGTGCAACTCATGACAGTTCTCTGTAGTATACCCGAATCTGGCATAATAATCCCCAACGTCTGACCAAAGGGCAATCAACAGCTCATTACAACAAGAGGAGCTCACAAGCTCCGCAACGGCGCGTTCCATCATTACTGACGCATACCCCTTCCCACGATACTCCTTTGGTGTGAACACGGCTCCAATACTGTGACTGGTTCCATATTCAACGCCCTCTTTACCATGGACACTGACCAGAGTTCGGCGTTCCAAGGACTCAAAGGCCGACACAAGCGTGGCGCCTTTACTGTCAACAAGATAAAGCCCCCAGTAGGTCACAACCATGCCATGTTTGTTGACCAAAATCTCGTAGATGCTTTTTTCTCTAACCAAGTAGTCTGCCTCAGTAAGACCACCACTCCATTCCACGCGGTTCCGAAGCCAGCACTTTTCAATCTCTTCGGGGTCGCTTAACCTGACAAGTTTCAGCTCAGGTTGTTCTTTAGTCATGGTGTTGTCGAGTAACGCAATATCTTTGAATCTCAGAATTTGGAGCAAAAGACAAGAATCAAAAGACAAGAATCAAAAGAACAACTGGAAAAGTTAAGACTCACCTCCACTTTTATACCCGTTTTTGCAAAACAAACCAAACAAAAAAAATATTGTTTCAGGGCAGACTATTAATTACCATGATAAAGAGGTCCCAGTGTAGTAAATAATAGTCTTGGGTCCCAACAGGAAGAGAGAGAGGGCTCTTTTGATCTCGACAACCTCGCGGCTTTAGCTCAACCACTCGAGATGAGCCAGCGCCGCTTTTTTACGTCAGCTGCCCGGAAATGAAAATCTCGGCTATTGACGCGATTATATATATTCATCTCGAGAGCCTTTGATCCGCTTCATCACTCTCCAACCTCAGGATTACAAACTTGGTCTAATGATAATCTTCCACTACGAAGTAAAGAATAAATTAGAGCAACGAAGAGCTGAAAAAAAAAACCTTAGTTGTACCGTTATATGACTATTTTTATACCGTGAAACCTTCAATTCAAAAAAGTGCCCTTCTCCCCATCAAATTCAGAGTGTGGAGAATGTCAAGAGAATAGAACGAGAGTAATAATGATGACTACACTTTAATAAACGAAAACCGTGGTCTCAACTCCCTTAGCCTCTTCAAGCAAGGCCTTGAGGGCCTCTCTCTCTGTAGAAACAGCGGCAACCTGGTTGGTGTTCTGGTAAAGAAGCTCAAGGGAGGCAGAGGTGGTTCTAAGGTTGGCGGGTCCCTTCTTACCAGAGTCCTTGATAGACTTAACAAGTAAGCCAAAGTCCTTGTTAATGTTAGTCAAGACAGGCTTGAGCTCGGTACCGATAGAGCTGATAGCATCACTGGTGAGGGTGTCATTCTTGGAATCAGGGAACAAGTCTCCAACCAAGGGGCCGCTTCTGGGAGGACAGGTGGAGCAACCAGGGTATCCTCCAGGAGGAGGAGGATAGTATGGTGGGTAAAATCCAGGAGGTCCAGGAGGTCCAGGGGGTCCAGGGGGTCCAGGTGGGCCAGGTCGTGGTGGTGGAGGTGGAGGAATTGGCTGAGGAACAATAACAACATCATGGTGATGGTGGAACCAACAAGCCTCAGACACTTGCCACAAGGCAGAGTTGGAGCCCTGAGCAGCAGAGTCAATCTCAGAAGACAAAGCCTCCCAAGTATCATTGGTGTTGGACTTAACATGAGACTCAATTGTGTCTAGTCTGCTAGAGGTAAACTGAAATGTATCCTGAGCAGACTGCAGAGCCCACTTAACCTTCTCAGCACCGCTAGGGCCGTTGTCACGAGCCTTCACAACTGTAATGGAAGCAGACTCACAAACAGAGTCTCTCTTGTTCAATGCAGCAGCAGATGCTGAAGCTGAAAGAAGAGAAGCTGAAGTGGCGTACAATAAAGCGTTAATCAAAACCATTTTGTCTTTTATCCTTGGAACCTATTGGTGAAGAATCAAGAGAGAAGAAGAAGGAGAGATAAGAGGATTTGTTTATTGTTATATACTACGCAGCTTGAACTCTGGATGCTTGTTGTAATTGTATTTGGGATTAGACTTTGATTAAAACTGCAACCTTCACCAACAAAGAATAAGGAGAAAAAACAAACCCAAAATAAAAGGAAAAAAAAAATAAAACTTTATACAAGTTGCTGGAGCTTGGATAATTGCTCTAGGACGGCCTTCTTTGCTGTTCCACCAGTAATGGTTCTTTGCTCGACGCTTGCCTCAAAGTTGAATACCTTGGCCACATCTTGTTCAAATCTTGCATCAATTTCCTTATACTGCTCGAGAGTCAATTTATCAATTCCAGAAAGATTGAGCTCTTCAGCCTTTCGAACACATTCACCAGAGATATGATGAGTCTCTCTAAATGGGACACCCTTTCTGACCAAGTAATCAGCCAAATCGGTGGCCAGCATGTCCATGGTCAAAGCCTTTTCCATTTTCGACTTGTTTATTTTGAGGGTGGACACGATACCAGTGGCAATCTGTAGCGAATGGCTGATTGTGGTTAATGTGTCAAACAATGGTTCCTTGTCCTCCTGGAGATCCTTGTTATAAGTTGAGGGGATACCCTTGGTGGACATCATAAATCCACTTAGGGAGCCAAAGATTCTTCCAGACTTGCCTCTGAGCAACTCCAAGGAATCGGGGTTTTTCTTTTGGGGCATTAGCGAGGAGCCAGTTGAGTAAGCGTCGGCCAATTGGATAAACCCAAACTCTGCAGTGGAGTAAATAATGAAATCTTCAGCAAACTTGGCCAAATGATTTGAAGTTAAGGAAGCCCAAAACATGGTTTCAGTAACGAAATCACGGTCGCACACCGCGGTAAGCGAGTTCCCAATCACCTTGTCAAACCCTAAACCCTGGGCCAAGAACTCTCGATCAATGCCGTAAGGATGGCCAGCAAGAGCTCCAGCGCCCAACGGTGACTGGTTGACTCTTTTGATAAGTTGGTCTAGCCTTTCCAAGTCGGAAGCCAAAAAAGTAGCGTAGGAGCTAAGTAAATGAGCCCATCTAATTGGCTGGGCTCGTTGCAAATGGGTGTATCCAGGCATTAAAACGTCAATTTCTTGCTCACCTCGCTTAATCAAGGTTTTGATTAAATCACCCAACTCTGTTCGAAGTCCTGAAAGTTCCTTTCGTACATAAAGTCTCATATCAGTGGCAACCTGGTCATTACGAGATCTACCCGTGTGAACCTTGCCAGCGATATGGGTCCCAATGATTTCACCAAGTCGACGCTCGTTTGCAGTGTGAATATCTTCATCACCGGGCTTCTCTACAAACTTACCGTCCTTCCATTCTTGCTTGACTAAATCGAGCCCACGATCAATCTCACTAAGCTCATGCTCACTTAATAAGTTCAGCTTGGCTAAACCTTGGGTGAAAACCCTGGTGCCCTCAAGGTCTTCCTCATACATGCGTTTGTCATAGGGTAACGAAGCATTGTACAGTTCCATAAGAGGATCAGTAGCACCAGTGAATCGGCCTCCCCACAGCTTGCGTTCAGACATAGTAGTTTATTGAAAAAAAAAGTAGTAATTGACGGACAAAAGATGGAGTATTGCTAGTATATATATATATATACGTGAGCGAGCCCTCTCTTATCGTGACTCTATACTCCAGTAAAATGTCCCTTCTTCTTGGAGGAAAGATTTTTCAACGCTGATTTACCTCGATCGCTAGATTTTGCCAGGACGAATTTAGGTGAGGCTGATTAAGTGCATTAACTAACGATCCCTTAAGCTCTGTTCCGCGGACGCGTGAAATATAGAAAAACTATATATAGGTAGTAGGCACTAAAACTAGTATATGTCGTCTCAACATGGCCGTTGAGTTCAAATGGCCAATTGTAGGAGTCATTGTAAGGACTTTCTCTTGCGCTTGGTAATTGCTTTCAGACTTATTAATTTTTTTTAGATCCCGCTTTGCATCATCTTTGGATGCGGTTATGGCACATATACATACATAATACCGTCAACGGCGACGGGACCTGGCGAGACCCACTGGTTTGAGATATGCATTGTCATGACCATGCTTAGCTACTGGTTGGCTATTTTCACACCCTGTGGAACTACTCCAAAGGATTTCGAGTACGAGCCCGGTGAATGGAAAAGATGGTGTAGGAAATGTCAAGCTTTCAAACCGGAACGAGCACATCACTGCCGACAGTGTGGGATATGCCAGCTAAGAATGGACCATCATTGCCCCTGGACATATAACTGTGTGGGATACGGTAACATGCCTCATTTCACCAGATTTTTACTGTGGGTTATTGTTTCCTGTGTCACCAGCTTGATTCATATTAGTCGCAGCGGGTTGCGAGTTTACAGAGATCGTCATTTGCCAGCATATATGGGCCCCTCCAAGTTGCAACTATATGCTACGGTCGCGTTAGCACCGGTAGTCTCATTTGTATTGCTGACTATCTGTCTGTTGTTGATACGGCTTTTGCTTTCAATTGTCCAGGGAAGAACGCAGATAGAGGAATGGGAAATTGAGAGAGCAAAGCTGCTAGCAAGGAGAAAACTGTTTCCTAAGATGGAGTTCCCATACGATATTGACCCGTTGGCAAACTTGACAGGGTTCCTGGGTTCCCCATTGACCTTTTTGTGGCCATGGGCAGGTCCCGGTGGCGACGGTCTTCATTTCGAGAAAAATGAAACTGTCTTGAATAAACGTGCTGTATGGCCTCCGGATCATATCGACCAAACAAGACCAACCCCAGAAGAAGAAGAATCATCATCATCAGCTACCAATAAGGATGGACTAATAACTATGACATCAGGGTATGCGACTGGAAGAACGTTTCAAATTGCCCCAGAGTATAGAAGAGGACCACCACCGGGTTCCACAGATGATGACACGCCAACAGCTCCGAGAAGAATGGAGCATTGGCACAGAGATCAATGGCAAAGTCCAGAAGGCGAGCGAATCAGTGATTTCGGCGTTGATATTGATGCTGAAGCACCGTCATATGCGTTCAACGAGAATGAAAATATACCAATTGGTGCTAGATATACCAGGGGCAACAAGAGAAGTACGTGAAAAAACTAAGCATGAATATATATATAATAAAAATTAGAATTGTAACTTATAAAGTACATAATGCGGTATTCAACTCATTGAAACGTCTCCGTCTTTATCTTTAGCCTCTTCTTCATTCTTGACAGGCTCATTGTCTTGGTTTGATTCTGACACAGGCTCACTTTGGCCGTTTGGGTTTGCTTCAGCCGTAACGGGTTCAGGTTCAACAGTGGACTTCTCGACTTGTTGATTTGGCTCAGTCTCTTCTGCTGCATCTTCGGTACGAAGTTCCGGTTTTTGCTCAACAGATGCAGTTGCTTCGTTTCCCTCAGTTTCTTTTACTGCGTCAGCTGTGCTAATTGTTTTTGACGATTCATCAACTTGCTGAGATACTTCCGTTGTGTTCTTCTCTTCAACAGGCTTTTCATCATCTTTGGGCTCAGGCTCAGTTTCATCCTTGGACTCCTCCTTGGACTCCTCCTTGGACTCTTCCTTGGACTCCTCCTTGGACTCTTCCTTGGACTCCTCCTTAGACTCCTCCTTGGACTCCTCCTTGGACTCCTCCTTGGACTCCTCCTTGGACTCCTCCTTAGACTCCTCCTCGGGCTTATCTTCATCCATTGCCTCAGGCTCATTACTCTCAGGCGCAGTCCACGCTTTGTAAGCATCAGGACCTTGCTCCTGCCAGACCTTCATTCTGGCATCCAGATTGGAAATCTCAGTCTCATCAAGCTCGCGACGGTATGCCTCATCCAAAAACGAGTCCCATCGATCCTTTCGTGCTTTCAAAACTTCAGGAGTACGAGGAGCATCCCAGTTACCTTCGGGAGCAGGCCGAGTGAACACATCGCTGGTGCCAGCCTCAAAGAAAAGCTTGAAAGTGTTCATACACACTCTAGCCATTAGTCCTTGTTCAACAATGACAAATGGGTACGACTCATCCACATCCTCAATTTCTGATCGATAAAGTAACGGAGCTTTGATCCTATCGAGGGGAACTCCCTCGGTAGGCACAGTCATCATATAGGAAGTCAGGTAATAACTCCACTTGTCTTCCTTGGATTTCACATCAGCTAGCGTTAGATCGTAACTTCCCAAAAACTGGAACCCAATCCTGCGTTGTTGGGTATCCCAGTCAATTCTGAACAAATTCTCATCGGGGCCAATGACCTTCTTGACAGATATCCTGTACAAAATCTGTTTCCTGATATCACTCACTGGCTCAGCACGATCAGCTTGGAACAAAACCATGGCATCAGAAGTCCTAGACTCGCTAATTATTAAATGGGCGTGCTTCACCAAACCTTGGATAACTTTGTCAACAGTGTAAAGCTTGTATGCCCGGTTTCTATAACCTTGTCTCAAGGCTTCTTCAAACCACTGGTGTTCCAAATCACCCTCAATCAAGCGTTCACACATTGCAATCACCTGTTCATAGATGTTTGACTTGTTATCGAAACGTAGTCCCATATCGTCCAACTTCTTGTCATACAAATTCAAATCATTTGCATAATCAACCTTGCCGAAATTGTTGAGTTCCTCCGAAACCACGCCCTCATAGTTCTTGATCGTGGATAACCGTTGATACATGGTATGCAGAAGTCGCATGAAAACATAAATGGTAGTGTTTCCAAAAAGATTGTAAACAGGACGAGGGTCCTCCAGAGTGCCCACACTCTCAGTGAAATCCTTAAAACTGTCAACATGTCTCATCCAGGTTTCTTCGGCATCTCCATTACTGTGAACACTACTAGCGCCATCCACGCTTGGTGATTTAGGCTCTTCGTCTTCTTTGGTCACGGTCTTGTCATCGCTAGAATCACTGATGCCCTTAGGGATCTTGGCTCGTTTCAGTACATCCTTGAGCAGATCTCCGCTAGGATCTCGTTGCCTCTTTTTGGAGTTAATACTGCTTGATGAGCCGTTAGCTCCTGTGTCATCGCTTTCGTCAACGTCAATACTTGGCGCTGCTGTAACAGCAGACGCACTATTATGATCACTTGAGTGTGACCCATTGAACCTCTCAGCAATGCGTTCCTTAGAGAAAGAGAAAAAAGTCACCACAAAGGACTTGAAAAAATTATCAATACGCTCTCGATCATTAGCCGAATACGTCCCCGAATGTTCCAAAAAGGTAGATACCAGCTGGAGAACATCCAAAATCACCTCAAAGTCTTCCATTTTGAACAATAGTTGTGATTTAGGAGGTGAGACTGCCGCATTTCGTTTTTTATTAGACTGCTCAGCCTTTACAGTGGTAATCTCGGAAACCAAACTTCTGGCACTCAGTAGTTTTTTATCACTCTGCTTAAAAGTCAAACCTAAGTGGTCCAAGGACTTGTAAAACACCTTTTGTTCAGTTTCACGCCAGACTTTGTTCCATTCTCTATGTGCTCTTCTCCATTCCTCATCCTTCTGCTTGAGTCGACGCAAAACTACTGGAACAGCAACCACAGGGTTCTCATGCAACGCTCTAATAACTTCCAAGCCCTTTTCCTTGTCATATATTTTCCTAATGATTTTTTGGTAAATAGTCGTGCCGTGGCCCAGACCCTGTGGCAGCTTGAAAATAGCCTTCTCCTCAGGAGTCATGTTTGCAATACGATTGGCAATGGTTTCCAGAGTCTGAATTGTCCTCAAGTTACCGCCAATGTAATGATCATACTCGTGACGCTCTTCCTCAACTCGATACAAAATCTCCTCATATTGGTTTTTTCGATGAGCAACAAACCCAGAATCTTCAGAGGCCCAGGTAGGATGTCCCACCCATTCATCGTTAAGGACCTCCCAGCATAACTCGTCTCTGCCAGAACATGGCATTTTCGTTTCAGATTTCGGTAACAATCGGTATGAGGGTCCATAAGACCTGCAAAGGGCTAAATCCAAATTGTGCTTTTTGAAAGTAATGTTCTCAATATGTAATGGCTTCCCATCATATTTCACAAACCGCTTAAACCACTCAATCATGGACGGGTTACTGCCAATAAAACCCTCAGCTTTCTCCACTAAGGTGTTTTTGTCAATAATTCTCTGTGAAAACAAGTTAAGCAACCGTAAGAACTCATTGTAGACAGTTTTGTTGGGCAAAAACCGCTTGACCTTATCAAAAAATGCAATCTCTTCATAAAGCCCGCTGGACTTGGAAAGTGGCAACACTGGCTCAGGAGGATTGGGGATAAGATTAGGGCTTGGTTCCCGGATTGGCTGAGGAATGATCTGTTGCTGAAACCCTGATGGAACAGGGGCGCCAGCAGCATTAGCATTACTGCCACCACGCCCTCCATTTTTCTTAGCCGCACCAGCAGCATTGGCACCACTGCCTCCGCGTAAACTCGACAATGGAACTCCGTTATTTGAGTCTATTGGAGGAGGGTACTGGTAGAATTCCCCATTGTTTGCATTGTTGACGTTCTTGGCACCACCGCGCTTTCGTCCTTGGGGAGCAGATGCTCCCCCAGCAGCAGCACCAGCGGCACCAGGTGCACCCAAAGCACCAGGATACCCATTCCCTGAGTCAGTAGCTAATACTCCTGGGGGCGCAAAGTTCCCTACAGGTGGCAGCCTGACGTTATCAGCAGAACCCGCATTGGATGCAACTGCACCGGAAGAATTTAGCGCAGATCCAGTTGCTCTCCCACCCAAGGCAGCTCCAACTGCAGCAGCGCCTATAGGGCTGACGCCACCGGTAGCAGGAATAATCCCACCAGCAAGAGCAGAACCAGCACCTACTTCCCGAGAAGGCGACGAATGGCCAGTATCTGGCAAGAATTGTTTGAAATCCTCTAGCAAATCAGGCGCCTCTTGAAATAATATGGTGACTTGGCTATAAACCTCGGAGATCCTGAGCTGTTCTCTTTGGTAAGTTTGCAAAATCTCCAAGAAATTCTTGTAAATTTCAGGCTGGCTAGCAAACCTGTTTTTGATCTTGTTGACATAATTAATAGCATGATTGAACTCAACTGGCCCACCCTGGCGTCTATTTTCGGCATTAGCTGAGCCAGCAGCTGAGCCAGCAGCAGTTGATCCCAAAGCACCACCTGCACCGCCAGACGAAGCCAAACCATTAACAGCAGCGGCCGCTGCTGCGCCAGACGAAGCTCCTGCGGGGATATTGATGTCTGGAACCCTACTGCCGCTCGCAGCAGCGTGAAGTTGCGACATTGCACCAGTTCCAGATATAGCTTGGTCATGCTGGCCATATCCAAACTGCTGCTGTTGTTGCTGCTGCTGCTGAAGCTGATCTTCTCCACCTATTCGATGCTGGTCCTGCGAAGCTCTTGGAGCTGATGCCGCCGCCGCAGCAGCGGTAGAGGATGCGACAGAAATCCCACCGTCAATCACATAGGTAGTGTTGGTGGTACCCATGGGAGTGGTAACACGAATAGGATTGGGGTCCATCGGATCAGTTGAGCACTCAATTCTATACCCTGGTGGGAGGAAAGTGTTGAAACCTTGAATTAACGTTGGGTGTCCACGAAATAAGCTTGAAACTCTGTCGATTACACCAGGAGTGTCGATACTAGAGAAAAATGAAGTTAGGCAAATGTGGTCAAAAGAGACAGAGTGAAAGTGAAGAATAAAAATCAAAGAAAAAAAAAAGTGTCTTTCGCTTATCCCTTTTCTCAACAAGCGCGGAAAGCATAATATTCGTGCAGGATATCAAAAAACTCTCTCGAAGTACCGTGAGCCGCATAGGCATTTACGGGTCAAAGATGAAAACGCACACACACACACACGAGAAAAAAAAAGGAACAAAACGAAAAATTGACCGTGACGAGAGAAGTTAGTAAAAAATCAACAATCCATACATACCTTTGACTTTTAAAGTCTTTCATAATGTCCAGAAAATGATTGTAAACATCCGGTTGAGACTGAAACTGAACCTTGACCTGGTCCAAGTAAGATAAGGCGTCCTTGACGTTGAGGGGCCGGTAAGCAGCAGCAGCGATATTTTGAGCACTTTGAACATTTGCTGGTCCTAAGTTAACTGACGAGCTGGCAGGTGGTGGCAATTGTGTAGAGTGCTGTGGTTCTCCCTCCGGGTTGACATTTACAGGGCTCGCAGAAGAAGGAGGGGGAAGCGAAGCCAAACTTTGACGACCGGTTCCAGTGGAACCTGCCAGCGAGTCCTCTGTAGCAACTGCAGGACCTGGGAGAGGACCCCCGGCTGCCTGTGACGCAGGCTGCGATAGCGGTACTGGAGGTAATTGCGCGCCAGCGGTGTCGCTTGTGATAGGCGAAACGACTGTGCTGCTTTTTGTTGGTGGACTTCCAGAACCAGAAACACTAACACCAGGGCTACCCGCAGTAGACGGAGCAGCGGTCCCAGGTATTAGCGGATTCATTCTAGAAATCTCAACTGTTTGCGGCGGTTGTAGCTGCGAAGTCGTGCTGGGCGGAGACTGCTAGAAAAGATGTTAGCTTTGATAAAAAAGGAAAGAAATTTTAGGAGGAGAGACAGAGACCGGGAAGAAAAGTTGAGAGTATTCCTGGTCACAGTTATCTCTAAAAGACTTCGAGAGAAAGTGTGAGTGGTGGATGATTACCTAAACACGCGATCGGTGGTGCTTTAACCGCGCTCTCGGTGACACTGACAGCTGCATACGCTCTCTCTGTCTGAAGAAGTGAAAGAAAGTGTAGAGGATGGCTATATACACAGGGAGCAAAATAATGGTATAAGCCCCATTCAGTACCAACTTACCTTTAGCACATTTTGACTTGAAATAGCAGGTAGCTGGAAGTGCTGCCGGCCGTTTCCCGAGCCACCTGGGTATCCGCTAACAGAGGGCAAAGGATACATTCTACCAGGATCTATCAGGGTTGTTAGCGTTTCTTTGCCTTCTTCTTTTTGGCATATATACAAAGATGTACATGTAACACAAGCGCGTTTGAGACATCCTTATTTGTTCGCCGTAAAAACTCAAAACTCAAAAATAGTTGTCAAACTTACTACTGCTGTTAGAACCAGCTCCCAGAGACGAAGGTGGTGGTAGTATTGGATGTCCTTGCTGAGATCTTTATATCCGAACGAAAGGAGGAGAGTCTTTGCGGGAAGATGCAAACGAGAAGCCACAGAAAGAAAGAGAGCACACCCTCCAATGCATCTGCTTTCACAATGAACCTTGTTGAATGCGGGTGCTGAGAAGGGGTTTCTCGTGTTACTTGGCCTCTCGTCTATCAACCTCCACATAAGGCCCGGTCCCACATGGTTAGCAAAAAACATACATATATCACAACGCCTTTGCTGTTCACGCAAATAGCTGAATATAATAGAGATAACTTACAGAAATGGTGGGTGAGGTTTGGGGCCATCAGTAGGAGAACCTTTATTCTCCTGTTGAGGTTTGGTGTTCCATTGATCCTGATTGGACATGTTGAAACTATACTTTTGTCTGTGCGTGGTGGGCTCTTTTAAGCTTTTTGTTTCTCGGTTGGTTTCAACAAAACAGCTGTTGTGGCCAGAGATATGTGTGGCTCCGACACTACAACTGTGCAGAGAGTTTTTACCAGAGCAAACCCCGTCTTCGTCACACGCTAAAAGCTGTTCCAGTCTGATTCAGCCTTCTCTTTATTAGTAGAAATTGGCCAACAACAAAAAAAAAAAACAGTCTGAACAAGAATTAATCCCAGTAGAAGTTTATCAGAAAATGGGTGGGGGGAGGGGGGGAAGAAGTTGCCCCAGAGACTCACAAACGCATGAGATATAAATGAAGCCTCGCAATCATCGATCGGATTTTCCTCACGGCTCTCTCGTTGTTTCGATCAAAACCTCCAAAGTTCTAACATCACCAAAAGTTTTCAACATCACTGACTACAGGGTTTTTGTCTGATTATATTTCTGAGATACACTGGCTGTTTTTCATTCGCATCACTGGAAACCTTTCAGGCCTTTTTTATCATTATTTATATTCTACAAAAATGAATGCTCCAGATAGATTTGAGCTGTTCCTTCTGCCGGATGGCGTGCCAAAGTATGTCCCAAGTTAATATTTGACTGTTGTCAAAGGATACTAACCCAGAAAAACTACAGACTTACAATCACTCCGGATCTAAGGATGCCAAACTCAGCCATAATCAAGTTTGAAAGAGAAGATCACACATTGGGTAACTTGCTACGGTCACAGCTACTCAACGATTCAAGAGTTTTGTTTGCTGCTTATAAAGTTGAGCATCCGCTTTTTGCAAATTTCGTCATGCGCATACAAACAGAAGACGGGTATTCGCCAAAGGAGGCTCTGAAAAACGCATGCAGCGCAATCATTGCACAGTTGACAGCGTTGTCACAAAAGTTCAAAGCTGAGTATGAATTAAAAGCCATGCTCTCAGGAGATGAATAAGAATCTCCTTTGAGAGATATATGAGCTAAAAATAAAAAAAAAGAAGGACACCACGTGTATATAAATATATTCAATCCAGAATCTCAAGCATTCTCGGTTGGTATGATAAAAATTAATGACGTTTTATTAAAACAGACTACTGGACATGAAGAAGAAAAATACAAGACATTATGACAATCAAACCTCAATCTGCAAATCTTCTTGCTTGAGTCGGCTCTTCCACAATGTGAATATATCATTCACAATAAAATAGATTTTTTCCTTGAATGTGCCATGGCTAACGCTACTGCAAAGATCATTTTGCTGACTGGACCCAGGTAATGGTGCCCTGCATATCTGAGCAGCATATTTCATAGAATAAGACTTCACCGTGCGTTCACTCGATAGCATATCGACTTGTCGCCCACTGCCTGAAATCACAACCTTGTTATGATCCTCGAAATTGTATTGAATTGTGCTGTTACTGAAAAAGAACGTCAAGTCTCGACCATTGCGTTCAAATGTTTGAATAAATACTGGGGTTGAAATAGTTGCTGGGGACTTTTTCTTCTCGCGCTCCTTCTGATACTCATCGTCATTACTGGAAAGATTAATCGCCATGTACTCTTTAAATCCTTGGAGCTTGCGGTACTCAAAGTCTTGTTCTTCCGTTCGGTTTCTCTGGTCAATCAGTGTTACTGACCAAGCTTCTGATGCATTCTTTCGGCACTCATACATCTGCGACTGATTATTGCCCTCATCGGTTAACAGCGAGCAAAAGTCTTGAGTCTTGTTTAATAATGCAATGCTTCCATTACTGAGTTCCATACCCATACCATACTTGGAAGTGAAATCAACCCATTTGGTGATGTAAACAGCTGGTGACAGATGTCTGTCAGATTGTCGATACTTAGTAACAAGAAGCGCCTTATCTGTAAGATCCATTTTTTTGTCAACTTTCATCAAATTTCCCGCCATTTCGCTCCAGGTTGCTTTCAAGTCCCAAGTGCGTTGCATGGGAGCTGGTAATGCTGGATTCTCTCTGCAGAATCTATCATACGCATTTAACGTGACCAAATCTTCGTGGGTGACTCGATCACGAACTTGCCTATAGGCAGCTTGAGATATCTCATTGTACCGAATGACAGTTCTTTTAGGTACCTGAGTGGTGGCGGCGGTAGCAGCAGCAGCAGCAGCAGCTACAGCAGCAGTACTACTGGTACTTGCAGCATCTGACAGTTTCGAGGTAAGGATGTTCTTGGCTACCACTCCAGCTTGTTGCAGTTTTCTTGCATCAATAGGCTTGTACTTCTCCTTGGTAGATGCCGGCGACAGGGATACAGGCAAGACTTTTTGACCTGGCGGTGGTCGGGTATCATTTTCAATTCTAGACAATAAGACATCAGTGTGAGATTTGGGTGCTCTTTCGGGAACCATGTACGTTGGAAGCTCTTGAACAACTGGGTTTTGCGCAACTTCCACACGAGTTGTATTCCCAGACTTGTGAAGCATTGCCTTGAATCCACTCCTTCTTGCCCAGAGAATATAGTTTTCCATAGATCGCTCTGCTGGGATTGCAAAACTTGCCGCTGATTTCAAGCAGAAATCAGGAATCTTGTTGGGAAACTGGGTAAGGAAGAAGGAATGCTGCACAATGTCAAGGACCGAGGGTCGCTTGAAAGGATCCATGTTCAGAATACAGGAAATTAACTCTTTTGCGTTGGCTGGAACTGTATTCTTGTGCTGAGCAGGGAACTCATAGTTGTTTTCTCGGATTTTCTCATAAATAGCTTCCACAGTGGAGGATTGGTATGGAGGCTTGCCATAAAACATGGTATACAGGATAACTCCACATGACCAGATATCAACCTCAAATCCATGCCCGTCAGTAGATTTGGAGTCCAAGATCTCCGGAGCAATGTAGTTGGGAGTACCGCAGATGGTCTTTCTTCTCTCGTTATCTTTCAGCACAGCGGCAAGCCCGAAATCGCCAACTTTTAAATTCATGTTGGCGTCAATGAAAATGTTTCCGAGCTTCAAGTCTCTATGCACAACATTCATTGAGTGCAAGTAGTTTACTGCGCCCATGATCTGCATCATATAGAACCTGGATTCTGGAGCAGTCAAGTATTTTCGTTCGCGGATCATTGTCATCAAACTACCGTTATTGCACATCTCCAGCAACAAGTAGACATTCACCGAGTCCTCAAAACAGTCAACGAATTGGACAATGAACGGATGCTGCAAACTTCTGTGGACATGAATCTCATGCAAGAGTTTTTGCTTCTGCTTGGTGTTTTTCAGAGTAACTTTGGCTATGGTCTTTGCTGCATAAATCTGACCACTGTTATCCTTCAATTGAAAGCATCTTGCAAAGCCGCCCTAAAGCTGTTAGAACACGAAAGAGTACAGAAGCAAGCATATTTTTTTTTTCTTACCTCTCCTAAACATAAACCTCTGCGATATTCTCTTGTCTTGTTTTTGATCAATGACGGAGGAGTTTCACAGAACGACGAAGGTTTCTCTTTCTTCTTCTTGCCATTGTTCTGGTTGATGTTTTCCTTATTGGCATACTTTGCCTCGAGATTTTTTGCCGGTGTCTGCACAGCAGGATGTATTCTTAAGTCTGTTGCCGCAGTAGCCATTGTTATAAGCAAATCAAATGCTAACTGAAACAAAGGTGAGAGAGGTCAAACAACGAGAAAGGGTATATAAATAAAAGACTCTTGACTCAATTGAAGCACAATGCTTTCAGCAGTGCCAGTGGAAGCTGCACAAGAAATAACAAGAGAAAACAAACAAAAAAAGTTCTAGTGAAGAGAAGACAAGTTGAAGAGCGCTTAGGAAGTCAACTATAGAGATGGGTCGCAAAGCAAAATAAAAATATACACCCAGATATATTTCAGCTGTGTGTGTAAACAAAGTGCAGATGCATGTTTACAAATTCCCAATTGGGGAACAAAATCAATGGTTATGTAATGCATAACTGTAGATTACCTCAGCAATATATTTTCATGCCAACCGCTGTGTGCGGCGCTCATATTACTGCCGATTCAGGCTTTGTCTCTCTATATTAATGTTCTATGTTATATAACTTTCCTCGAGGCTCTCACACTTCAACTCTTGACAACTTCAAGCTCCAGTAACAAAACCAAGATTTTTTTGACAGGAAGTGAATAAATTTAGTAGCTTCTAATTTTGTTTTCTCAATTTTTTTGCTTGAAAGTTTGGAAAACGGGAAGATTTGAGTACTTTTTTCAGGTCTTGTTTCTACTTACATTCTGGTGCTTACTTTGACATAGCCTTTTTTTCCAGCTCTGGATCAGGACATCATTGTCAGTGTTCGCATACAGATACCCAGACTGATAGCGCAGGACTGTTGTTCTAAGGAAAGACTTAAACCTGGTTTTTTTTTTTTGATTTTTTGCTCTTTATTTGGTTTTAACAAGGGAGGGATCAAATGTCCAACACTGTAAGTAGAGTTCTCACTGATCTGGAAAAAGAAGGAAGTACTTGCAGAGAACAACTTTGAATCTAACCACTCTTTAGACAACGGTGAAGACTGCCACTAAGAAGGTCCAATCAGAGGATTTTTCCGGCGGCAAAAAGCGCTCCAGCCAAAGCAGTGGCACTCCGAAACCCAAGAAAGTCAAGAAGGAAGTCAAATCAGAGTCACCTTCACCCCAAAAGAAAAAATCCGCTTCCAATGGCAAGGTCAAGAAGGAAGACAGTATAAAGGAGGAAAGTGCGGAGGCCGAAGCTGAGGAGAATGATGAAATCTATCGATGGTGGGAGGAAATGGAAGGAGGTGACCATTCTGTAAAATGGACGACTCTGGAACATAACGGAGTTTTGTTTGCTCCACCTTACGAGCCTCTACCTAAAAAAGTATGTCTGAAATACGAGGGGAAACCAGTCAAGCTTCCGCTAGAAGCCGAGGAAGTTGCTGGGTTCTTTGGAGCAATGTTGAACTCAGATCATACTCAGAACCCAACTTTTCAAGCCAATTTTTTCCATGATTTCCTGGAAGTACTTGCTGAAGGTGGCGGAGCAACATCACTTGATGGTACCCCAGTAGAAATTACTGATTTCGCTAAATGCAATTTTGAGGATATGTTTCAACACTACGATACGCTTAGAGAAGCAAAGAAGGCTCTTCCGGCAAGTGAAAAGAAGCGAATTAAAGCAGAAAAGGATAAAGCAGAGGAAGGATACAAGTTTTGCTATTTAGATGGTCGTAAAGAGCCCGTGGGAAATTTCAGAGTCGAACCTCCAGGGTTATTCCGTGGCCGAGGTGCACACCCCAAAACCGGTAAGCTGAAAAGAAGAGTTTTGCCAGAACAAGTCACTTTGAACATTGACAAAGATGCCAAAGTCCCCGAACCTCCGGAAGGTCATCAGTGGGCAGATGTCCGGCACGATAACACCGTGGCATGGCTTGCCACATGGAAGGAAAACATCAATTCCAACACTAAGTACGTTTTGTTTGCCCAAAGTTCTGCCTTGAAAGGAATGAGTGACTTCAAGAAATTTGAAAAAGCTCGCGAATTGAAGAACCATGTCGATCGCATTCGTAAAGATTACACCGCACAACTCAAAGATAACCTCATGCTTAACCGTCAACGAGCTACTGCCATGTACCTGATTGATGTGCTGGCTTTGAGAGCTGGCGGGGAAAAGGGTGATGATGAAGCTGATACTGTAGGATGCTGCTCGTTGAGATACGAGCACGTTACCTTGACTCCCCCCAATAGAGTTGAGTTTGACTTCTTGGGTAAGGATTCCATCAGATATCATCAAGAGGTTACTGTATCCAAGGAAGTGTTCAAGAACTTGATGATTTTCAAAAGACAGCCTAAAACTGTCGGGGATGGTATATTTGATCGACTAGATCCATCAATATTGAACAAGCACCTGCAGAATTACATGCCGGGACTAACCGCTAAAGTGTTTCGTACCTACAATGCTACGTATACCATGCAGCAGCAACTGGATTTGATTCCTAATGAGGGCACCGTCAATGAGAAAATCGTGGCTTACAATGGTGCTAACCGTGCGGTAGCTATCTTGTGTAACCATCAGCGTACTGTTGCTAAGTCTCATGAATCGACAGTGGGCAAGATTGAAGACAAGATTTTGGAACTGAAGTGGAACAAAGTTCGTACAAAGAAGATGATTTTGAAACTTGAGCCGGGGTTGAAGAAGAAGGACAAATTGTATTTTGAAGATATTGATTCTTTGACCAATGAAGAGATTGCAAGCGTGCATGTGAAAATCATTGAACGGGAGCATGAAAAGGTCACAAAGAAGTTCCAACGCGAAAATGAAAAGCTGAAGGAAGAGAAGGAAAAACAAATGCCAGCATCTGAGCTCAAGGAAAGACTCAAGGCCGTTGATGAGCTAAAGAAATCTTTGGCAAAGGAACTCAAATCCGGTAAACCGGAAGTCAAGAGTGGGGCTACTGTTGAAAAACTAAAAGCTCAGGTGGAAAAGTTTGAAGAACGAATTACCAACACCACGTTACAGCTGAAGGACAAAGAGGACAACAGCCAGGTGGCATTGGGCACCAGTAAGCTGAACTATATTGATCCTAGGATAACTGTCATGTTTGCCAAGAAGTATGGCGTGCCTATAGAAAAGCTGTTCACAAAAACTTTGAGGGAGAAGTTCACTTGGGCAATTCATTCAGCGGATGAGAACTGGAGATTTTAAAAACATTTTTAGGAGATGCAACAGAAAAAGAAAGATTAGACAACACACAGAGTATTTATTATTATCAAAAAACGAAAATTATGCAGTATCAACTCGTAGCCAGCTTGCAGTATACTTGGGGTCATAATTTAGCGTTGGACGGAACAATTCGATAAACTCCAAGTCTGCGTCTCCTTTCCCCTGTGCGAACTTTGTGTACTCATCAAATATAGCAGCCAAGGACCAGCCTTGTAGCATCTGACGCATTACTCCTACTAGAACTCCTACCCGGTGCTTTCCCTTGTTTGAATGCACGAGTACCGGTAAGTTCCTGGTATCAATGATAATTTCTAATGCTGCGGAATAAACCTCCGGGTTGTTTTCAATAAAAGGCTCCTTCACGCTTTTTTCAAAAAAATGAACCAGCCTGATTCCATGAGACTCAGCCCACGCTTTGTATTCAGCAGTTTGCTCCGCTGTGCGGTCTCCAATGTAACTGAAAAAAAAACGTGTTAGACAATTGTTGACAAAGAGATTGCTAATGACATATTGTCACCATACATTACAGTTTTCAGCCCCAAGTTTTCCAGAAATGGGTAATTCACTTCGAGCGGGTGCCCACTCCTGTAAACTTCATCTGCCACCAACGCAAAGTTCAGAGGCGGTACCAAGACCTCTTGATGCCTTCTTTGCAAAATCATTGCCCGAGGAATCAAAGGAATCAGCGATCGATATAAGTACGGACATAAATCGTCATGATATATATATCTGCACGGCAAGGCTATTCAGCTTATATACGGAGATCAATTGAATAATTATTTGGAATTACTTAAACATCAATATTTTAGAATCGAAATAACCTACTCGTAATTAGTCAGTGTTCTTTCAAACGTACCCATTAACACGCCTCTTGCCAGTGCGTGCTTCACCAAAACCTCCTTGAGAGCCTTCTTATTGAGACCGGCAGGGAGCTCAGCGTCGAGTTTCGGTAATGCGTACACCTGAAAATAGTATCTGTGAGGGCCGTGGTTAACGAGTGGTCCAGGACCGTGGTATCCCTTGTGTCCCATTGAAGCATTTCCAGCTGTGTAATTCTTGGGATCTTCCTCGTAGTCAAGAAACCCTTCAGGTATCTCGGTTGTGGGCTCTATGTTGTAGCTGATTGTGTGAACAATTGGCTGAGGTAAAGGAGCATCCACATCCTCGAATACAATAACCAAAGAGTCGGTCTCAGCGGGGAGGTTGTCCAGCTTCAGGTGAGGTGAAGTATTGCCGTCTATAGTATGGAGACCATGTTTCCAGGGCATATGTTCCCCATGTTTGTAGTCATCATTAGTGACTTTAATAGTTTCAGGAATACTTGATAAGTCCTTGGAGTAGTGCAGCAGCTGTTCCTCGGTAGGCTTGAAGAACAACGACAGGACTGTGCCCATAGTCCGCTCAAAGATGAAGTAAGGCATTATTATCTATGAACAACTCTTGAAAGTCTGGCTGGCCGTGAGAAAAAAATATAAAAACTAGGGAAAACTCTGGTGCAGGTTGGTACTGCTTATAGACCCTTTGTGCGTGACGGCTAATTAGCCGTTCTGTATGAAAAATAAAAAGAGTTTCGGGACTTCCGAAACTTTTATCTCCGAGCATGCCAAATTCTTATAGAAGCAGCATGTCTTACAGCTGATTCTATCCAGTCAGAATTTAGTACATATATGCTATGTGTGTTCTACCACTTGAGGTAGAATAGTACCAATTATTTGGTTGAATAATAATGTTCCAAACACTAGGAGAGCAAATCCGCCTAACTGCAAAAACTTGAAAACCTCCCAGCCCAGGAATAATGATACGAGCCATACCCCTAGAGTTCTAGATGTATCAATAGTTGACCTTGAAGTAGCGCTGATTAGTCTAGTAACGTTCAGACCGCAGACGTTGAAAGTAGACATTGATGCCAAAATCAGTAACGACGAGATGAAAAGCTGCTTTGAACCAAGGACCTGGCTTGTGCCATTTCGCAAATCATACACCGAGTCACCGCTAATAAGATATATTATAGTTGACCCCACAATAGTTAGTATAAGGCCGAAGGTACCCTCCCACGCCACAACTTCAGTTGGATCAAGCGTGAAAACTTCCAAAAGATGCTCCTCAACGACAAACTGTGATGCTGAGAAAACCTGCCCAAGCAAAATAATCAATAATCCAGCAACGGCGTTCTTCCCAGCTGTTGGATCAGCGTCGTGACGAGCAGATGAACCAGTAGCCAAGCCCACCAAGAAAACTCCGCCACAGACAGAAAACAGCCCCAGCCATTGTGGCTTGCCGATATTTCTCTTTAGGAAAGTCACAGACAAAATGCCTACAAACAGCACAACTGATCCTCTAGTCATTTGGTATGTGGATACCGACGTCAGCATGAGTCCGAAGTTCATCATTGTGGTAGCGATAATGTCACATAATGCAGGAATGCTTAGAAGCAATAGATTATAGCCTTTCATTTCCCTTGGGACATTTGCTGTTGTATTATCAGTACTAGCCAAGACAGGCTCAGTCAAAGGATTTGTCTCATGAGCCTCATTGTTATCAACTGGCACATATCCGTTTTTCGCAGAATGGCGGCGGCGGTGGTGACGTTGAATAACCACAAGTAACCAGCACAGAGCTTCCGCTATAAACATCTGCAAAGTCTGGAAAACCGGCTGCTCAAAAAGCTTGCGCTGCTCTAGAGAGTCTCCGTCACAGCCCTCAACGCATTGCAAATCTTGGTACTTTGTGAGTAGGGAGTTGGAGCATCCACTAATCAGCATTCCAGCCACAAGGACGGGCTATTCAATTAGAATCTATTGAACTTATCAAAAAAAAAAAAAAAACACCCCTGCTATATGACAGAGCAAAACCCAGTATAAACATACCACAAATAGTCGTTTGAGCTCCGACATTTTAATTATTTAGTAGAAATATGAATGTAAAAATAGACAACAGTTATATAACTGATAACTGGAATCGAGCCTTTATAATATAACGATGCCTTGAACACTTCCAGTTGCGGCAAATCGATTGTCGGCATGCCGCCAGATCTATATATCTCTTGATAAAAAAAACCTATAGCCGTACGTCATGTTATTTTCACTAAACCTGCCATTTTTCTCACTGTCTGAAACAGTACTAGCTGCAAGAATTGAAAACTGTCAAAAGCTTTTTGGGTTCATTATAGCTACTTAATAAATAACATTATACTCATTTAACAAACAATCATGCAAAAAACAACAACTAACAAACAGATTGCATCAAAAGGTTCAAACTTTTTAAATGCCTCCTTCGCCAAAATGTAGAAACATTACACATGATTGTCCATTTCCACTCGAGCATTGTGACCTTTCTTGCGTATCACCCAGATAGGTAGCACGGCGACTCCAGCAATGACTGCTTCAAAAATAAGTGCTCTTTTCATGTTTCCCGGGGGGTTTCCCTGGTGTGGTGAATACTTCAAAGCATCCATGATAATAATGAAAATCGCACCCAAAAACTGACCAGCCATCCATAAAATAGATGAAGACACTGCAGGGTCCACTGGAGAGGTTTGTTCCTGGTTCCATTCGAGGAAAATGGGCAGCAGCGAGAACGATGTGGCTCCCAATAACGCGCAAACGATATATGGCCCAACTAGTTGCTGACTTTCAGTTGACATGAAAATGGCAGCCACGTAGCAACCAAATATTAGAGGCACTTGGAGCTTGATAACCAGAGTATGCCGATGACAGTAATCCACCAGAGGTGAGGTCAGGGCAGAAAATACAATACCACATATAATTAGAATGGCACCGGCTATACCAGCCTGATCCGAACTATAGCCATATGGTGACATGATTTGGTAGATATATGTGGAGAAAGAATTGAAAAACCCAACAAAGACTCCAAACATGACAAAACAAGCCCAGAATCTACCATTATAAAACAATCTTTTCATCGAGTCTCTAATAGAGAGCTTGACGATTTGAGAAGAAGGGCATGGTGGTAATGGTGGATCACCAGAGGGGACAAGAAACACGGTGAGACCACATGCAGTTGCCACAACTGCAGTAACCAGTACAAAAGTAGGCATTTGGCTTCCAGCTCCAGTGGTCACAATTGCAGGTCCAACTAGCTGGGCAATTGCTCCGCCCAGGGGATTAGCCAGAGAAGCAATAGCATTTGCCGAAACTCTTGATTTTGAGGTGAACCAAATATCAGTAAAATAAGCCGGAGAGCTCAGGGCAAATGGCTGTGCAAACCCAATAAGGATCTGACCAAACATGAGCACTCCAAAGTTTTTGCTCTTTGTACCTCCGTAACGAATCCAGTTGCCAGCAACTGCAAACGCTACACACAGGTACAAAGCAACCTTAATATCTCTTCTGCTCAACGTGAACCAAACCAGCGGCGATATAACAATGTATGCAAATAAAATGACTGTTGAAAGCCAGTTTACCGGTGATTCAGAATTCAAATCAAAGTAGTCTCTGGTGTAACTCGATATAGCCGCAAACGAGAGCCAACCCCATGAATTGCATATATTCATCAACACCAGAGTGAGTATACCAAACCATCTACGTTTGTACACCTTATACCGTTGCTGGTGTTCCTCTATAGGGCTAGTTGCTGCTGATTCTGAGTTATCGCATTCTGTAATGACATGATTCGGTGAGTTCTTTCTGCCCTCCGAGGAATTTTTCCCATCAGCGACATCAGCGCCATTCCTTGTGGTAGCAGTATCGCTGTTCTTTTCACTGAAAGCATTAGTCTCTTCAGTTGGTTCCGGTACGGTCTCAGTGCCGGATTCTTGCTTCTGGGTGTCTGCTGATAACATAATAATTTTTCAACCCCAGAGGAAACAAAAAACACAAGTAAGGACCACAAATCACACTAGTATAAAGATAAAAGGAATGGAGGCAGCGAATTGAACAAGAGGCAATGAATGAGACAAGAGAAGAGAGAGAAATGAGAAAAAAGTGAATGCTAAGTAAAAGACCCCAAAGAATAAAAGCTTAAAATGTCCGGGTCAAAAGAGGGGGTGATTGATGATGGAGGAGAGTTTTGTGCCTTAGATAAGCCCACCCTAAAAAAAAGAGCGCTGTAGATAAAGAGAATGTGACTTTATATAAATACAATGCTCAAGTGCCGAGCAACTGCAACCTCATGGCGCAGGTAGCTCTTATATGTAAATGCTTGCTAGAACCGTTTTATTTTTTTCTTTTTGGTTTTTTTATGTTCGCAAACGTTTATTTCTACTCTTTTCTCTTTGGGGGTTTGTTAAACCTTAAGCCGACGACTTCTTGGTTTCCTCATGCTTTAAATCACCAGTTTATGAAGACCCGATATGTGTGTGCTCGAGCCGTATGTTTTTGTTATGAAATATGAAAGTTTGTACCGCGCAACAATAGAAAAGCCCCTGGAAAGCGCGTACAATAATTCAAGCTCAAGTAAGCCTATACGCTCAAGTAAGCCTATACATATATATATATGCTGCGAATCAGCTGATGTAAAATTTGAGCTTATAATGACACTAGGTGTAACACGCTCAAAAGTACAAGCCTCGAAAGCGTTGCTTGATAACTCGACGTACGCTTGCTATATTTAATCCCGGCTCCGCTACCAGTACGGAGAACTCAAAACTGAGCCGAGATTGTGCAAAATATGAGGGAGGAAGAACTCCCTTGTTTTTTTTTTTTTTTTTGGTCTTCTCCTGAATCTGGGAGGAAAGCTCGGCTCACGGAGCGTACATACAAAGCGTGGACTCCGGCCTATCCTTCTCTGACGCGTTACCTCCCCGCCTCCATGCTCATGATGACATCGTTCGAGAGTAAGTAATTGCCTGTTTTTTTTTTTTTTCAAGAAGTTCCTACTGTGCTTATATATTGCATGAGCTTTCCATGAACGGATACAAACATGAAAGCATCCACGTGACTGAGAAAATCATTATACAAAAAATGTTTACGTAATAAGCTTAACGAAGATGACAAATTGCTGAGCTTTGATTACATAATATCAGCTCTCCTGCTGGGCAGCTGCCCTTAACTTCTGGGTTGTCCATTCCTTGGTGAAGCTTGCTCGGAGCTGTTTGCCAATACTGGTAAAAAACTCAAACAGGAAACGTTATCCCTTATGCTGGATTCCCCTTATCTATATGGGCTTTCGATCTCTTAAATGTTTCTCGAGAAGAAGCCCGGGGTTTATGCCTAATCGGTACATGTTTTAGATAACAAACCACTCTGGGCAGTCCTACGCGAGTGGTGAACCCAGGAAAGCACAACTGCAGTGATACCTGCACTGATAGATAAAGTTATATTGTAGTCATAAAAGTCCCCTCAGTTCTCTCTCCTTAACTTTATTTTCAGCTCATCAATACACAAGTTTCAAACACAATGCTCAGTAAACTAGTTGTGCTGCAGTTGTTAGGCTTTGCTCTTGGACATGCTGAACATGCTGGACATGCTGAGCATGCAATGGACACGTCCTTCCTAGACAAGCATTTTGGTCCTATGCCTGAGACTTCATCTCTTTCGCTTAAGCTTCAAGATACCTTTGGAATTGCTCAGACTGATTATTTCACAGCACCATCTAAAGACTACATTGAAGATCTCCAGGGCTACCTGCCATTTGCTGGTATTCAGACATTTGGGAACTTACCCGTGTCTTACTGCTATGACAACCACTCAGCTGGAGCATTTGATATAGCATTGGTCGGAGCACCTTTTGACACTGGTGTTTCTCTTCGTCCAGGTGCCAGGTTCGGACCCAATGGTATCAGAAAGGGTACTCAAGGAACCGCGGTGTACGGAGCTTATGACCCCTTCCACCCTGATTTCGATATCCGGACCCTGGCAGAGGTTGTTGAGTGTGGGGATGTGGGCATGAGTCCATTTGATAACAGAGTTGCCTTGGACCAGCTCTATAGAGCACACAGGTCTATCTTGAAACACGAAACTAACTATACAGCCGTTGAAGACGGCAAGACAGTTCCCAAGATCTTGACCCTGGGCGTGACCACACAATTACCTTTTCAGCATTGAGAGCATTGAACGAGGTTTATGGCCCAATTTCAGTGTTGCATTTTGATAGTCACATTGACACTTGGGACCCTGTCGCATTAGGAGGTAAAGTCTCTGATTACTCGGATCTCAACCATGGCACTTTCCTCCATTATGCCCACGAAAAGGGTTACATAGAGAGTAATTCTAGCATGCACGTCGGAATCAGAGGGCCATATGCCCGGAGAATCAAGGACCCTCAAAATGACCTGAGATGCGGGTTCACCATGATAAAAGCTAGAGACATTGACGCAATTGGAGTCGATGGAGTTGTTACAGCTATAAAGGAGCGAATTGGCAATCATAAGGTCTATCTGTAAGTCAAGAACTATCTTTACTTTCCTTGCGTGTTACTAACTGTCATAGATCATTGGATATTGATGTGCTGGACCCGGTCTATGCTCCAGCAACTGGCACTGCCGAAACAGGTGGATTCACCACTCGTGAAATCGAAGCTATCTTGGACAAATTGGCTGATTTGAACATTGTTGGCGCAGACGTGGTTGAAGTGGCACCTATCTACGACAACGTTGGAGAAACCACACAGCTCGCTGCTGCAGGCATTGCTATGAACTTGATTGATATCATGGCAGAAAAAGGTGCAATCCTGGTTTAAATAGAAGCAATACCCTTTGTAACTTATCCTTGTACATGAACATTATATACATGTCACCATATTAACAAGTCAGTAACAGTTAACTACTAGAAGGGAAAAAAGAAGGAAAAAAAGAAGGAAAAAAATGTGAGCTTCACTACTATCAAACTTCGTCCGTGGGATCATTCTAGGACAATGTTAGCGAAAAAAAGCCCATAGAGATACACTTTGCTCTTGAACCGATTCTATTCCATTGAACGGAGAAATAAAACACTTCTCATGTTCATGCGGAATTTATTGCATTACCGTTGATGCCATATTTATAGCGCTCCAACGGGATTTCATTCGGTGCTTGGTGAAAGAGAAAAAAAAAAAAAAGAAGAAAGAAAGGCTATATTTAAAAAATTTAAATTTTATACATGTAGATCTACTACTCCAAAATCTTTTGATTACTTCAGCACTATTTCTGCTCCAGAATCGTCGTCACCTTTCTCCATGATATCAGACTGATATTTTTATTCAAATCAAATTTCAGCTAACAAGTTTATTCTTTTAAAAGTAAAAGTCGTATATGTTTTTATGTCATTTCAAGTTTTTAAAGTGTTTATTCTTCATGTTTGTCTCACCTTGTTTTGTGTTTTTCCACTGTTTTGATTGGTATGTGCTTGTTCCATTCTCTCTCCCTGATGCTATGAGTGAGTCAAATGCACGAAAATCATGTATACTCAAATGCTGATTGTACATGTTGAAATTTTAAGTTCAGCTGCTGCTTACTTTAAGCCTAACTAAACACGCTATACCTTGGATGTAAATAAATAAATAGATGACTGCTTTTCCTATCTCTGCCATTCAGTAACGCTCACTGGCTGCTCAATAGGTAAGAGAGGCAGGATTCCACAGCGGGATGAGGATGAATCACTAAATATGCTTCGAGGTGAGCAGCAGCTGCTCCCGTCAGCTGAAGTGACATCATGAGAACTTGCAGTTTCCTTCTTGTATTCACAATGGCAACAGGACTGGGACTGAAGAGACTGCTGCTGCTGCTGATGATGATGATGATGATGCCGGCGTTGCTGAGAGCTCTGCAGCCTCTGAATTTGCATCTTGTACTGGCTAATTTCAATATTCTTCGTCTCGCGCAAAGCATTGAGGGCATCTCGAAGGATATTCCGTTGCGATTCCAGGGCCTTGATTTTGGCCAGCTCGACTGCGCTATTAGATTCTCCCAAAGATTTTTTCTCAACTTTGCTCCTCAATGAATCAAACCGACGCTGAACTTCCAAGTTCTTCTTCCGCTCATAATCAAGCTTTTTCTGATACTCAATAATAACCATTCGTCGTTTCTCATTGGCCTCTCGAACTTTAGCCTTCAACTCAGTAACCTCAATTGTGGCAGATTTAAGGTTCGCACTCATACTGCTAAAATGGTCCGGCTTTGCATCTGCAGACCCGTCCTGCAGGTTTGGAGTGCCAATAACAGTAACACTCCCATTGGATCCACTTCGTTGATGCATTCTACCACTCTCACTGATGCAAGCTTTGATTTCAGGTGACTCAGCAGTCTTGGGCTCCAGAGGCAAGTCAGAAACATTACTGTCAGTATTCTCAGCAGCAGGACTATCATTACTATTGTCTTCGCTAGCGCTTGTAGCAGTCTCTTTATCAACAGCTTCAGCCTTCTCGTCTAATGACTTTTTCAATGTGGGTTCTTTCAGCTCTGCATTTTTTGCAATTGCCGAGGATTTCTCTTCAGATGACTTCGCAGTACTTTTATCTTTGCTCTTTTTTGCTCTTGAATTTTTATGATCATGACCTGAAATTTTGGAAGTAGAGCGTCTTGGTATTGCTTCATCCACTTGCTCGGTATTTTTAGCAGGAACAGCGGGAGCTTCAGTCTTCTCGGATGGTGCTTCAACTTCCTTAGTAGTTTTTTCCGCATCTTTGAAACTTGACCTTCCTGATGGAGTAGCAGAATGCAAAGAAGAAGCTCTAGAGCCTTTTGACGATGCCTTAGAGCTTGAAGCAGCTGAATCATTTCCAGGAGGTTTGCATGTTTCAGCTATAGGGCTTTTCGAAGACTCCAGCTGTTCCAATGCTTCGCGTCTTTTAGCATCCAATTCACTCAATGCTAAATTCTCACCACTAGTGGTTCTAGTAGATGGTCTTGGGGTATTTTTACTAGTGTTTCGCCTAGTCAATTCGCCCTCTTCAGAGATTTCAACAAGTGGCTGTACATCTTCCAATGCTCTTTCAGTCAGCCTGCTATGCCCGTCACGCAAAGGAACCAGCTCAGAAGTAGAGTACTCCAGCACTGGTGCCGAGATCTGCAACACTGAAAAGGAGTTTTGCCTACTATGTCCACCATTGCTTGATGGAGACATTGAATTGTTATTTCGTCTAATCCAGCTAAACCTACCTTTTCCACCGCCATTACTGGTGGTAGAACTTATTGAGCCAAAGCTGGCTTGGCTTCCAGATCTCGCATGCTTGCTGTGGCTCGTGTTGTTGCCAAGGCTGCTTCTAGTGTTTCCAAAAATGTTGAAATTGTTATTATTATTGGCAGCAGCTGCAGCAGCCGCGGCTAAGCTTTTACGAGCATAGCTGTGGCGGTCGTCTTTGTCATTCTCATTGCCGTGTCCATTTACATCTTTGAGCAAGTTGTTAGTGCTAATGTTGCTGTGACGAAGGTCATCCAGCGTGCGAAGACCAGTCAAGCTCACTTTTTGGACTCGATAAATACTGTCTTGGCTTTCAAAAGATGTAATGAGCTCGTCATCAGACGTTCTGGTGGATAACTCTGTGGTAGACATTTCCGAGTTAACTTTTGGTTGTACCTGTTTCTGTAATGTGTGTGAAGAATGCTTAAAGGTTCTTGGTATCAGCTTGACCATACAGTCGAGAGAATTGACCAGGCAAAAAAATGACTCCAGATCTTAAAACCTTCTAGCTGACGTCTATACGGACAACCCAGTAGCCAAAGTTCAAGCAAATAGAAAAGAGTTGAGAAAGAAATAAAAGTAAAAAAGACTATGAAAAGAAGATGCGAAGCAGAGAATTCAGGTTCTTAATACGCTATCTGCCCCTTAAGGCGCGTTGCGGCTAATTTTCTTCTCCTGCAATGACACTAGCACCCGGGTCACAGAATTGAAAATTCAAAGAGACCTTGTTACAGCTTGTTTGATCTTGGGTGATGGTTTTGTAATAACTCTAAAAAACCAAGCACAATGCAAGCAGAAAAGTAACAAAGAACAGAGTAAAAAGTCTTTCAAACAGCAAAGCACGCAGTGACTGGTTTCAAAATCAAAAGAGGTCCAAGCCAGATTTCCCACGCAATACAACACGTAAAAAGAAATAAGCCAAAAAAGAATAAAGGCTCGAAAAACTCAAAGAGTTAAAGTATAATCTGGAAAGTTTCGTATCAAGTTCACAGATCTGCCAACTCAAAGTGACAAGCTTACCAGCAAACCAGAACCTAATTAAGGTTTGAAGCTGATGTGATCTGTACAGTGCTGCTTTTGTTTAGCAAAAGAAGGTTTGTAAGGAGGTGTGCAGTGTATATAAGAACGGGTGTGAGTATGAGATCGTACTGCACTAGCACGTTGATAAAACAAACTGCAAAAGGCCACTTCTTACAACTGTGCGTTATGATAGCGTTGTATCCTCACCTTGCTCTCGGGTGACAGAAAAGCAGCGATATGCTTGACAAAACTCCAACTCAAAACTATAACTTGATATATTGCGCGCACAGAGGGCAAGATATAAACTTCGTTCCAACTAAGCTTGCACTTTGACCACCGTAGTTATTTTGAGATCCCCCAAAATCTCTTCAAGTTTCTATCACAAACAATGCTTGAGACAGCTGTTGCCAAAAAAAAAGTTGGCAATCAGCAAAGTGTAGTAGCGCTATTACCAACTGGTGTAGACTTGAACTTTCGAGCGACCCACCCAACTTTAATAATAAAGCCAAATAAAGAATGGGGTTTTTTATCTGACAAACAAGGTGATATACAATGAAATTTCCAGCCGGCCTCAACCCTAGTTTCAGAAGTTTTAATGTGAGACGGTGACAACGAGAAAAGCTGAGCAATACCCGATAGCAGATAAGTCGCCAGAATTTCAAGGTTCAAGAAAAACAGTCAGAGTTATAAGTAATTTAGAATCACCCCGGGGAAAGACGCTGATACTCTTAAACTTCCCTGTACAGCCCTCTCCTAACCGCACTGGTTTTCTCTGTAGATAAGAAAAAAGTGATGTTTCTGGGCCTGCCGGAGAAGGAAAGTCAATGTGTTGATGTGAGTCCGTTAAGTAAAATAACGATAAGTCATATACGTGTACATATACAAAACAAAGGCGAGACTGTGTTTGAGCTGCCGGTAGATTGGAAAGGCGAGTAGGCAGAAGAGGAAGCTGAAAAAAAAAGAGAACAGGGAGTAAGAAAGCGACAGAAATTGATAACAGATTTGTGTTGACCTCTTTTGGCAATGAAAAAAAGAAATAGAACAGACTAAAGAAGGACTGCGCCAAAGCACCAACGGTATATGTATGCACTGAACACCTTCTTGAGAAGGTATCTCCAATGACGAAAATATAAGGGAGAAAGAACTCAGTAGGGGGGGCCGTAAGAAGATTGAAAGCCACACCAGATCGTTACAGCAATAAGTACAGGCTTTTTTTCCCCTGCTAGTAAAAGTTCCTGATGAGGCATCTCAGTTTACGATTGTCGCTAAGCAGAAGCTACAAAGAACGCTTACGGTATTCGAAACACCAATAGCTATTACTAGCAGCTAGCCAATTAAGCAAAGCTGGTTCTTCGTACTCTCGCCTCTTGAGTTGTAACTCCCGCTTGAAAAAGCGTACAGATTCCACAGAATCGCGCGTACAGCCTCTAAATAGTCTCAAGGTTCTCGAGGACTCTGAAAAATCCAGGGGTAATTTGACTGTAACATCCCCTTTAGGCCATGATCCGTACATGCCAGATTCCAATTTAGGAAATGACTTAGTGAGATCATTAATTTATGTAATGTGCATAACTAAATTATGTAAGACAACTTATAAAATAGAAGAACCAAGATTGTGTCACGTGATAGGCTCAGCTGTATCCGTAGACATGGGATGATCTCGAAAACTACAGTGTACCTGCTTCCGGAGCTCGAGTACCGAGAACGCCTCGCGAGAAGTTCTGTGGAGACGTCTATACAGAGAATATATATGTTTATACGAATGCATCCACGGAGCGTCCTATCCATGAGCTTTGTGCAAGCACAAAAACCACTCCTGATGCCACTCCAGGCCGTGGTGAGCTGTTAACTGGTTACAGTAGAAACTCTAAATTTTGAGTGTACATGCCCTCTCTGCTTGCAATTGCGTGTCCTTCTATAGACATGGAGATACACCAGAACTACCCCCAAACACCATTGCCCTGCTGTGGTGCTTCTCATGCTGGAGCAAACAACGCGGAGCCGAGAGCCGATGGTGCTTATGTAACTGGCAGCCTGGAGCCTAAGTAAATTCTCCGTTTGACATGACCTTATATAGTGATATTCCACTCGTAAAAAAAGGGCGTCGGTCGATTTAAACAACTGCGCGCTCTCTCTCTCTCTTATTATTGGATTACATGCCGAAAAATCCATCACCTTTTCTATACACGCTAGGCAGCACTGTTTAAACTCTCTTTCTCAAAAATTTTTCCCTCTCTCTCTTGCTCACTTCTTTCCAAGAGAAAATCACAAGACTCACTGAACCCCGCTTGGTCTCGTTTGTGGCATTTTTCTGACCAGAGCGCGGTTAATAACCTTTACAAATGTCAGACAGTCATCCCACCGTGACTGGCCTGGCTGACCGGCTAGCAGGCTTGAAAGCGGAGGACGGCGGTTCTCCCACAAGTTCACAGCATTGTATGGACGTGACTAAGGACGACAGTCTTTCGCAACACCAGCAGCAGGATACCAGTTCCGGGGAAAGCGGGCATGGGCTTAGTAGTACTCCAGAATCCAGTAACGCTCAGTCACACGAGAAGCATAGTCTAGGTGTCAAGACCACCAACAGCAGTAGCGATGCCGAAAGCAACCACAGTTCACCGCATCATTATCCTCATCCTCATTCTCATCCGCACCATCAACAACAGCAACATCATAGCCTTCACCATTCGGCTTTACACCATAACCATTCGCCCATAGATGCTACTTTCCACTATGAAAGATTTGCGTTACCGGTGTCTCGCACTGGATCTAATTCCACGCATACGGACAACGAAGCTCTTGACGACCATTGGAGTGGAGAAAGTCGGTCTCCCGGTGGTGCTGCTGCCGGTGATGATGATTCCAGCCATGAAAGAACTGATGACGATCACATCGATGCTGATTCACTAACAGCCGCTAAACCTCTTGATGCCGCTGATGCCACAGTAACAGCAGCTGGTCGTAGTGTCGGTTCTGCTGCTAGTGGTGCTGCTGCTTCCGCGGGCTCCTCCCCTGGCGGCAGTGTTAACGCTGGTGCCGCGGCTGCCGGCGCGGCTGGTGGTGGTGTTGGTGATCATAGTAGCTCATCCTTAAGTGTCGCGGGGACCAGCGCAACTGCCTCTCCGGCCACCAGCAGGCCCAGTGCAGGGTACCTTTCAGTGGTAGATGGTCGACATGCAGGCAACCACGGGTTTCCAGGTAGCGGGGCTGGTAGCAGCGCTTCCTCAACTATCTCGACGCCAGACAGAGAAAGGTCTCCTAGTCCAGGAGCGCTACATGAGGATTCACATCACAACGTCTCTCACCGAGCTAGATTCGAGTTTGGTACCCCGGTATCGTCAAATGACGACCGAGCTTCTGCTACCATTTCTGCATTTCCCTCGCCAGATCACGATGACCCTTACGCAAGGAAGCTACGGCCAAACCTGAGAACAAAGCCAGAGGATATTGAACCTCGTTTCAAGTTCTCCATCAAACCTGGCAAGTCAAGTTCCAGTCTGAAAGCCTTGGGGTTCAGCAGCGGCGGCGACCATCACCGTCATGACGATCATGGTAATCATGGTAATCATGGCTCCGGACATGGAATTGGACATATTGGCCACGGTCTTAGCAGTTTAACTCATTCTCGCTTGGATAATGATCACAATGGCGGTGCTCCTTACGGAGAAGGCGATATAAGGAATAGCAGGCCTAAAGGCTCAATGATTGAGCTGAAGAGGTTTTTCAAAAAGGGTCTGAAGAAGAAGAATTCTCGGTCCGCATCGCCTGTCCCCCACACATCGTCATCCACAAAGCTCTCGTCGCCATTGAAAAATAACCACAATAATACCCAAAGTCACACTGGCACACCTAGCGGCAACTCGTCGTCTGCTACCTTACACTCTGATGCATCTTCGGTCAACTTACCTTTTATGGAGGAAGGGTTCAAGAAGTATGGCAAAATTGGCCGTGTTCTGGGGTCTGGGGCCGGCGGCTCTGTGCGCTTGATGAAGCGCTCTTACGACAACACGATTTTCGCCGTTAAGGAGTTTAGACCGCGAAACATGAATGAAAGCGAGCGTGATTACGCTAAAAAAGTTACTGCGGAGTTTTGCATTGGGTCTACACTGCATCATTGTAACGTTATAGAAACGCTAGATATTATCAAAGATGGGCCAAGATACTATGAGGTTATGGAATACTGTCCTTATGATTTCTTCGCGGTAGTAATGTCTGGAAAAATGTCCTATGGCGAGATTGGGTGTTGTTTTAGACAAATTCTCGAAGGTGTCAAGTACCTTCACGATATGGGCTTAGGCCACCGCGATTTGAAACTAGATAACTGTGTCGTGACTGAACAAGGAATTCTCAAGCTAATTGATTTTGGTAGTGCGGTCGTTTTCAGATACCCCTTCGAAACAGATATAGTTCTATCTAAGGGTGTGGTGGGCTCTGATCCTTACTTGGCACCAGAAGTTTTGGTGACGCGTAGGTATGACCCTCGACCCACTGATATTTGGTCAGTGGCAATCATATTTTGCTGTATGACCCTGAGAAGGTTTCCCTGGAAGGCTCCGAAGAAAACTGATAACTCTTTCAAGCTCTATTGCATGGAGGAGCACCCAGGAGAGCGCGAATGGAAGGACACCCCCGCGAAAGCTAGCACCGAGGATGGTGATAAAAATGCAACACACCATCATTATACCGGACCATGGAGGCTCTTACGACTTTTACCACCTCCTAGTCGGCACCTCATTGGCCGTATGCTGGAACTGGACCCAGCAAAACGAGCAAACATGGAAGAAATCATGGACGACCCATGGCTCAAATCTTTATCTTTCTGCACGGTGCGAAATAATGTGTTGGTGAAGGGAGAGGGTCATACACATACCTTAGTTCCTGCTGAGGACGCACACTTGGAGTCGTACAAAAAGGGCCCAAACCATAAGTAAAGTCAGAGAGGATAACAGAAAAAAAAAATAAAAAAAGAGTGCATATATGTGGTTTTCTTCCTTTCTTTGTGCCCATGTTGAGTTTATCTTCATAAGTTAATTTTTTTTTCTAATATTTAACGTTCATTTCGATGTTTCACCTTCTTTTTATCATGTTGATTCAATAATTACAGCTTACAAGATATCAAAAAAATGATCATAGTTCTATGGCTATACTCATAATGCATGGTCATATTCCTACATGGTCAAACAGCATGGAAACTGACTCTCCATTGTGGATACGTCTGATTGCCTCCGCAAACACTCTAGAAACGTCCAAAACCTCAAGTTTATCACCTAATTGCTCAACATGCTGTTCTTGTGGGGTAGAATTTGTCACGACTATTTTGTCAATAGCATGACAATGCTTTATCCTGGTAATTGCATCGTTGGAGAAAACTCCATGAGTAGCAAGGACATATACTTTGATGGCACCTTGATCTCTCAATAACCTGGCTGCCCTGGCAACAGTGGTTGCGGTGTCAATGAGATCGTCTATTAAAATGCATACTCGGTTGTTGACATCTCCTACCAGCATTGTTGTAGTATGATGATGATGGTGGTGGTGGTGGTGATACTGCTGCTGGTTTTGGTTCATCAAACTGCTCAACAAACCGCCGTTCATATTATTATTGATAGTATTGCTGCCGCTGCCGCTGCTATAGCCATTGCTGCTGCTGTTTTGAGCGGCCTTCTCGCCCAACTTTTGTGGAAATGGAGGAGCTGTAGCTACTGCGGCAGAGGAAGGAGTGGCCGCGCCGCCTCCAGGTGCTGTGTTGCTAGAAACATTTCGAATTCGTCTTTCTTTATGGATCAGTGCAAATGGCATTTCCAGAGAGTCGGCAATAGAAGCTGCTCTTTTGGCTCCTCCAGCGTCGGGAGACACAATTACAGCTTTGTGAAAGTCTGGAATACGGGTCATGATGTACTGCTGCACCAAAGGTTTTCCGTACAAATTGTCAACTGGCACGTCGAAAAACCCTTGAAACTGAGGGTCATGCAAATCCATGGTAATGATATGATCAGCTCCGGCACACGTCAGCAAAGAAGCTATAAGGTTACCTGTCTGGGCAATCCATTGTCTATACCCAGTGTTGCTGTCTCTTGTGTTGAATGATTGCACCATGTTACTAGCAGCAACCAGATTGTTGTAAACCTGTCTTTGCCCCTGCTGGTGAGGAACGGGGGTTCCGGGAGCGCTTCCATGATGGGAACCGTTATTGTCGTGTGCAGCAGAGGTTTTGGGAAGACTTTGTCTAGAGTATGGAGCGTCTGGTTGTCTAGAATAAGGGAACAATGGCATGACAGCAGTCACTTTTTTAGCTGAAGCTGTTTTGCAAGCAGATATCATGATAAGTAGTTCAATAAAATTGTCATTCACATGTCCACATCCAGATTGAATCACGTACACATCTTTCTCTCGTACACTGTTTGCAATCTTGACTGATGTTTCTCCGTTACTAGTATAACCAGTTAGACAAATTGTCCCAGAGCCAACAAACAACAATAACAGAGAAGATCGTGCACAATGGCACAAGAAAAAGAGACTGAGATTTTATCAAAAACTTACCTGAACTTTGTAGCTAGTACCTCTCCAGGAGATATCGTCAAGTTTCGACATATAGCTTGGACCAGGTCTGGGTGAGAGTTACCACCAAGTATGACTAGACTTCGCATGATTGTCTCCCCTCGGGTGTGCGAATAAATAAAAGTAAACTTATAGAGCACCAGAAAAGGGTATTCTAAACTGGGTTGAAAACAGCTCTCAAATAACGAAAGATATGTAAATACCGTGACTGTTCGAGCTGCGGCTTTGCAAAAATTTTATGTCTTTCTATCGTTCAAGCTTTCAGAACGCTAAGAAAAAAAAAATTTAGCTCCAGATCGATCTTGACACCTTGTGAGGTTTTGAAGACCGAAGAAGACTTATGGTGCGTACGTAATCGGCTGGTTTGACAATCTCAAAAATGCGAGTGAAGCTTGATTAATTCAAAGTTAATTGTGTACATACATATATATCATAACTTGGAGCACAGGTGGCGGTTTAGGATTGTAACATACATTTTCAAAATCATACGGATTCACAATGGTACGTATGACTTCTTAGTGCTTTTCCCTAAAGTGCTACTGTGAGAGCATTGTTGGCGTGGTAGTTAACTTTTTTTGTAGACTTCAATTGGAACCGGCTATGATTTGTCGAATAGCGTTTTCAGTCCAGGTAAGTTACAATTTTAGACATGGAGCTTTGGCTTCTTACAGTGGAAACTAACTTTTATTAGACGGAAGAAATTTCCAGGTTGAGTATGCAGGTAAAGCTGTGGAAAATGGAGGAACTTCGATAGGAATCAAAACCAAAGAAGGCGTCGTTCTGGCTGTTGAAAAGCTAATCACATCTAAGCTGCTTGTTCCCAACTCTAACAAACGGATTCAGACTATTGACAGACACACTGGTGCTGTTTACTCTGGGTTGATTCCTGATGGTCGACAACTGGTTAACCGTGGCCGAGAAGAAGCACAAAGCTGGAGATCCACATACAAGGACCAGATCCCGGTATCCAAGCTAGCAGACAGGCTTGGATCGTTTGTGCAAGCTTACACACTTTACAACTCAGTGAGACCCTTTGGAGTGTCGACCATCTTGGGTGGTGTTGACTCTGAGGGGTCACATTTATACATGATTGAGCCTAGCGGAGTTACTTGGGGCTACAAGGGAGCCGCAACTGGGAAAGGGCGACAGACCGCAAAGTCAGAGTTGGAAAAGCTAGACTTTGAAAGCTTGACGTTGGAGGATGCTGTAAATGAGGCTGCTCGAATTATCTACTTGGCACACGAAGATTCAAAAGACAAGGATTTCGAACTGGAAATTACGTGGGTTGGAAAAGATGCCATACATAGAGAAATTTCTGCTGAGCAACTAGAAGCAGCTCGTGAACATGCTATCAATGAGATAGCAGGTGGTGACGAGATGGAAGAGTAAACAGAACAGCATGTATAGATGAAGTAATTGCAGTGTCATTGGGGTTTTTCTGTTTCATTCAAAATGGAATTGTAGATCTAGCCTAGATAAAGTGTGTACACGTATGAATTCGTTCTATGAATGACCTGTGGTCTCAATTCAAGGAGCAGCTCCTTGAGGCATGTTTCATATTTTGATAAACTTCCATATATAGTATTTGAATGAATATCGTAGATAATGATATGTATATTATAATAGAGTATATATATAAATATATCGGACCCGGTATCGCGATTCATACAGGGTTTTGCCTCACCACTTCTCCACATCATAGAGATGTCAGAGCTCAATGAAAGACAACTTGAAGCTGTTACCGTGCCCATAGACGAGCATGTACAGATTATAGCTGGGCCAGGCACAGGGAAAACGCGTACTTTGGTGGAACGCGCTGTTTACCTTTTGCAAAATGGGATACTGCCCCATGAGATGTTGGTCATGACATTGACCAACCGAGCACTCAACGAATTTCGAGAGCGTATAGCAGAACGACTTTCCCGGGATGAGAATGAAGAGATTACTAGATCAGCAGAGGTCAGCGGCCCAGTACAGATACACACATACCATTCGTTTTGCTCTCAAATCTTACAGCAATTACCAGACCAGACAGTGGTTGGGTTGCCTCAAGAATGGATTGTCGGCGATGATTTTTTGAGGGACGCTGTGTTAGATGTTTTGGCATGGACAAGCCCGACTCCTTTGAGAATCAGCGAAAGGAAAAGATTGAAATATTCAATACCACTGTTACAAGGTTTACTAATAGAGAAGAAAGTTACGTGGGATGAACTAAGTCACGCTACTGAGAATGAGATACTAGCTTTGCTTTCTGCTGGTTCGGCAAAAAAGTTCTCACTGTATACCCGCGAAAATCTAAGGTTTGCTGCAAGGTTTTTTGTTAAGTACAATACCTATCTTCGAGATAACCATGCAATTGATATACCAGACCTACTTCAGTATGGATACAAAGCAATAAAGTTGAAGGATTGCGAGAACGCGGGTTGTAGTCCAGTGCCACCGCTCAAAGTCATACTTGTTGATGAATTTCAGGATTTAACATATTTCCAATGGGAACTAATAACGGCCTTACAAAAACGAACTAATGCTGCTCTGAGTCTGGCGGGTGACCCTAATCAAGCTATATACCATTTCATGAAAACAGCCTCAGACATGCCAAACATATTTGTACTTAATGATAACAAGTACAAGGATATGCATACAATCGCACTTGACAGAAACTATAGATCAACTCAGGGTATAATCAATGCGGCCGCAGAAGCTTTTAAGGGCGAACAAGTGGGTGTATCGCAAGTTTCGGTGAGAAGCGAGCTTTCGAAAAAGTCCTCAGAGATGTTGCCTACTCGAGCACACTTTCTTGACAGATCAGAGGAAATTTCTTGGGTAGTTGCAAAAATCCGACAGCTTCTAGCAGAAGGATTCAACCCCGGGGACATTGCAGTAATCTCTAGATTTAACTCGTTCAAGTCTGCTTTTTACAACTCAGCTTTTTCTCAAGTAAAACCAGGCTGTGCAGCTGGTAAATTGAACATACCAGTAAAAGTTTCTGGTGCCCACCCTGAATTAGAACCTGCCAGCGTGCAGTTAATGCTGCTGGCACTTAGTTGGTTGGCTAGACCAAACGAGGATCTGCTGTTGCTCAAACTCCTGAAACTGCTAGGAGTCATCACTGATAGAGCTTCCTCCTTTTGGTATGAACAGTCCCAGCGGACCAATAAGGCAGTATATGAGTACCTTAAAGAAGAGAACCTAACGGAGTTGATAACCACGCCGAAATGCCCACCCACATTGAAAAAACCAGAGTTCAGGGAGGCCTTGGGCTCTCTACGGAAGTGCATAAGTCTTTTGTATTCCGACGAGGACGAAAAGGTAGCATTGGACAGTGTATTAGATACTCTAATCAGGGAAAATCTTTCCAATATTGACCCAGAGCAGATGCGGTACGCATTGAATTTTCAGAAAATCGTCTCTAGACTTTCGACAGAAATACAAAAGGAGCAACGGGTAGAACCAGCTGAAAAGTCACCACGCTCACCCCTGATCCAAGAAGTTCTGTTCAAAGTGAAAGCTGGAGAAATCTACCCAGTCAATAACAATGCGATTACCTTGACTACTGCCCATTCAGCAAAAGGCTGCGAATGGCCCGTTGTGTTTGTAGTTGGGGTCGACGCGTTTTTCAGATCAAAAGACGAGGGTGAAGATGCACAAAGACGCGTACTATACGTGGCGTCTTCTCGTGCAATATCAAGACTGCATTACAGCTGGTCTCTAATGCGTACAAAGGTACCTGACACTCAGTTACCAGAGGACAACTTCTCGGAGTGGAGAAATAGAGTCCATGATTTCACAACATTGGCAGATGTCTCCACTCCTGCTGAAAAACATTCCCCACCAGCAAAGTTTGAGAACCTCAAGAAATACCGAACAGCTCACCAGGACATCTTCAGGCTACCAAGGCGTGTTGTAATAGGCAACAATGGCACTAGAACGGAGCTGGGAGCAGAAGACCGAACCATGTCCACCTTTTCTATGGCACGAGCAGCCAGATCGCAGCCATCATCACTTCTTAGCATGCACCTTACGTTGCGTAGCTGTTGTCTTAAGCTGCTTAATGTTCACCGGATTAAGCTGTAATAGCTCGGAATCCTGAACCCACGGAATCTCAACCGGAGTAGAGACTTTCTGCAAGACTTGAAAAAGCCCGGAGCTAATGCCATCCGCCGCTTCAGTGATGTAAAACATGTAACCAATATGAGCTCCCAGAGCATTTGATAGAACCTTGTGAGACCCTTCAGGAAGCACGATCAGTGGAATAGTTGTCTTAGTTTGTTTAGATAAAATGGCAGCCAGTAGGGGAGCATGCGAAACGATTATTGGAGACGGTACATCTGAGCGACACACGAAAATGTAGCGGCATCTCGTTTCCCTGTTTTTTATATTCCTTTCTAAGTTTTGGTTCACCTTGTTGTAGTCATGTATTAAAAAGGATTCCAAAGTCGGTAAGTTTGTGTCTTGAGGAAGGCCAGCCTCAACGGCTGCGTTCCGGACTCTAACATTGTCTCCAATAAGCTTCTCTAGCAGTATCAGTACTGTTTCGTCCCGACACGGAGACGGCCAGGCACTTTTGGTGTACGGACTTTCGAGAACTGGTTTGAATACTGTCCTCTGGTTCTGGGTGTCTTCCCTCAGTGACGACTTTTTCATAATTATTTATAAAAATAAAAGCTGTGATGAACTTTGATCTTTGATATCATGATCAGCTTGAAAGTTTCACGCATGAACAGATAATGCATTTTTAAGAAAAGTTGATAAATATCTATATATGTACAAAATAAATAAGCTAGTATTATGAATGACTTAGAATTCTAGCATCTAATCTTTTTCTCGGTCAGTTTCCATCCTATTCCAACAGGAGTCTTGAAAGCCTCGGTCCAACCCCCGCCATAGCAGTCGTACAAACTCCACTGCAAGCTGCATCCTTTGAAATCTCTCCACAGGGATTTGTTATTAAGCCATTTTTCTTCTAGTTGTGACTCCAATGCCTCATGAAACGCTGCCTTTGATAAAACCTTTTGCACGATCCACTTCCTGCTGTTTTTCACTATACTTAGGAATGGACCTAAGTTTGGAACACTGATATTGAAAGTGCCCTGCTGGCCTGGCTGTAAGTTCAAAAACCCCGAGGACAACAGGAGCCTCTTATGCTGTAAGATGTCGAATTTAGCGAGATCTGTCGAATCCAGCGTTACTGCCTCAGGCATTTCTTGCAAAAGCTTTTTGAGGCCAGTTATTGCATGGCACTTATCATCAGCTGAGTCTTTGCTTGCGTTATCCATCAACTGATAAAATATCGAAGCATCAATGACCATATCACTGCCGTCCACAAGATTCACCACCAGTCTCCGGACTCGTTGTTTTCTACAAGCCAGCAGTATCGCTTTGTCTAGAGAAGACGATTGTCGAAGAACGGAATAAAGATGTGTAGTCATTACCACCGGTGGCAAGCTTTCTCGGAGGGTATATACGTCTCCCTTGAGTTCGCGGCCCAAGCCTTTTTCTGGAATTTCTAACCACATTCGGCTTAGCACTATGTGCATACCTTCGACTATATCTACGCATTGTGGCCAGTCCGGAGCACCAGGACCGGTTTCCTGTAACTTTTCTTGTCGCTGTTTGACTCGCTCTGATTTGTACAGCTTGCAATCTTCAAGAGATTTCAAGTATGCAACGTCTGAGGGTAGAATGATTCCTGCCGCTGGTAGATCTGACACATGTTTGCCATTCCCACCGCGGCTTCTTTGCATTGTACGCTTGGATATTTTCGACGACTGAGCTGCCGTGAAAAGCATCTTGATATAAATAAAGGGAGAGTGGAGGCAAAATAAAATATTGTAGCGGTGAAACAGGTTTAGTATGTGCATATTGATCTGAAAAAATAAAGGGTGGGTGTTGTTAGAGTGTGAGCTCAGCATATTAATCCTCCTCGGACTCTTCTGATTGTGCTTGAAGCTCATCTACAGGCTCTTCTTTTAGCTTTCCAGCTGTGTCCTTTTTGGCTTTTTTGGTTACCACCTCTTCATCGCTTAGTTCGTCATCTTCCCGGACAAACTCCTCGGATAGTTGCTTTTTGACCGGTTTGGTTATCGAGGCTGGATTAAGCTGGTTGACTGCCTCATCCACTTTAGGAGCTAGGGTTAAGAGCGTCTTCCACAAGTCAACACTCAAAGAAATTCCCTGTAGAGTCAGCTACGTATTGCTTCCAATCCAAGTTGAATTGATCTCGCTTTATCTTACCTTCTTCCCCGGCAGCTGCTTATCGCCGGAGGTGTAGAATTCTCGAATATCTACTAACGTTCGGCCCTTGAATGATCTCACGGTGACTTTTTTGTTGTTACCGAGCTGCAGGTGTTAAATTTTTATACTCTTGGTTGCCCATACATTGTCATAGTCAGCTTACATCAAAAACCTTGTCTCCGTTATCCACAACGCCTGCTGCTTCTGAAGCAGAACGTTTTGCCATGATTGCAGTGTACGTCTTGCCAGTAGTTTAGTACTATATTATACAAGAAGTGTTGGAGTCAGCAAGATCGCGATTTGGTATGAAATTAGCCATGGGAAGTTAATTATGTAATAAATGCTCGTGAGGTTAGCCGGACCCAATGCTGGCTGTTAATATCATAGACATATCTCCTGAGCGAGCGCATCCAGCCCTATAGAACTGGTTAGCTTTTGCAGAAATTCGTGCTGGACGTTTTGTGGGGAAATTAAGAAGCTCTCCACCTGGACGTGCTCCAAAAACTCACTTATCCTGATTTTTTTATGGCCTTACACGGAGTTTGACCAGAATTTAGTATACAGGTCCTACCAATGTCGTCATCGTTCAAAAATCTGTATCATCTTCGCCGTGTGGCAGAGACGTCCAGTAAAGCCTGCTTTGTATGCTACAAGCCCACGTCGGTCGTTTTAGTTAGCAGTGACGGGAAGGGGGACCATTTCTATGTATGCGAGTCGCATCTCAAAGATCCAGCATTTGCGACTGCTGAGGCTGATCCTGAGGTCGAAGAAGCAAAAGCCAAGAAGCTAGCTTTGGAGAACGAGATCAAGCTGCTAAAGAATGCATGGGAGAATAGAAAGAAATCTGACAAGAAAAATAAGAAAGAGTCAGATTCCGAGAAACCAACCACCAACGACGCTGCCGCCAAAGAGCCAGAATCTCAAGAGACCGAATTGACAAGGTTACAAAAAGTCATAGACAGAACTCCAAGAGTGTATACTCTACACAAGCAAATTTACAACATTCGGCTGATGAACCACAGAAATGCCGCGCGAGCTAAGCAAACTTCACAGCTGCTAAGCAAACCAACGCTTTTCCCTTCAGTGCCAACTCACAAGATAGAAATTCCCGGGAGTACCAATAGTAGCACGGACAAGAATGAGAAAGATGACAAAGATACAAAGGGTGGAAACGGTATCAGCTGAGGATCTATTGCTTTGCGTTGTTCTCACATTATTTTAAAGCATCTCGGCATTCATTTTAGATTTTGGAATTTTTTTTTTCTTAATTGACTGCTATACCATTGACCCAATCCTGCCATTTACGGGTCTTGTCAGCTTTAACGCTACCCTCAAACACCGCGACTCTACTTTCCAATTGTTCGAATGTGAAGTCCTTCTCGTCATCATCGCCTATCCATATTAAATCTTCTTCATTTTCAGCTACATCGTCCTCTCCTCCCGTCGTAGTGACTTTCCCCACGCTTCGAGACCGAGACAAACGTAGATCGTTTATTTCTTGCTCCAAAAGCTTCTTAATCCTGGACGGTGATAAAGAGTTAAATATCTCAGTTTTGTTCGTAGCAATTAGAATCTCAATTCCCTCTGCCTTGCGCTCTGTAATTTGCAGCAAGTTGAACAAACCATGAGCAGCTTCTTGGATGCCTTTGGAGCCAGAGGCAGCATCCACCATGTATATTATTCCATGCAGATTCGGCCTGTCCAAATACTCTTTAGCCAAATGAGTGAGCTTTGAGTGGCCGGGTATATCTATCAGCTCGTAACCCTGGTCAATTTCCTGACGGTCACCGGAACCTATATCCAGTGGAATGCTTATTCTGCCCGAATTGATTGTTTGTGAAGTAACAGTGCGAATTGGACCGGGGTTTTTCTCAGTCCAAGAGATGAACAGGCTGGTCTTACCCGCATTTGATGGTCCCATGATGAGGAAGGTGTCGTCGCCCTTTTTATTTCCTATAGTCCCATTGTTCATGAGGGTCAGGAAAACTACCAGGATTAGCAGTCCGATAACGACTGTCGTCGTCAATACTACAGCTGTACTCATGGTATGTTATTCGAAGCCGTGAGCGTTGGGGGAGTGAAAATCAGTTCAGCTTCAAAGCCGGGGCCAGTGATCTCACACAACCTGATGCTATAGCGTGAGATCACTAATATTAATGATGGCCATGCGAATAAGCACTGCGAAGCTGACTATCCGGTGTGATCATGTGGAATTTTCATACAGTGAAATTTTTTTTAACCCTGGTGCTTACGTAACTTTATGATTTCTCGCCCTGGAAAATATTTCACTAGAGCACATGCGTACGCAAGAGTCACTTTAGGCCTAGCTTTAGAAGTCTGAAGTACGTCAGGACATATAACATTTTATCGACAGTGTGATTTTAATATTGTATTTGACGACCTGAACTGAAGGTTTTGCAATAATGTCATCTTTTGGAACTATATTCAGTAAGTGGCTCTTTCTTATTCTGTTGTTACTTGAAGATTTTGCTAACATGAACTAGAGGTGACTACCTACGGTGAGTCTCACTGCAAATCTGTCGGCTGCATAGTGGAGGGTGTTCCTCCTGGTTTGGTGCTATCAGAAGCTGACATTCAACCTCAGCTCACCAGAAGAAGACCTGGACAGAGTAGACTCAGTACCCCTAGAAACGAAGCTGATGCTGTTCAGATACAAAGTGGTACCGAGTTCGGCAAGAGTTTAGGCACCCCTATCTCTATGCTTGTACTTAACAAAGACCACAGACCCCAAGACTACACCGAGACTGACTTTTTCCCTAGACCATCGCATGCAGATTACACTTATATGGTCAAGTATGGAACCAAGGCATCTTCTGGCGGCGGAAGATCTTCTGCTCGAGAAACGATTGGCAGAGTAGCTGCCGGTGCCATTGCGGAAAAGTTTCTGAAGTTAGCCAATGGTGTTGAAATTGTGGCATTTGTCAGTGCTGTTGGATCAATTGCCATTGACAGAGATCCCACTTCTCCAAAGTTCCTGGAGTTGCTAAATACCATTACCCGGGAACAAGTTGACTCATTCAATCCTATAAGGTGTCCGGATCCTGAGCTGGCTGACAAAATGATCAAGGAAGTCGAAAAGTACAGGGATGCTAATGACTCAATTGGTGGTGTTGTTACATGTGTGATAAGAAACGTACCTGTGGGCCTGGGAGAGCCCGTTTTCGATAAGCTTGAAGCTCAGCTGGCTCATGCAATGCTATCTATTCCTGCTACCAAAGGTTTCGAGATTGGATCAGGATTTGCTGGTACTGCCATTCCTGGTTCCAAGCATAACGACCCCTTTTACAAAGGTGATGATGGAAAACTGAGAACCAGGACTAACAACTCTGGTGGTATCCAGGGAGGAATCAGTAACGGAGAGAATATTTTCTTCAATGTTGCTTTCAAACCGCCTGCTACTATTTGTCAATCCCAAATTACCACATCCTACCAAGGAAAGGATGGTGTTTTGGAGGCTCGTGGAAGACACGACCCCAATGTCGTACCTCGTGCAATTCCCATCGTTGAGGCAATGGCTGCTTTGGTCTTAGCAGACAGCTTCCTGCTCCAAAAGTCAAGGGAAAGCACTTTCGGGATCATAAACAATCAATAGGTGAAGTAGTATACTAAGAATACATTTAAAGCAGTTTTTGACGTAATAAAGAAAAAGTCCATTATAAATCTAGTACTATGTAAACCCAAAAGAATAGAATTATTAAAAAGTAAGTCTCACTCACTTTATTGTCATAATAAATTGTGCTGTTGCGTAGCTGAGGATACCCTTCTAGGTTTAGATATCGCTGATAACTTCCTAGTGATCCCCGAGTTCAAATCAGAGCGTGCTCGTTTATGAACTTGTATTGACTTCTGAAGTCTACCTGTGTAAGAAGCAGTCTCGTTTTGAGGTACTTTGAATGTGTCATACTCGTTACGCTCAAACGAAAACGGAGTTTCATCACTTGATTCTTCTCCATCCGGAATCTTTGGTAAGCCCCGAGATTGTGAACTTGGCGGTATCCAGCCCGTTTCATTTGACCCAGTGTTGTCTTTGATTGAATTTGATCTAGTAGATAAACCATCATTATCGGACTCCTCATCCGGATTTGTCACTCGCAGCTGTGATCTTCTTGTGGAAGACACGAGGATTTGGACATCTCTACCCTCAAATGGGTTATCACTCTCAAAGCCTTCATCCTCCTCTCCATGAGTGACATTCTCTGGACTGTGAGCCTCGTCCGAACTTATGCTAGTCTTTCCTAATTGGGGAGCACTCGCAGAAGAACGGTCTCTGGGAAGAGGTGGCAATCTGTACTGTCCCTGTTGCGGCCCTGCTTTTTTATCCTCTTTGTGCTGCTGCTGCTCTTCATAGTGAATTAACTTCTCGTTCCAAGAGGCAATAGACGCAGAGTCTGTGTACTGATTTTCAAGTAGCAAATGATGAATGTTGGAAACAGAAGGTGTCGGCGATATCAGTCTTAGCTTTCTCTCGGAGTCCAAAGTACCTCGGCGGCGTTTTCGGGTGAAAATATATCCAAATGCCGCTGCTGCTCCAAGTGCACTCAAAGGAAGTAAAGTTGAAAGGGCAACAACTCCACTTTTAGATAAGTTTTGTGCTGAAGAAGATGCCGTCGCAGAAGCTGTCGCAACGGTGGCAGTAACCTTGGCAGTTTCTGTAGTAGTTACAACCACAGCCCCCGCGGTACTGACACTTGTTGGAGTCACCGCAGAGTACGTTGAAAGCTTTTGCCATGTCTGCACGTCATAATAATCAATGCTGTAAGAGGAAGAGCGCTTTTTCTTGTTGCTGCTAGCAGCAGAGTCTCTGATGGTTATCAAAGTGGACCCCAACGTAGCAGCTCCCAAAACTCCCGCTGTGTCAGGTACTTCGAGAGGACTTGTCCAGGTCCATCCTGAATCAGAGCTCATATCCAGGTATGCGTAGTATGGATTCGCGCTGCGACCATCTACAGTTCCACCAAGTGCTAAAGCTCCAAGAACACTAGCAGGGCTAGTAGAGTTATCAATAACCGGTAAGACCAAGTGTTGGGTTCGAGAGTCAAACCCAGTATAGTTCTTTGTGGATCTAAAAGTCCAACTATCATCTTCCCATACAGCTAACTGGTTTAAGCCAATCCATCCGTTACTAGTGACACCACCAATAAGAACAGACTCGCCCGCACCAATAGTTGCAGTGCCAGCACCGGCAAGACTAGTAGGCGAGTTGTCGTCTGTTCCAGCAAAAAAGCTATTTGAGGAAACATTGTATCCATACAAAGACCCATAAAATGTATCTGTGTTGCTACAGTAGCCACCATATGCATAAATAACGTCTTCGCTGGACCAGATGGTGGCATTAGAAACAAACCAGCTCTCTGAAGATTCAGCAAACCGGGACCATTGGTCACTGTTTACATCATACTTGTATACTATAATAGGCGATACCTCACAGCCTGTACCAGTTACTGCCAGCACTTCTCCCGTGCTTTCCACAACAGTCAAAGATGAGTTGGCTGGTGGGCTAGATATTGTATCAATACTGACACCCGAACTTTGTCCAGAGAGTTTCACGTAATCTCCATTCGTTAAACCAAGATATACAGTGTCGGAGCCGCTGTAAGATGCCGACCACGGATAAAGTGCGGCATTGACAAGGTACTGACCGGGAAGAAGTAAAAGCGCAGTGCAAAGACTGATCCATGCTCTGCTTCTACCTGCAGTCATTGTAAAGTTCTTGAATACTGGCGAGGGATAAATATTAGTTTAGGTCCAGCGACCCACTCCCAAAACTAGTAATAGAGGATTCAAAAAAAACCTATCGAAAAGGCAATCCCGGTGGAGCTTCTAGATAAGAAGATATATCTGTTTGTCACTTGCAACTAGATAGGTCCACTTCAACTTGAGACGACGAAGTAGCACAACTTAAGCACAACAGAGACCAGAGAAGAAAAAAAGCTGAGATAACAATTGAGATGAGGTTATGATTATTTTCTTATTCTCCGTTCAATGTTTACAGCTTCAAGTGGAGTTATATATTTATCGAAGACGTGAAACTGTCAAAACCGGCAACAGAAAACTCTAAAACTGGACCTGAGATGTCTTTTTCGGGAAGATAGTAAACAAACTGTTGTCAGCCGCGAGATACGCTGAATCCAGTAATTTGATCATCGCCGTTCAAAGCTCAGAAAAAAAAAATTTCAATCGATCAACTCTGCTGAGTTCAATTTTTTTTTTTAATTTTTCATACAAAGTCTCACTACTGTACTCTATACCGCTATTTAATGCTCAAAACCAGAGCAGTCTGATACCTATCTGCATACTTTTTTAAACCTGGCGGCTATTTATTTATTTATTCTATTTCACAATGGGCAAAATGGTGAGCTCGAAAAGGAAGGAAGGAGGCAGCTCTTCTGGAAAGCCGGTGACCTCAGTATTCAAGATGAACACCAATATTGGTCAGCATATCCTGAAGAACCCTCTGGTAGCTCAAGGGATTGTAGACAAAGCGGACATAAAACCCAGTGATACTGTGCTAGAAGTGGGTCCTGGTACTGGTAACTTAACCGTCAAGATCTTGGAGAAAGCCAGGAAGGTGATAGCTGTGGAAATGGACCCCAGAATGGCCGCTGAGGTCAGCAAGCGAGTGCAGGGCAAGCCTGAGCAGAAAAAGCTAGAGATAATGCTAGGTGACTGTATCAAAACCGAGCTACCGTACTTTGATGTTTGCATTTCAAATACCCCTTATCAGATTTCTTCGCCTCTGGTTTTCAAGCTGCTGAACCAACCTAGACCCCCACGAGTGTCAATACTCATGTTTCAAAGAGAATTTGCTTTGAGATTAGTGGCTAGACCAGGAGATTCTCTGTACTGTAGATTATCTGCTAATGTACAAATGTGGGCGCGTGTTACACACATAATGAAGGTTGGCAGAAACAATTTCCGGCCACCTCCACAAGTTGAGTCCTCAGTTGTGAGAATTGAGGTCAAGCAGCCTCGACCTCCAATTGATTTCAACGAATGGGATGGGCTTTTGCGGGTGTGCTTCGTCAGGAAGAACCGAACTATTGCTGCTGGGTTTAAGTCTCAACAGGTACTGGATATATTAGAGAAGAACTATAAGATTTTCTTGTCAGAGAAAAATGGCGTAGACCCAAGCGAGAATGACGTAGGCGATATGGAACTTGATGAGACCCCAGCTCAAATTGTTAAACGGAAAGTTGAAAAGGTGCTGCTGGACACAGATCTAGGAGAGAAGCGGTCTGGAAAGTGTGATGAAACGGATTTCTTGAACTTACTCTATGGCTTTCACAAAGTAGGAATTCACTTTGCCTAGCACTCAAATCTAGTATTTGTTTTTTTCTCATTTGAATTCATAAATTGATCTTTGAAGTACTTGATTAATTCAACTCAAACTCACCTACTACAAAAACATTCGTTTAACTCATTATTGATCAACCATAGTCCAGGAGCCATCTGTGTCATCATCACCTTGCGAATCTCCCTTACGCGAGGCTTGAGAATCAGATAACTGCTGTGTTCGGAAGTGTGGACTTTTGTCTCGAGGACCATTCTTAATAAGCCCTCTTGCATACTCTAGCTCCTTGTAAATAAAATGTATGGCTGTGTCAACACCATGTTCGTTTTTAATCTTCAGTCCAATACTTTTAGCAGCTGAAATAATTCTCTCATTGTGAGTTACTTCCCACAATGCTTTGGAGAACTGATTTACTGTGAGTTTCCTTAGGTAAATCCCGGCGCCTAAGTCCTCGACCCGACCAGCATAGAAAAATTGATCCCCGAAAAACGGTTTGACAATGGTGGGAAGTCCAGCACCCAAACTGGCACCTGTTGTACCAGATCCGCCATGATGAACCGCAGCATCAATCTGAGGGAAAAGCCAATCGTGAGGTACGGAATCAATAGCATAAATCTCCTTCGGTAGATCAACTTCCACTTTTTTCGCGTCGGCCTTGCCAAGCCTGTCAGACCAACCTTTAACCAGTACACAGCGAACCCCTGATTTCACAACTGATTCAACTATGGCTTTCGTCAGCTCCTTAGGATCATTCACAACTATAGACCCAAAACCGATATAAACAATCTTAACTTTATCTTCACGTGCTTTCTTGATGAACGAGACCAAATCTTCAGGAGGAGTATAATTGTGTTTAGACTCATTCAAGAACCAATAACCTGTAACTCCAACCCAATCTGGGAAATCCACTGGAGGTACAAATACGGAAGGGCTGACGTTATAGATGAACGGGATTCTGGTTTGCTGCATTTGATCCAGACTAGTGCGCCCTAACCCAAGTACATTCTTACGCCATCGATTAACCTGACCAGAAATCCCTTTCCAAAAGACGTTATCAAACATCACGTAAGACAGATAGTTATAAGAGCCCCCCATTTTCTGCTCAGGCACAATAAACGCATGAGGATATGCTCTTGTTCTGGTCCAAGGCATGGTGAATGCTCGGAAGTAAGGAATGCGTAGCGCTTCTGCAATGTGCACACCGGCCATCGCGCTGGGGCTTTCAATCAAAATATCGGTATCCTGACATGCCACCCAAGAGGTTTTCAAAAGTTCATCAATCCAATGTCTGAATTTCTGAGAGGCTTCCTTGATGAAAGCTACAGAGAACATTCCATGCTCAATCATGATTCGCATCAATTGAGTAGGGTCGCCAGCTACCTCGGCAAATTCGATGTCATATGTCTCAATCCATTCCCTAAACTCCGAATGAGTGGCAATTTTCACGTGGTGGCCTTGTTTCTTGAGCTCGCATCCAAGCGCGATATATGGCTGCACGTCGCCACGAGAGCCAATTGTCAAGCAGGTGAATCTAAATGCTTTTGTCGGAACAAGGCATGGATTTTCATCTGCTGCAGAACTCTCCATTAAAATCGGTGGTATGTCAACTCTAGGCGTCCCTCTCTCCTTGAAAGCATCCTCATAGGAAAAAAGTAAGGCTGTTGATGCAGGCGACTTGTGCTCTTCCATTCTCGACTCCAATGGTGTAGACCTCTTTCTTGCTTTGTCCATTTCCCGAAGAATCATCAATTCACAATCATCTCTATTATCTTGTTTACCAAACTCAAAGAATATTTCTTCGTGGCCATGAATAACTACTACTAGTCCAGAGTAACCAAATCTAAAACCTTTTTCTTTGGTAGCATTTTCAACGTCAACTAGTGGTAAAACCATGTTAGTGTTGGTTCCAGGTAGCAAACTGCGAAAACACAAAAAATTGCTACCCAAGTAAAGTTTGCCATACACGGGTAAAGATTTTTGAATGTAGCAATAATATGTAGCGACGAGACATTCACCTTTACCTAGAGAAAAATGGGACCTGAACCGCTCGTTGCTTTCAGCCATTTCTGATTCTGTGACATAGTGCTTATCATCTCGAAGTCCTTGCTCGTCGGGTCTTTTGTAATGCTTTCCACCCCCACCCCACATTTCAGTTACCCTATTTACAACTTGGAAGGGATGTCGAGACTTTGACCCTTCAGACGGTGTCAAACGACCCTTCTCCACAGAAGATTCTGAGGGTGACATCATGTGATAACTAGAGTCATCCGAAGATGAAAGCTCTGTAGTAGCAGACGCCTTTTTTGCAGCAGAGGCCGCCAAACCAGGAGTTGATGATGCAGACTTACTTGCGCTTTCCTCTGACTGGTCATCACTGCTGTCAGCAATTAAGCTGAAAACGCGCGACTTGATAGCACCAATTCTACTGGGGGAAGACGACTCTCGTTCCCTCGGGTGAGATCCGCCTTCAACAGCTCTCTCAGGACTTGGAGAACTACCCCGGCTTGACGACCTACTACTTGAAACTCTGGACAACACTTTACGGTAATTCGGTGTTAAGTTACCAAGACTCTTAGATGATCGCGGTGGTGAAGAAGGACTTTTTGTCTTCCTACCTCTTGTTAAACCTTCTAATTCATCAGAGACCATCGGAACTGCACTCGTAGAGTCCTTAATTTGGCCTCGTACATATTTGGACGCTGCAAGATCCCGCTCCTCGTCATTGGAATTACCTTCTTCGGTAAGAGCAGTTGATGAAACGCCCACTGTTTTCAGTACACTCTTGATAGCACTTACTGCCTCTTGTGACTTTTGGAAAAATGCAAATACATATTCATCAATGGAAAAAGTGTCATCGCTATCTATAGCCTTGATTTTCAGACTTGTAGCAAAATCAAGGATAGGGCTTTGCTCCAAGTCTATGATATTCGAGTTCGGGATAACAATTTTAACACAATCCCCTTCATTTCGGCTCCTGAAAATCTCTTTCTGGAGAGTCTTAACCCAATCTTGTGCAGCATTAGGGGAGTCTGCTTTGAAGATGTAGTTCTTTTGTTCAGTCAAAAGTGTGAATATAGAGGAATTCGACTTATCTCCGTGCAAATCCAAAACATCGGCTTGTATTGCATGCCTCAAGTCAATTGTACCCGAAGGAAAATATAGATCAGTAGAGTTGGAATAGTAAGAAAAAGAATCGTCACGCAAAACAAACCAATACCTGGAATAAGTAGGGGTTTTCCGGGATTTCTTGCTTAGGGTCCCTGATCTGATGACTTTTGCCTGATTCTGTGGCAAGTAGGCAAAGAAGCAAGCATGGCGGTCGGTAAGATACAGATGCCCTTGTAATAAAATGCTTTTCAATAGCCAGCAAGGGTAGTCTCCAACTAGCTTTTCGTCCTCATCTAGACCTAATGTTACCTTGAGCTTGTCGGTAAAAGCGCTTGCCCTGCTTTCCTTTGCTTTCGAAACTGTTCTCCTTGCCGCCTCGGATTGTGACATGGAACGAGATTGTGCAGACAGAAATGAGGCTGCAGTATCCAAGGTTTGCTTTGAGCCGGGTGCTCCTGTATCTTCTTCCTTTTCCTTGCTGTTCTCTGTGTTGCTAGTTGAACACACCTTTTTAACCGCATCTGCTACAATTGATGAATGCTGTAGGTCACCTTCCTTGTCAGCTTGAGGCTCTGCCTTATCTTTATGCGAAAGCCAAGGCATGGATATTCCGGAGTTTCCTGACGATGAAAGGGCCTTTTGCACATAGTCGATTGCTTGTTCGTCGTTAGCATCTTCAGATGGAGCCTCAGGACCCGCTTGCTCTATGTCTTCATCTGAAAAATCCTCGTCTAAGTCTCCATCAAACACATCATACTTGTCACTACGTGCTTTAGCGGCGGCGGCTAGAAAGGAAAATACCGGCATCTGTGTGCCACTCTTGATTTCGGCTCTATCCTCAGAGATTGACCGAGGTTTCTGAGAAGACTCGGCATCTTTGGAGGGCTGCGATGAGGACCGCCCTCTGGGTATGTAATGGCTTTTTGCCAGGTGTCCCCCTAGCGAGTTCATTATTTTGCCGGTATGTCGTGCCAATCAATTATATGAACAGAAAGGAGTTGCGGGCAAAAATATGTGATACCTGAAGGAGCGATATATGTCGGTGATACAGCTATACCGTCAGCCGTCGTCAGCTTCGTTATAGATAACGTAATGACGATCTAACTCCAGTCTCGCTGCAGCAAACGGAACCCAGGTCCTGTAATTATAGTACTTTTTTGACGGGAAGCAATCAGTGAGATTATTTTCAACAAGAAGGAAGGAAAAAAAAGATAAATAAATAAATTGAAGAGAACAATCTTACTGCTATGGAGAAAGATGCATCTGCCGAGATAATCGCGGGATGAGCTTGGGCTCACTAGTCCAGATAAGCCATATGCTTAGGCTTACATAAACATAACTTTACCTGAGTAATGCTGCCAAAAGTCGGAACATTCGTAAAACGGTTGAAGCAAATGCAAGTATGTACCCTTGTTTCTCTCTGTAGCATGTACGGTATTGGATTCGCTGGCAGTATGGATGTAAATATATATATAAATTGATATAAATGTGCGTGTGCGCTCAACTCAAGTATGAATGATCCTTGTGCGCGCAGAAATGATAAATAAAAAAGAAGCATTCTATCCTACAAAAATCTGCAACAGTTAGAATTCAGCTGGAATAAACTCAAATAGAAATGATAGAACAAGAAAACTTACGCCTAGCAGTATCACTGCAAGTATAATTACGAGAATTATCAATAGGCAGCACGCCCTTCCTCGCGAATTCCTTTGGTAGTGCGCAGCTTTAGTCAGCTCACTTGCAGCTGCTCTTGTACTCTGGGCCACGTTGTAAATGTTATTTTCAATGTTATCTAGATAGCTCATTAGCTTTGTGTATTTCAACGACGCGCACCAAGCAAATGAAAAAAAAAAAAAAAGAATCTTACCAATGATTGTTCCCTGTTCCATGACTATAGTTCCAAGATCTGTAAAAATCTCGTTGAGCTCTTCAATGCCCTGCTCAATACCTTGGATCTCAATCTCTCTTTCTTGAATCAAAGATTGCTGATATGCCACAGCTTGTTGGTCCAAGTCTTCCTGCAATAACGACTGCTCCTGCTGTTCCACTTGTTCATCTTCGACCTGACCCTCGCAACTTTCCAGGTCTACCAGATTAGAACTTGCAATATCAGACTTGGCTTTAATGATAGAAGTGCGCTGCTTTTCAGCAAGGTCTCGCTGTATCCCTTGAAACTCTGATAATGCGGCTCCAAACTCTCTGGAAAGTTTCTGCTGTGTGAATCGCTGAGCCGGCAAAACATCTCCCCACGTCTGAAGACTCTTCATATCTTCGCCAGCTTCACGAAAACTTCTCCGTGTGTTTTCAGCAACTTCTACGGCTCTCTCCTCGCTTGCAACATCATTGCCTCGCTTCGTTATCGCCTTCAACAGCTTGTGAAGAGATACAATGTTTGAGTTTATATCAAACAAACTAGTAGATATTGACTCGGCAAGTCTATCAAACTCAGGTGAGTCCGAGTACGGAATTTGAGCCTCTAAATCAACATTGTCCACAAACGACATTATTCAAAGTGGTTGTTATCAGCTTGTCACGAATCTGTGAACGGCTTAAAGATCATATATATATATAGAATTAATTAAGCCTCTGCAGAGCTTAAATTGACGTTGTGCCAACGATCTCTAGCAGCTGATCGAAGGTGAAGCGGCTGTAACATTTTTAAAACTTTATAAATTAACAAATCCCAGCTTTTGACGATAAGCCAGGTCGAAATGATAGAACGTAGCTGGGAAACTTTTACTTGGGCTATAAAATAGGAATATCTCAATTCCATATCTCCAGCTTCCGGTGGGGTTACTCATGTTCTAGAAGCTGCATGCGGAATAAAAAACCTGACTGTGCTTAGTCACCATGCTTACGTAAAAGCTGTAAACTCCTGCCGGTTGCGAGCTTTATGCAACCTTAGCTCGAATATCAGGTAGTAGTATATCTCAGATTACAACTCTCGCCTTTAGGATAGTCAGTAAGGGTATTCCAGTCAGAGCAATAACAAATAAGAAAATTGTACTTGCTGGATAAGAAATAAGATAGAATAATGATTGATTAACTATGGAATAATACCTTAGAATATGATGTAGTATCTAATGATCGAGATTCCTAGAACCAGCATGCTCCCTGATCTCAATCCCGACAGCTGTATAGCGTTGATAGATTCAATTAATATTTATCAGAGCTAGTATCTCCACGTACACAAGCTTTGTGTTTATCGGCTCCACGTGGCATATTTAAGTCAAGCACTATGGAGGCGCTTGCGCCTGAAGAAATAGTTGATTATTTGACGGAGACATTAGCCTATGACGGGAATCACGGTAGGTAGACCTGAAATTCTTGAGAACGGGTTTGTTTCAATGCTAATTCTTTGTTTTAGGAACTGCGGTGAATGAGCTATGGAGCTACGCAAGAGACAAAGTTCCCCTACTAGATGATCATGCCATATCTCTATTATGGCGATGGCTTGTTTTTCAAAAATCAAAAGTCTACGTCACGGTCAAAGGTGAAGAACTGACTGGTGAGGAGTTGAAGCAAGACTACTCTGTGCTTATAGGAAAGCATAAAGATGACCTGAGAGTTTATGCTACTGAAAATTTCCAATGGCTGACTTTGACTGGTAAGCCGCGACTTGGAAACCCAATTGGCCAAAACCCGTTTGACATTTTGGTGGCCATATCACGATCCAGACGTCGCGGGATCACAAACATCGAAGTCGCCAAACAGACTGGCCAAGACCCTAGGTCGTTGCATAGTCGGGTGTCTTTACTTCTAGAGCTTGGTTTGGTAAAAAAGTCTGCAATAGTTCAATCTGGCACCATGACAAAGTTGCTGGTGTACACAAAGTTTGCAGATTCGGAGAATGTGACCGCTGCATCAAACGATGAAACTTCTGTGGTAAATGTCACTGAGCTGATTCGAGGTATTATGAGTAGGCTTCAGAATGCGCCCAATGGTATCCGATTTTTCAAGGAGCTTAAAAGCGAGCTTGGGTTCAGTAGCACTAGCTCTGAAAATAGTAGGAGATTCAATACAGTAGTGAGACGGCTCGAAGCAGGAGGGTACCTGAAGCGATTGCTTATATACGATAAGAGTAATAAACAAAGACGACTGAGGTGTCTGAAGTTCGTTCACGAACTAGCTTCAGAGGATGATGTAGACTTGTCAACAGATGACGAGGACGTTGAAAACTTCGAAGAGTTTGACGAGGGTTTAGATGCCGGTGATGAGAATGGCAATGAGAAGAGTGATAAAGTTGACCCAGAGACCACGCCGTCGGAGCTTGGTGATGAAATAATAAAAACAGAGGATGACGTTATTTCGCCACTACAAAGTTATTCTTGCAGCTTCAATCTGTTTTTTCCTCTGGAGAGACAAATTTACGACTTGGTGGATGTGTCATCTACAAAGGGGATGCCAGCTATGGATATTGTAGAAACTTTAACTGGTCGCAATTACTCCAAAAATCTAGCTAGAGTTTTGGGTCTACTCACCGACCAAAGCAAAACGAAGAAGAAATCAGTTGAGGCTTTGCAGCCACCAGTACTCGGGTATCTTGGTCTTGTTAGAGGTATTGACTTTTCAGCTAGAACAAAGTTCTTCCGCTATTTCACTCATTCAGCATACAATGAGTTTGTCAACAAAGGTGCGGAAGAGCAATGGGGCGAGTTCAAGCCTCTCAATACAAAGGCTAAAGTACAAAGCTTAGCCGTCTTGAACAAAAAGTTCAGTGGCCCTTTACCAGGATACGCTAGCTTTATTGTTGACTCAGAAACTGGTGAAACAGTCCCTTCTTTTTATGGAAAAAAGCATAGTAGTTCTACAGGTGATTCTCCTGACTTGGCTTCGGGAAAGAAGCGAGGTCGACCCAAAAAACAACCTCCAGTCCAGGAAAATGGAGAGTATTTCCTTGAAGACGCTCCCGCTAAGAAAAAAAGAGGACGGCCGAAGAAGACAAGTTCTTTAGACGCCCCTCTTGTCGAGCCTGGAGTCTTACTACCAACAGCTTCACGAGCTGAGCCAACTCCCGTTGTTTCGGGCAGTTCAGATGTTGATGACGTTGCAGCCACCACCGATGAGCCACTAAAAGCTGAGAGCGAGGTGAACATGACTGAAGCTGCGCTGGAGCCTACAAGAGCTACGAATACCCCTCCAGTGGAGATCAAGGTGGAGGGTGAGATGTCGCAGACGCCACAAGAAGCTCCATGCACCAGTAACGCTGTAACTCTTCAGGAATCGGTAAGCCCCGTTTCTCCTGCTGCTGTCCAGCAGATTACCTCACTGAGGTCTACCTCGAAGCACAGTAGTGAGGTTTCATTTGTAGTCATACGACGTGAACAAATGCTCCGAGATGTGGTAGCTGAAAATGGCGGAGCCGTATTTGGTGGAACTGACTTGCTCAACGCATGGAATGCAAAGTATGCAAAAACTGAAGGTAGCACATTAGATCGGCGGACGCTAAGGTCTACCGTTGACAGGCTCTGTGGTAAAGGTCAACTCCGAAGTATATTAGTGGCTTTAGAGGGCCCTAATGGAGCTCTCCCCAGAAGGTCCATTATTTTTGATCCCTCGTTGGAACCGGATTCTGACAAAATCAAATCGATGAAGCGCGCCTTAAAACTGGGTGTGCCCAAGAAGGCTCAAGTTGTCAAAAAGATTGAAGCTGTTGAAGGTAATATTGTGTTTCAGTCTCCACATTTTCGAGGTATATACGGGCAAAGTTTAGCATCTAAAAGGCTTGCAGCTATGGACAAGCAGCACGCGATGAATCGTGCCAAGGCCCAACAGCAAGAACTAGCTGAGAAGAGAAGCAGTGGCTACCGAGATAACTCAAATGCCGTGAGAGCTTTTCAGCACAAACAAGGAAGTAGTTCAGGCAGCACCATTGACTCGTTATCCTTGCACTCTGCATCCGAAGTGGATGTTGAGAGCACAATTCAATCTAAGGTGCAAAGAAACAGCATATATGAAAGAGCTCAATCTGCACATTCCAGCAGTCCTAGGAGAGCTGCAGGAAGTAAGGCGCACTCAGAAATTGATGCAAGTCTCAGTTTACCAGCCAAGCCAAGTCCCGGGCATAGACGGCGGACTCAAAATACCCGGGTATTTGAGATCGCGGATAAAGATATTTTCTACAGAATTGTGGTTGCTGTTAGGGCTTTATATGCTCTTCCCCAAAATAATATACATTGGGAAAAGGTTGTGGAAGTATATCCGCATTTCAGTTCTGCAGTCGCAAGATCCAAATGGCCTAAAGTAAAAAATAGCTTTGGTGGTGTGCCACAACTAAAATCTTCCGCTGAAAGATTTAAGAAGATAATGCTTGAGGGCTATAGAAGGGGAGATATTCCGTACATTGAGGATGAAAATGACTACGACATTCCCTTTTATGTTGCGTACTGGAAATCTATTGACAGTAGGATTGACGAACAGAAATGTCCGCTGATTTTTGACAAAATTCAAGATACTGATGCAATGTATAACTTCAAATCTGGGAAAGCGACAGATTTCATTGATGAAGTGGCAACCGCAACCTCTATGGTTAAAACGCAAGAGTTTCTCTCTCTTGCTACACCAAGTTTACCAAAGCACTCCGAGGAAACACCTAGAGAACAGCGTCGAAACAGTGACAATTATAAGAGTAAGGCTGCTTTGAGAGCAATCGTTGCAATGTATGAGGCGGATTATGACGGTCACAAGGCTCTAAGTTTGCTAAAAGAACTGGGGAATGCTCAAGTGGAATTAGCACTTAAAGAGTTGGAAGAGTCTAGGATTATTGTGTATTCTGCTAGAGATAAAACCAAAGTGCTTCCAGGGCGAAACTGGGCGTTTTCGGACAGAGCTCTCAATCAGCTGCAAATCAAATTAGATGGTGATGTGCTGAAGCAAGCTACAGAATTTGAGAACAATCTAATCCGAACATTGCATAGCACAAGATCCCAACTCATGTCCCGCACGACTCCAGACTGCTCGATGATAAGCATTCTCGAACTGCTTTCGATAGATTCTTTAAATCTTGTACGTGCCAATAATATTGAGGGGGGTCTTGTTGAAGGGTATCGTACGAGAGGCATGGATAAAGATAAGCTTGATTGCGACATAATACTGAAGAGCATTGCTAGTAAAGAGCTTGACGAAATCAGTAGGCCAAGTGTGGATGTGCCTATAAGTGAGCCAGCGGGAAATGTTTGGACAACGGTAGATGGTAGACTTAATCAAACTATTTGGCAGCAAATTATCACGGTGATACTGTTTAACGTGTGCGAGAAACCTGGGTGCTCAATTGAGAATATCTTCGCAAAGCTCAATTATATATTAACAATTGAAGAGCTACATGACGCATTACAGTGGCTTCTTGACATGAAAGTTTTAAGTCACTTAAAGGATGAGGGATACAGACTGGAAGTTAGATGGTATGCTAGCGTGGCATAGAACTGTGTTTATTTATTCGTGCATCAATGAAGGATTTCAAGAGCCCTTTTGATTGTTCTAAGAGCTCGAGTGAGCTCGAGTGGTTATTTATTTTGTTTCAAGGTTCATATTGAAAAGCCTAGTTGGTCGTCTTCCACTCTATGTAATGCATTGTTTGTGCTATTCACGATGCCCAGAAGTCAAAAAGAAGCTCGTAACGAGACCAAATTTTTTGATAGCACATTTTGAATAGGTGCAGGTGCTTGTTGACGTCAATAATTGGCATCACCGTCATAAGTGAACTCAGTGTAGAATTTTTCTCTAATGCTTCTGTCAAGTCTTTCAACACATCTCGTAGAAGTATACTCAAGATCTTGTCTCTAGCTAGAGCTTCGCAATAAAAAGCTCAGACACAAATCCATTCCAGAATTCAAAAGCATGTGTCATCGCTTATGTCATGCCAACACATCGATCTGACCCACTCCGGCTAGCGCTTCGAGCTCGAACAATTTAGTAAATGAGTAGTTCTTTATTTTCTACCCGGAGTTCTACTTGATTGTTAATGCGCTTCGAAGTCCATGGGCTCGAAACTCTGGGGCTCTAACTAATTTCAGCCTTTCATCAGAATATCTGATTTTGAGTGTCAGGCTTGTCTCAAAAATTGACGAGATGTCGTCTTGGAGTCAACGAAGAAAAAAGCTGAAGTCATTTTCTACGAAAAGTATCAGCCCGGAAAACATAGATAGCTCCGAGGAAGATGAGTTTTTCACACACAAGAGCTTTGCTCCTGAAGCTATGGACACGGAAACCGTCAAGCCCGAGCGCAAAAAGGAGGGCGCCGTCGATCACAGTGGAGTGTCCAAACCAGAGTCACCTACGACGAGCATGGAGGCTGGTGATAGCGTAGCATTGAAACCTGCCAAGACGTTAAATCCTGTGAATAGTCCTGAATCAAGTACGAAAGAGGTCGCAGTAGCTGTCTCGGATTCTTTGAATGGCGCCGAGTCTTACGATATATCTGATAACGATTCGTCTGTTGTAGAAGTTGAAGCCCCCGAGCAGGACACTAAGGGTGGTGAAAGTCACGTTCCTTACAGCTCATCAGAAGAAGAACAAGCAGTGGCTGAATCTCAGAAAGAAGAAACTGACATGGAGCGAAGGATACGGTTGCGTCAGGAGCAGCTTCGGGCTGAAAAGCTTTTACCGTCATTTCAAGTCCAAACTAATATTTACAGTCGACTCGACATTTTAGCAAAATACTCAATTCATATCAAGATGGATAGCAAAGACCAGTTTAGAGAGCTTTTGAAATCATATTTAGAAGAGCTGGTGAAGAAAGGGGTACGCCCAGGTTCACCAGAATATAACTTGGCTTCGACATGCGTTTTTGTATATAACGGTGTGCGGCTTTCCAGCTTTTCGACACCTTCCGGCTCAAACGTCGATAAAAGCAACCCACACATGATTATCAGAGCTGTGTCTCAAGAGGAAGAAGAAGAGAGGTGGGCAAGTAAGGACCCGGATTCTAGGGAGGTAGCTGCTGATGCGTCGCAAGGGCAGGCAAAGGAAGAGGAAGAAGAAGAGTACTTCAAAGTGTCATTACGAGGTGCGGACAATCAGCCTGTTGATGTTTCGGTCAGGTCTGCTTCCAGAATGGTGGATCTCGTGAATTATTACCGAAGAACGAAAAAAATTGCTGAGAAGTCACAAATACTTCTCGAGTTCGACAGCGAGCTATTGGATCTAGATGGGACTGTGGGTGACGCGGAGCTGGAAGCTGATGACACAATAGACGTAATTCTCAAAGATCGCTGACTATCTGTCTCTGTGGTAGTCATCTTCAGCCCTATATTATTTATTTCGAAGGGAATCTTGAGTCGAAAGCTCTTGTTCTGGAGTTCTGATATACAGTTTAGACGAGCGCGCACGCATGCATGTCGGATGATGAAAACGAAAGATTGAAATATCAAGAATCTATCAGAAAGTAATTTCACTGTATTTATCATAATTTATTTTGTTCAATTGAGACCGCTATAAAGACCATTTCATGCAAGTGCTGCTACCTGGGGTTTCGGGCTGTAGCTTGCGCATTTTGGTGATAGTACTATCTGGAAAAGCTCTAAGATCAAGTACATGAACTCAAGAATGACTACGGTTACATGGTTCTCCGCTAAAGAACCTTGTGCCCTATTCATTTTGATATGTTGACTAAATGAACTAATCTGAAATCCGGATCCTGTACAGCATTGAATCAGACGTCTGCGCGCGCTTAATTATATATGTTAATGTCTGCCGATGAGACGCCTACGGAGCACTTCACAAAATTCGGATCTCTGAGAATCTCATTTAGATCAATTTTAATTTTAACGGCAACGTGATTATAAACACACACCCATAAGGCTCTTGCTCAGCATGTCATCACTTTGTATTGTGAGGCTAACTGAAGAACGGTAAGTGCCTGCGAACGCTGCGTTTTCCGACAAAAATGTCTCCGTTGTAACATGTTCTGATCTATTTTTTGTGTAGAAAACAATGGCGAAAAGACCATCCTTTTGGATTTTTCGCAAAGCCTGCTAAAACTAAAGATGGTCTGGATCTTACCACCTGGACATTGGGTATACCGGGTAAAGCTGGAACTATATGGGAGGGTGCTACTTACACAGTAACTGCAGTTTTCCCTCCGGAATACCCCAGTAAGCCTCCCAGATGTCAGTTCGAAAAAGGATTTTACCATCCTAACGTTTATCCTTCTGGGACTATTTGTCTGAGCATTTTGAATGAAGAAGATGATTGGAGGCCAGGGCTAAGCTTGAAAGATTTAGTTCTTGGTATTCAGGATCTACTGGATAACCCTAATTTGAGCTCTCCTGCTCAGTCTCCAGCATTCAATGAGTTTAGAAGCCAACACAATGTATATGTAGCTAAGGTCAAAGCGCAGGCTGGAAGGTTCAGCAGCTAATTTAGATCTGACGTGTTCATGACATAGTTTTCTTGTAGAAAAGCTGTTAAAAAAATACTTATAATGTGCTACGAATTCAGTCGTTGAGGCAAGAATGTTAAACAGAGCTTTGAAAAATTGAGAGATAGTGCAACTGCAATGCTTGGTGCGGCGCTCTGTACCATATATGCAAATCATATCGATCGATAGATATAAATCAAGTACACGCGTTGTTGTTCAGGCCTTGAACATTGATAATTTCCTTCGAATCACCAGCAAAAAAACAGTAGGACCCTCAAGTTAACCCAGTCTAATTGACATGGCATCTTGGGTGAAAAGCATTCGGCTCCAACCATCTGGGAAAACGCTGGCAGGCTTCCAGAATAGTCAAGATAAATTTGGAGCTGAGGAATCGAAGTCGTCGTTACATCAAAAAGTATGGCCATGTTTCGAGCCAAGGCAGGTAAAGATCTAATGATTGCTAACAGTTCTTAGAAACTAGAGGCGTTGTTTTTAACATCGAACGAAGCTAGACAGAAGTATGTGCCTGTTTGTTGTTTAAATATTGAGCGGCGTCTAAAACTAACATCTGTTTAGAAACGAGTTATTGAAAAATGAGCTTAAGCACTCCGTTCCCAGAGGAAAAGCTGCAATGGAATTGATGCTCCTGGGATAAAACTAGCAGAATCACAAACTTTATTGATTATGGCTTCTACTATTACATATATAACTTAGAAAACCTCAACCAAGCTATGGTGGTGGCGGAGGTCCTCCCTGAGGCGGTGGCGGAGGTGCTGGAGGTGCCGCCAGAGGTGGTGGGGGTGCTGCAAGAGGTGGTGGAGGTGCTGCAAGAGGTGGTGGAGGTGCTTCAAAAGACGGTACAAGTGGTCCAGTCGGCGGGGGAGGTGCCACCATCGTTGAAGGGGGCGCACTTGAGGGTGGTGGAGGTCTTTGTTGAAATTGCGATGCAAATGCTCTATCAGAGGGGACTGGGATCCATCTTTCTGAGTTGGTTGTAGATCTTGGAGTAGCGTAATCTCCTCTGTGTTCAGATGCCGATGATTCAGGAGTAGTGTGTGTAGGTACTGCCATCATAGATTCGTTTGTACTTGTATTGCTTGAGTTCTGGTATGGGTACTCTGAGCCGAAAGCTCTATTACTATGACTATGACCAAAACCATTGCTCCCCATTCCTTTTGACTGCTCTGAAATTTGGGTCTTAACAGCCTCTATCAAATCCATACACATCGCTTTTCCAGCTTCCAAACTTTCTGACGAGTTTGCAGTAAGGGCAATGTGTAGTGGCTCCTCGCTCTCCTTCCCAGTGTCTGTTTCAATATAGCCAGAACCTTCTCCCTTGATCCACAAGCGACATCCTGTCTCTGTGTTTATGTGCTTCACATTTCGACCTTTAGGTCCGACTATATATCCTCGTATTTGATAGGGGTTGTATTGGGGCGACACAATTCCTATTTTGATGCTGTCCTCATATCTTGTGTACCTGCCCTGCCCAGCTGGCGAATTATTATCTAGGTTAGCAGCAATTTCTTCTCTTGTCGATTGGTCCTTTCTTCGAAATCGTCTTTCGTCCACTAGGCTACCTAAATCCTGGTTTATAAGCTCGTTGATCTTGATCAGTGCGTCATCTAAACTCTTTTGTGTGTTAGCCTCTACAACCAAATGTAATGGGGGGTCTTTAGAAGTTGCAAGTGACTTGTCCGGATAATATCTTCCCCGAGTGTATACCTTGGCCCCGGTTTCATGAAGAATTGTAGTGTGAGTATCGTTTTTCGTTAGTAGGTACTTATTTCTCAGATCATTTATATCCACCTTGTCGGTAAAACTATTTCCACCTTCTTCTCTAATAACACTATTCACAGCAGTGTTGTTAGTATTTTCTTCTGTCGCTCCCTTACGCTTATTTTCAACATCTCCATCCGTAGCAGATGGAGTGAGATTACCACTATTGCGGCTAGGCTCCTCTGGTGTCTGCTGGCGTTTTGCCTTGATCTGAGCATTGATTTTAGCAGCTGCTGCAGCTGCTAATGCCTTGGCATCAATTTTGGGTGCCTTTCTTGCCCTCTCATCTAGAGATTCTTGTCTACTATCATTAGCGTCGTCAGTATTTCGAAGTGGAGACTGTAATATCGGACTCTTTACAACTTCTGCTTCAGAATAGCCCGGAGGTTTCACGTCCCATCTTCTCCTGCGTCCTGCTCTGGTATGTGTACTATCCATTGCCACAAAAAGATGTGTATATACGTTTAACGGAAGCTGCTGAAAGTATTCTTGATGTAGTATTGTACGTATAAATTTTAGCTTAAGCAATTGCAAGCGAATTAGAGAAATGCTGTAAGCTATAATTATCTAATCATCACCGCCCATGCTTGAGCGTACTTTGAAAGATCGACATGTCTGATCCTGTCAACCTCTTGAGCTGTCCGTTTGTAACATATTATTGCTAAGTGTGTATGATTTTGGCAGAGCAAAATTAACACTGCAAACCACTATTTACGTGTGTGTTCATAGTGCTAACTTGGTTTGATTGAGCTCTATTATAGGACGTGTTGGACTGGTAATTAGAGATTTACTAGGGGCGTGTTTGTTGAATTAGGTTGCAGCTTCCAATATGGCTGACATCACTTACAAGTTCAGGGAAATTTGTAGGAGGAAGCAAGAGGAGCAAGGTGTAAGAATCAAAGAGCGTATTTTAATTGAGCCTGATAGGCTCACGTTAGAGTGTCTGGATATTGTACGTGCTGTTAAAGTTTTCAAGTTGAAATTGGTAATAACTCCAATGCTAACATAGCTGACTTTAGAAGAGAACAATAGATGAGTTGCAAAGATTTCTTTCAGAGATACGTACTTCGTACTTGTCTAACACTAAGCCTTCTTCTTTTAACAATGCTATGACTGACAAGCAAAAAGATGAAGTGGACTACGAAACGAGACTAGTTATTCAGCAGCAAATGAGCCGTTTGAAGTCGTTAGAGAATCTCGAGAAAGAGCATGTAATGAAACTGGAGCGAACTTCTGGTTTCATGAAACTTCTAAGTGATCCAAAAATTACGGGGAGCAACAAAACTATCACTCTACATAGGGCTGGAATCTTCTGGTACCTCAATGAAAAATTAAAAACCGTCTCTGACATGCATGCCTCTCAGCAAGAAATCAGACTCAAAAGACAAATTGAACGGGCGAAAAGCAACCTACATACAATCAAAGATAACAGTGGGAGGCATTTACCAACTTTATCACCTGCGTTACAAAGCAATAGTGGCATTGTGAACCCATTTGAGAATGCAAAGCTGCCCTCAATAGACAGCTTGGGGCCAAGTCAATTACTGGAGCTGGAAACTGAAAATAGCAAATACCTTGAAGAAATGGATCTGAAACTGGAAAAAGTCAAAGCAGCTGAAAAGTCCATGATGGAAATAGCTTCTTTGCAAAGCAATATCGCGTCAAACCTAGCTACTCAGCATGAAAACATTCAAAGTATGCTTGATGATGCAATTGACACTTCATCTAATATTTCAGCAGCAAACGAGCAGTTATCAAATGCTCGAAAGAGGAACAAAGTTTCCTCCAAAATAATTATCTACACGTCAGTTATATTAGCAGTACTCCTGCTGTTTTATGACTATTTATTATCATAGAGAATCAACAATTCCAGCGGCCACTGTATTGCCTTCATGTCGCAGGATGAATCTTCCAAAATACTTGCTGTCTCTGAAAGTTTGAACAGGGATTTTCTCGTCTAATGAGAGTTTTACATTAGCAGTCTGGCCGCTGGTCAAATGTCGAGGCTTCCTCTTAGCCTCTTTTCCTGTGGCTTTGTCCACAAGAGACAGAATTTTGGAAATTCTGCATGCTACATTGGTCCGGCCTCTATAGAAAACCAAGCTAGATCCCTGTATAATTGGTATTTTGAGGTCGAACACCACAATTTTGCAGGTAAAGCTATCTTCACAAGGGATGATGTTTTCAACATTGCATATCACGTTACCCACTGAGATATCAGATATTTCAATATCAGAAACCGCAAGTGAAACTGCTTCACCTGCAACCGCAAATTTCTTATCAGAATCGGAGATAGATTTGACAACAGCTGTTTTCATGCTTGGGGAGAACGCAACTGTTTCACCCACCTGGATGGCACCAGATTCGATCCTTCCTAGTATGGTGACAACAGAGCGAAATGACGACAGGTACACGTCCTGGACTTCCAAGCGTAATGAATCCTTTGCCGCGCTGCTTTTGGATTGTATAGTCTCTCCGGTTGCTTCAAGCTGCGCTAACACTGTAGGGCCTTTGTACCATCTGGTCAGCTCTTCTGTCTCGCTGGGCTTGACGACGTTATCCCCGAGAAGTCCACTGGCTGGTATTACGGCAATGCTTTTAAACCCTATCTTCTTCAAATATGGGTAAATTTGATCTTTTATCTCGTTAAATCTGGATTCTAACCAGTTAACTGTATCTAGTTTGTTCACAACCACAATTGTGTCTTCAATTCCCAGACTTCGCGATAAAATTGAGTGTTCCCTCGTTTGTCCATCGAGGCTAAATCCAGTCTCAAATGCATTGGTGCTAGCATCAACAACTAGTAGTGCAATATCAGCCTGACATGATCCCGCAATCATATTTGGCACGAAATCCTTGTGTCCTGGGGCATCAACAATTGTGAAGTCAGCTTTACTAGTTTTGAACTCACTAACACAAATATCAACAGTCACGCCACGTTTCCTCTCTTCTTCGGTTTGGTCCAATACCCAAGCTAACGCAAAGGATGACTTTCCCATTATTTCAGACTCTCTTCTAAGCTTGTCAACAGTCCTCTGATCTACTGCGCCGACATCTAACATCATGCGCCCCATTAGTGTACTTTTTCCGGCATCAACATGGCCTATAACCACAAAGCTTATATGCAACTTTTGAATAACATTTTCGAGTTCTTTCTGAATATTTACAGCTCTAGTTGTTGTGAGCTGAGGTGGTTTTTGAGATTTTTCTTCTATACTCAGCTTCTGTATTCCATCGTCTATACTCGCAGATGTGGCATTTTTTGGATTGTTCTGAAATCCAGACTCTTGCGCACCTAAAACAATATCGTCAGGACTTTTTTCATTAAATGCTTTTCGAACGGAGATGTCATTGGCGGGGATAAAGACGGATTTCGAAACTTCTAAGGCATCCAGTTGAATGGGTGTAGTTCCTTTCAGTATCCATCCAACTTTGGTGGGTTTTGGCGAGACGCTAACGCTGGTATGCAAATTCCAATCTATTTCAGGGAATACCTTGACACTTTTTGATGCTGTTGATCGACTAGTTTGATTTTTGATTGTCTGTGGGCGTTTTGGCGTGGCTCTTAACGACGTTGTAGCAGAATTAGCCATAGGTCGTTTTCGAGCAAGCTCAATTTTGCTAAGACCTGCGGAACTCTTCTTTTCGCTGACATCTTTGACTTTATCTCGAGAAGCAGTAAGCCTGTCCAGCTTCTGCAGTGACGATAATGTGGGTTTTTGAACTGTATTAGAAGAGCTCGTTCCATTTTTGCGAGCTCTTGCCAAAGCCTCTAACTTTGACAAAGGCTTACCTGAATCAGCACCATCACCAGTATTCCCCTTCATAGTTGATCTTTCACTAGCCAATTGCGCCAAACTCGAACCCACTTTAACCAATTCGCCTTAGATTCATAGAACAATAAAAAAAATAAAAAGGGAATAGTAACAGCAAAAAAATCGCAATGCACAGATTCAAAAAACTTACCTTTTGCTTTACTAGCTTTGATCTCTTTCTCCCTCCTCTCAGCTTCAAGTTTCTCTTTTGCTTTTTGCTCTTTCTCTTGCTTCTTTTGTTGAGCATTTCTTAGATAGTTAGCTGCTCTCTCAGCATCCCAGTCATAATGCTCTAAAGACTCTTTGATAACGTCGTCTTCTATCTTCATATCTCCGAGCAAAGAACGGACCTGAGCAATAGCCAAGTACAAGTCCTCTAGCTCCTCTACTGTCAATTCTTTTCACAGATAAGTTAGCCATGTGGCATACTTGATATAAAACGGTCTTCTCTTACCGTTGTCGTCGTAGAACCCATCGTCTTCGTCATAATTGGCATAGTCAACCATATCTTCACATGTTAGAAAGAAGACCACTACTCAAACAAAAAACCCAGGCTTCCATACCATCATCGTCAAAATCCCGGGGCGTCATGTTTGCCTCAAAAAATCTGTCGCTCAGCTACTAATCTCAAGGCCACTTTGTGTCAGAGTGTCAGAGTACTATAGTGATCTCATAGATCAATGAATTAGTTTGTATAGCAGTTGCTTGTGTTGGAGGTTAGTAAGGGCGCCGATCAAGCTCTATATGTATTTAGAAGCACTAGTGAACTATATATATACCTATATTATAGCTAATTAATTCAGCAGCTTGAGGACTAAAACTACAAAAACTTGCTAAAGCTTTAAGAGACTACTTGGTTATAAGCGGTGAATTATATTTTGGGTCTGATGAACTGACTGCTGATTTGTCTTCGGTAATTTCTAATTTACTAGAGACGTCAGCTCAATCAATTGAGGGAACTTTCAAATCCATGTCTCCGGACTCGGCTACTGAAACGCTCCTTCTGGTGACGCCGGAAGTGAAAATCTACAACATCCCTCCTCTTAGATCTTTAAAGGGTCAGAAGGCGAGCGACTGGGATGCTGACAATCCGCTATGGACTGGCCGTCTTAAGCTGGTACAGCGCGAGATTGATGAAAGAAATATTGAATGCGAGCTGGTTCTCGAAGATAGAAATACAAATGAGCTGTTTGCTAAAGCTCCGTACACTAGTGATGGCAAAGGAGTAGAGCCAGTTAGTGATTCATCGAGATTTTTTGTTATACGGGTGGTAGACGGCAAGAGACGTGCAAATTTAGGACTAGGATTTGTAGATAGATCAGATGCTTTCGACTTTAACGTGGCCTTGCAAGACTTTAGGAAACACTCAGAAGCGTGCAAAAGTCCGCAAGTGGAGCTTCATGGTAAGGACTACTCGCTGAAACCAGGACAAAATATACACATTGAGGTTGGGCAACACAATCATTCGAAGAGTTCGAAGATTGAGGAAAGGTCATTTGAAGATGTTCCAACCTTACTACCTCCTCCTCCTCCTCCTGCACCTGCATCTTCGCGCAAGCCTCAGCAAGTTTCTGAGCAAGAAGATGAATTGCCTGATGACGACTTCAGCGACTTTGTTGGATAGTTCATATATGAAATATAGTTATGTACATAAAAATGAAAACAGCTAGTAAGTGTCACTAAGCCAAAACCTCTTTCTTCTCTCCCTCATCTGCCTGGAAGTTTTTCTTTTTGAGTTCCAGATATTGTTTTTAATAAAACTCAGCTTCTGATCAATATCCTCCTTGAAGTCTTTTGGAGGGGCAGTAGTCAGGCCAACAAAATATTCCGGGACTTGGTATTTTACAGCTAGCCTGCCAATTGTCCACTGGTTAGGGTCTGAAATCCTCAGCTGCTGCATCTCGCTCACCTGCGCTTCAGATAGTTGTGTTCTCGGTGATGGGTTTGGCTTAAGTAGCGGCATGTTCTCTGTGTTAAACCGCTCCAAGTCTCTTGCCGTTAGTCTGGATTCTCCTCTAGGTAAAAATGCTGCAGGTGTACGAAATACACTGGGTGCACTAGGTGCTGGGTTGTAATTCATTCCTTCCGGTATTAAGATCCTTTGATTGGATGCTGACCGAACTGGGTCATAAAGAGTAGGAAATCTTGTTCTTATTCTGTTACGAGCGGCTCTCGCTACAACTTTATCCGCCAAAGTTTTGGTGGCGGCAGTACTACTACCGGTCAAAGCTGACTTCAAAGCTCTTTTCAAAGTGGACATGCTCGGAGAGGGCAGCTGGATTGTAAGAGCTGCTAAGATGTATAAATATAATCAATGAAATTTTACCACTTGCAAAAAGCGAACCAGTTCATGTATTTTAAAAAGCTCGATCCTGAGTTCGAATTTTTCAGGCAGATCGTAGTAAGTGAGAGCGATCTCAAGCGCATGCGCATGTACAATTAAGGTCAGTATAAATATATGTTTTTACATGCATGTGTATAACGGCTTGTCCCGTTGTTTTTCCTTTTTTATTCAAGTATGAAAAATGAGGAGCTGGACGAAAATGTTATACGTGAGTTGAGTGATAAGGTTGCTGCACAGCTGAACCGGACCTCAGTCGCTCAGTCGTTGGTGAAGCGTATTGTGTCCTTTGCTCAAAATCAGCAAAGCTTTGATGGATTTTGCCAGTCATGCAGAGCTTTTGGTAAATTCGAACTAAGTTTCTTGCAGTCTCTTTATGAGGAATATCATGAGTCTGTCGCACCAAGTGAGGTAACTGTCAAAACCGAAGGCGGCACTTCAGCGCCGGTCCAAGTCAAAGCACTTGAAGTAGAGCCCGTCGCGAAAAATGTAACCCCTATTTTCAAGCAGAGGAGGCAAGGCCAGAGCTCTAAAACCATTGGCTACAAATGTCCAGAAAACACACTTTCTCTGTCTGAAGAGGCGTTGAAGAAGTTGGAGAGTATCAGGATGAAAAGAGAAAGCCCCGAGGTTAACAACGCTGCTATTAGGCCGAATCAGTCTAAGGAGGCTTTGAAAAAATTAGAAAGCACAAAAGAAGAAACCCCAGTGATTTTTGATGATAGAGAGCCTCAATTGAAGGTGAAAGTTGAGACTTTGGGGAGGGCTACTTACCGTGATAAACTAAGTGACAAAGAGCCACCAGCGCCGGAAAACACCACTACTGATGAGGAAAGCTTGCTTGTTGACAGAGATTGGTATGACAACGATGAACTTGGGAACGTTGCTGGAGACGAAACTCACAATCCTCTTTATGATGATGCGTTCGTAGCAGAAACTCAATTGGAGGAAAAGCTAAAAAAGCGAGCTTTTAGAGGCACAAGTTCAAGAGCTGTTCAGAAGGGTTTGGACACGGAGTTATGGGAGCAAAATCGTATGGCTTCTTCGGGGGTGAAAAGAAGCTTTCAGTCTGACTTTGAGGCAGAAGAAGCTGAAAATCGAGCTCATCTTTATGTGCATTACTTGAAGCCTCCATTTCTTGATGGGCATCAGGTTTTCAGCAGGCAAAAAGATCCCATTTCTGCCGTGAGAGTCCCCGACGGTGATCTAGCTAAGCATTCCAGAATGGGAAGTAGGCTTGTAAAAGAAGTACGACAATTACGAGAGAGGCAGAAACAGTCACGGGATGCTGCCAGCTCTGCTGGAACTGTTTTAGGGAATGTCATGGGTGTGAAGGAAGAAGAAAGCGATAACTTTTCTCCGTTTGATGCACATTCTGGCAAGGCAAGAGCTAAGAGTCCGGTTAGAGACACCAGCGCAAGGCCTACGGCCAGCATCATCAAAGAACAGCGTGAAAGGCTCCCAGCATTCGCTGTACGTGACGACTTACTTCGAGTCATCCGAGATAACCAGGTAGTTGTAATAATTGGTGAAACAGGTTCCGGTAAAACTACCCAGCTCACGCAGTTTCTTCTAGAGGATGGCTACGCTGAAAGAGGGATGATTGGATGCACTCAGCCAAGACGAGTTGCTGCTATGAGTGTTTCCAAACGTGTTAGTGAAGAAATGGGAGTGACTCTTGGGGAGGAAGTAGGATACACCATCCGTTTCGAAGACCATACCAGCAATAAAACTAAAATAAAGTACATGACCGATGGTATTCTTTTGCGAGAAACATTGGCAGAGTCTAATCTGGACAAATATTCTTGCATCATCATGGATGAGGCTCATGAAAGGGCTCTTAACACAGACGTCCTGATGGGATTATTCAAAGGGATTCTCAGCCGTCGCAGAGATCTCAAGTTGATTGTAACCTCTGCAACAATGAATGCAGAACGGTTTTCTAGATTTTTTGGATCTGCCCCGCAATTCACTATTCCTGGTAGGACTTTCCCTGTTGAAGTGCTACATCATCATTCCCCAGTGGAAGACTATGTAGATGCCGCTGTGAAGCAAGTCTTATCAATCCACTTACAATCTGGTCCTGGCGACATTTTGGTTTTCATGACAGGACAGGAAGACATTGATACCACCTGTGAAGTTTTGGCGGAAAAGTTGCAACTTCTGGATAAACCTGACCCGCTATTGATTTTGCCCATTTACTCGCAGATGCCCACAGATCTCCAAGCAAAAATATTTGAGCCCGCACCTGAGGGAAGCAGAAAAGTTGTTGTTGCTACCAACATTGCTGAAACCTCACTTACGGTCGACGGTATCTGTTTTGTCGTAGATGCGGGGTTTTCAAAACTCAAGGTTTACAATCCTCGAATCGGTATGGATACTCTACAGATTACCCCAATTTCTAAAGCTAATGCGAATCAGAGGTCGGGAAGAGCTGGTAGAACTAGTAAAGGTGTTGCTTATCGGCTTTTTACCGAAAAGGAAGAAATCGAGGAGATGTACCCTCAAGCTATTCCCGAAATTCAGCGAACTAACTTGGCAAACACGCTTTTACTTTTGAAGTCTTTAGGTGTTGATGATCTTCTGCAGTTTGATTTCATGGATCCTCCCCCTACAGACACGATAGTGACAAGTTTGTATGATCTATGGTCTTTAGGCGCTTTGAACAACTTGGGACAGCTAACAACATTGGGTAAAAAGATGTCACAGCTCCCAATGGATCCGTCTCTATCTCGAATGCTAATTCAGTCAATTGAATATGGCTGCTCTGAGGAAATGCTAACTATTGTCTCTATGCTTTCGGTTCCCAGTGTGTTTTACCGCCCCAAGGAAAGGCAGGAAGATTCTGATTCAGCGAGAGAGAAGTTTTTTGTCTCTGAGTCAGACCATTTAACTTTGTTGAATGTTTACGGTCAGTGGAGAGCCAACAAGTTCTCGTCGGTATGGTGTGCAAGACATTATTTGCATTCTAAGGCGTTATTCAAAGCGAGGGAAGTACGAGACCAACTGAAGTATATTTTTGAAAATTCTCTGAAATCCGAACTAGTAAGTTCCAGAGGTGACTGGGATATTATAAGAAAGTGCGTTTGCAGCGGCTACTTTCATCAAGCTGCAAGGGTCAAAGGTTTTGGGAAATATGCTAATTTGAGAACGAGTATCGTGATGAGTCTCCATCCAACTTCTGCTCTCTTTGGCTCTGGATTTTTGCCAGAGTATGTGGTCTATCATGAACTTCTTTTAACTTCAAAACAATATGTTTCCACAGTCACGGCTGTGGACCCTCATTGGCTAGCTGAGATGGGAGGGATGTTTTTCAGCCTTAAAGAGAAAAACTATTCGAGGGCTGATAAAGCGGACAGAGAAATTGAGTATTCCAGAAAACTGGAACTAGAAGCCCAAATAGACAAGGACCGCCGCCAAATGGAGGACGAAGTTGCCAGAAAAGAAGTAAAATCAAAACAGCTTCATAAAGTATCAAAAAGTTGCGTGGTGACTCCTGGATCAAGAGTAGCTAAGAAGAAAATCAGAAGAGGAATATAACTAGTTCTTGATTCTCCGATATCTCTGTTATATTTTTTAATATATCCGCCTTCTTTTTATCAGCTTAACTTAATATTACATTATCTATGATTCTGGTCGTTTTCCCTAGCTTGTTAGGTACTTTGACGGCAGCGCTGATAATAGCTCCAGTTCCTTTGCGCACTGATGAAACTTCTTGTAAGGAAGCTTTATCCGAAATCGCAATATACTCAACCTCGACCTTGAAATCCTTACAGCCCAATAGAATCGAGCTAATTCTTTCAAGAAGATCCGACCGGCTGACTTCCGCACCACTTGAATTGTATAGTTCCACAGCGGCAGAGAGCGCCTGATATAGAATTTTGGAGTTCTCGAAGCTCTCGTTGGTCAGGTATGCATTCCTAGAGCTCATTGCGAGTCCATTTGATTCTCTGACGGTTGGAACAATCGTTACTGTGGTAGGAATCAGAAGATCTTTGACAAGTCTTTGAATAACGACAGACTGCTGGACATCCTTTTGGCCAAAATAAGCATTGTCCGGAGTAGTGGCATTCAATAACTTTGTAACGATTGTAGCAACCCCTCGAAAAAACTGCGGCCTAATAGAACCTTCAAGTTGCTCGCTCAAACCTTTCACCTCTACAAATGCTCCAATTTGTCTTGAAACATCCAAAGGAATGCCTGAGGGGTACATTTCAGAGACCTCCGGGGAGAACACCACCACATCTGAAGAGGATCTTTTTTCAACGAGACTAGAAATCAGTTGCAGATCTTTTTCTAAAGTTCGTGGATACTGGTCAAGGTCTTCATGAGGTGCAAATTGCGAAGGGTTGACAAAAATAGAAATGATGGTAGAGTCATTGTGTTTTAGAGATTCATTGATAAGGTGGAGATGGCCATCATGTAGAGCCCCCATAGTTGGAACGAGCCCCACTGACTTTGATTGCAAAAGTCTGTTTTTTCTCCATATTCTAACATCTTTAACAGATTTGATAACATCTATTGGTGACTGCATTGTTGAAGCATTCCGAACTTGCTTGACTTTGCCGAGAAACTTTAACATCCGACTAAGCTGAATACGAATGGCTCATTTAAAAGTCACCGTTGGGCGAGCCTTCAGTTGACGTATTACGTCTAATACTAGGCTTGTGCAATTCTTTTACTTCCAAACAAACGGATCTGCAATCCCTATGATGAGACCGTCTTCAATCCTGCCAGAAAAAGCCACTCGAACGATTGTTATACTGAAAGAAAAAAAAAATTTAGCTGTTCAGAGGTTTGGCACCAAAATAATTACACTAGTGCTGTCAAGGCTCGAGAAATTTCAAGATCAGATCGATCAGCAAGCCGAGCCGTTAATTCACGTGATAAAAATTAAATCTTAGGTAAACAAACCTCCCAAATCTCCAAATCTAAAGATGCACATTCTTTCATTAGGTTTTGGCAGATTGTTATCAAAAGCGCACGCAAGACGGACCTTTCGAAATACAGAATTCACCATTACAGCCACTCTACAATTAAAAAAAATCATTCATTTTTATAGCGGCTAATAAAGCATTTACTGCTCGTGAATTGTGACAACTATTTGACGCGTTATTAGCGGTGGGTTTTGTGGATTGTTTGACTTTGTAATTTCATTGTTTTGATTGTTGTTGTTTTTGACTCGGAGCTGGTAAGATCTTTTATGGACTGTAATGAATATTAATGGAAAACATAGGCAATCTGTAGCCTATCCTTTGAACGGTGAGAGTGGTGGGCCAGTATTGCCACCGCCATCATCAGCGAAGAAATTTAGATCTTCAATGGCTCCGTCGCGCGGTGTAAGTGACTTATTTCGAGCTGGTATTAATTCTTCCTCGGACTTATTGGGGTCCGGTAAAAATGAAAACAATAATAGCACTTTTGGAGCGAGAAGAATGTCAACTTTGAATAATGGAGGGATAAGAAAATCTATGGCTCCTCCTGTTGGGCGAGCAGGTATCGATAGTAGCAACCACCGACAGTCAATGCTACCAAGAGCTTCAAGACCATCTTCTTTTGGTGTTGCAGCTGCTTTCCGGAATGTTGGAAGTAGCAGTGGTCAAATGCCCCCCTCAGCTCCAATGATAAATTCCATGTACGGTAATGGAAACGGAGCTCCGATTGGAAGAACTGGAGGGACTTACAGCATTCCAGGAATTGCTGGGAGAGACCCACGACCGCTCAAAGATAGAGAATATCAAGTTTCAATAACTCATAAAATTGAGGAATATTTATTATCACACAACTACGAAGTGGAAACAAAAAGGCCAATAACGTTAAAGGTTTTAAGATCTCCCAGTCAACGCGATTTTGAGACCTTATTCAAATGGATATACAACAGGCTGGACCCAGGTTACAAGTTCACCAAAAGCATTGAGCACGAAGTATATTTTGTTCTGAGATCTTTGCACTATCCTTACATTGACTCTATCAATAAGTCACAACTGGCTGCTGTTGGAGGACAAAGCTGGCCAGTTTTTCTTGGGATGCTTTTCTGGATGATTCAATTAGCAGCAACATTAGAAAGTTATGAGGAACTTATAGAGTCCAGTGAGAAGAGCGATGAGCAGCAGCTAAGTTATTTGACAGACAAATACGCCTCTCAGTCATATAAGGCTTACTTAGCTGGAGAGTATGATTTTTCGGAATACAAAGAGGTCACTAAGTTACATTTTGAGGAGTATCTGCATTCCATAGATGTGGATGTGGAAGAAGCAGAGAAAGATCTGGACGCTTTGAAAGTAAGGCGAAATGAGCTAGAGAAGGACAATGAGGGACTACAAGCTCTTTTGCAGAAGACAGAAGCTTTGGAAAATGACTTGGCCAAATTTAACGACTATATTTATCATATGGAGTCGAGAAAGGATAAGTGGTCCCAAGTGTTGGAAAGGCTTGAAGAAGAGGTAATCAAGGCATCTGAGGACTTATCTAATGCTGAAAATGAACGTGCTAATCTTAGGAGAAAGCTTGAAGAGCAAGGGCTCTCTCCGGAAGAAATTGATGTCATATATCAAGAGCAAGAAAAATTGTCTGTTGCCTTGGAAAATCTGTCCATCCAGAAAGCCACTTTATCCGCAGCACTGAAAGAAAAAGAGGAAACTGCCTTTCGATTATGGAGCCAGGTTGAGTCGATATTAAGAGTTTACAATGCTGGGCTTGGTCAAGTCAATGCCTCTTCCGAACTTAGCATTGCGGTTCAATACCCTCCTTTGACCGACCGCCGAGTGGCTGTCGAAGACATTATAGGGGACAAGTTGCAAAGAGATGGTACTAGGCAGAAGCTGGCACTTCTCAAGTCAAGCATAGGACAACGGATTCATAGCATTGAGGATGAAACTTTCAAGATCCGGGAACAACTAGATCAACTACAAGAAGTCGTCTCCGAAAGAACAGATTTGAAAGAGATGCTTAACGCCAAGCACGCAAATTTAAAATCTACTTATGATGAGGTCTCCAGCACTTCTAACGCTGAGCACCTCGGTAATAGAACCAAAATTGAGAATCTGGAGAGCGAGTTTGCTTCGATAAGAAGTGGCCTGGTTCAAACGGATACTCAAGTTAATGAGGAGCTGGAAGTCATCCGGCTGCAGTACAATCAGCTTGTCTCCGCAGCGCAAACCAGCCGTGAGTCTATGAACACACAAGTAAGCGGCATGCTCGGCTATGTGGTAGATTTCAAGTTACGAGTGCAGAGTGTGCTCGAATTTTATGAAGGATCTGTTACTCACGAAATAACGAATGATAATGACAAACAGGAATGACGTTTACAATGTTAAATGTTGATGTATTTTTTTAGATATAATAATTAACGAGGTTCTTAATGAATTAATGACAGCAAATTCTACTGGAGTCTTCCAGGAAACCAAAAAGTGATAGCGTAACTCCAAGCTCGACATTTTATATCGACTTTTGTAGAACTTTCCAGAAGTAGACCCCGACCGTTTGTGTGGCAAACGATGGAATCGATGCTCAACGAAAAAAAAAAAAAAAATTTCAAGATCGACATGCATGAAAAATTTCTGGCTCTTTATATATATATAAAGCCCTTCCCCTCTGAAATTTTTCTTACTTTTTGCCATCCCTTTGTATTTATACTTATTATTATCAAGTTCTTATTTATTATCAAACTATGGGTTCTAAAGAAAAAGCAAACGCTAAAGCTGTTGTCAAGCAACAGAAGACCATTCATAAAGCTTTGGACTTACTGCAGGATAGCGGATATGACATTGCCGCAACAATTCTTGCTTCAGCTGTGTCTCGTATTGAGCAGGGGCTTCCTGAAAATGATTACAGTGACAGCTTGACCATTGAAGGCTCTGACTCTAACGAAGACCTTGTTTTGGTTGATGACTCAAACAATCAGGTTATCCTTGTGGCGGAGTCTGATTCCGAGTCCAGCTCTGATTCTGATTCTGATTCTGATTCTGACTCTGACTCTGACTCTGACTCTGACTCTGACTCTGACTCTGACTCTGACTCTGATTCTGACTCTGACTCCGACTCTGACTCCGACTCTGACTCTGACTCTGATTCTGATTCTGATTCCAGCTCTAGTTCTGGTTCTGATTCTGATTCTGATTCCAGCTCTAGTTCTGACTCTGATTCCAGCTCTAGTTCTGACTCTGATTCCAGCTCTAGCTCTGATTCTGATTCCAGCTCTAGCTCTGATTCTGACTCTAGTTCTAGTTCTAGTTCTGGTTCTGATTCTGATTCTGACTCCAGCTCTGACTCTGATTCCAGTTCTAGCTCTGACTCTAATTCTGATTCTGATTCTGATTCTAGCTCTAATGCTAATGTCTATGAAATTGTTGCAGAATCAGATTCTTCCACCACCAGTGGCGGTGACTCTGAAGCAAATGAATTTGGAAAAAGACTTGGCCACAACTCAAAGCCTAGCAAATCTAAGCGGAGACGAGAGGAGGACAGCTCTGAGGAAGAAGTTGTTTTTGAGGTGATCCCTGAAGAGGAACACCACCACAAGAGCCACCATTCTCACCACAACAAAAAACAGAGGAAGTTCTTTTCTAGAATCGATCCTGATAGTGTTCGTTATGGTCACAAGGATCTTCAGGATAACTCATATCAGGGATCTGCTGGTACCTGGGGAGAACAGGCCAACGAGAAACTTGGAAAGGTACGTGGGAAAGATTTCACTAAGAACAAGAACAAGATGAAGAAGGGTAGCTACAGAGGTGGATCTATCACCCTTGACTCGGGAAGCTACAAGTTCACTGACTAAGTTATTGCTCGCATGTTGTGGTCACTAGGTAATGTTTTGTAAAGATAGAGAGAGAATATAGTGAACTTCCAAAACTTTCATGACTATATAGACTTGGCTCACGCATCCTTCCTCCACCATCTTTGAAGTGGCTCCAAAGATGGCATTGTAATGAGCTATAGCTATCGACAATCGAGTAAGAATGATGCCAAAGCACGCTGTCTCAAGCACCCTAGACCTGTTCAGTCTTCCTCAGCACATGGAGCCCCTTGTACTACCCAAAATCTTGAAGAGACAGCTATAGCGCTCCAAGTAGAGCTCTGGCGTATGTCATAATATTCATAGTGAAATTTTCTGACATCATGCTAGTGGCTTAGTAAGCAGAATTAAAGTTTAATCACAGTTAAATTTATATAAGCTGAAATTCGCGTATACTGGTACTGATTGTTATATAAAGATATATTGATGTCCGTCCACGGTAACGACTACAATATTTACCAACTCCCTAGGGCTGAGAGTCTATAGATTCGCTAGCATGATTCGAAAATAAGTCTGAGCAAACACCAAGTAGACTAATCAACGTTTCAGATTTTTTCCATTCGGTTTCCGAGATAAAAATGATGAATTGGGGAAGAATACTGCGACTACTATTTTTCACAGTCTTTTCTCTACATCAAGTTTTATCATCTGGATTTTACGAGGGAGCAAAAAGCTCGGTAAAGGAACTGTCTAGCTCGAATTTCAGAGCCACGCTGAAAGCTCATGGTCCAAACCAAGTTTCTCTTGTTGAGTTTTATGCACCGTGGTGCGGTCATTGCCAGAACCTAAAACCCGAGTATGAAAAAACCGCGAAAAGGTTAAAAGATCTTGTGACAGTGGCTGCCATTAACTGTGATGAAGACGAGAATAAAGCTTTTTGTCATCAATTCGATGTCAAAGGGTACCCTACGATAAAAGCGTTTACAACTGAGCTGGTGGATAAAAAACTTAAACTGAAAGATGAGACGTACTCAGGTGCCAGAAGTAGCAAGGCTTTAACTGATTATGGCTTGTCCAAAATCAAAAATAGAGTAACCTCGCTGAGCAGGAAAACTCTCGACAAATTTATGGCAGATGATTCTCATAAGGTTGTTTTATTGTCATCTAAATCTTCTAAGCAGGTTCCAGCGCTCTTTAAGGTAGTTGCCAACGAGTTCAGAAAGACCTCGTTTGCTTACGTGTCATCTTCAGAAAAACTGTGGGATGAGCTCGGGGTCCAGAACAATGGCAAATCCAGAATTGTGCTCTTTCCCTCCAAGCCTGGTCACAGCAAGGTATTGTTTGAAGGTGAGTTTGGGCGAGATGCCATAAGGGACTTTGTTAAAAGTAGCATTTTAGACCTGAACTCATCCGGATCCCAAGAATCTGCTACTGAAAAGGTAGATCTTTAAATATCTCGGACAACCTCCCTCTCTGAATGATTTGGTTTGTCTTCACTTAGTAAGTATTCTGCGAGTCTTTGGCAATTAACTCTCTAAGTAGCTCTTTGTTTTCAGTAAACTCGGAGATAAAATCAACCTCCAGATCATGTATTCGGTTCCCTAAAATCACCAGCGAATGCAAAGGAGCACCACTCTCATACTCTGACATTTCCTTCAAGGATCCTGACTTGAACTTTTGCTGCGGGGATCCGAGCCTCGAAACAGCAACACAAGGTGTATCCTCATTGTATGCATTCTCCTGTCTAAGCTCTTCAATTTCTAGCAGCTGAGAAGCTGCCACCTCAATGCTCATATAACGGGGTGGTTCATAGATCAGTCTTCCCCTGGCCAGATTCTCCATGCTCTGCTCTTTGACTTTGATGTCCAACAGCAGCAGGGTATGAAGACCAAGCTTTCTATTTTGCATAATTTTATCGTAGAAACTATCAGGTTTCCAGGTGTCAGTGAAAAAGACTAGCGAAACAGTCTGACCAAAGTTATAGAGCTGAATGCCACAAGCTCCAACCGCATTCATCACGGATGCATTGTGTATTGTCTCTGTTCTGACTCCTAGCTCGCGGGCTCTCAAAACTAGATCTGTATGGGTAGTTGCACCAAATGGATCCCCAACAACAAGAAATGCAATGTCATCCTCTGTGCCATTGGCCAGTATATCATCTGAAGCGCTTTCAACCAGCTCTCTATCTGCAAGTATCACCTCTCTGCCATAAAACTCCTCTAGTGTAGACTTGTCTGAAGCCATCAGTATGCTGGTGTAAGCCTCAAGGTATACGCGTTTGGCTTTTTTAACTATTTCCAACCCTCGGACTGTTATGTCCGTCTCATGGGAAAGACCTAGTCCTACTAGATAGAGCATTTCTGAGTTAGCAGAAAATCAGGACTTCGAAACTGGAGCTGTGGAAGACTGAGATTAGTATACTAATGGACTGTATACATGTATATGTAAATTTTTTTTTCATGAAGCGATCGATGGCCGCACCGCCGTAAAAAAGCTGTGCAAACGCTTTGTCGGTGAGAGTTCAAGATGGCTCGTAACAGAGTCTCAGCTTTGACCGTTAAATGATTAGGCCATACTTGCACGAGAGTGAGAAAAAGCACAATGCGCATAAAGGAAGCCTTGTGCAGGTGCGCCTTGTCATCCGATGCACTTCACTTTTGGTCAGCCAGCTGAGTTCGTGGTCAGAGCCCTGGAATTATTAGACTTTGGGGTCATTCTAACACTGCAAATCACATAAGCCGTATGCTGAAAACTCTGCTCAACCTATTCGAAGCAGAAATAAAAGGAGTTTTGGTTTTGAGGAAGCTGAGAATAGCTTTCTATATATAGGCTATGGCCGGACGTACAATTAATTGTTATAGATTGATCGATTATTCAAATTGATCGAGATCTGATAATATTTAATTTGCAATGACACAATCTGATAAAATTTAGTGAACTCAATGGATTGCCTGGGCCAAGACCATGCGCGGCTACTCCAACGGCTTAGTTTTCTGTTTTTTCAACTTTTCATTTCATCTTTCTCTTCCCTAAATTCTTCTTAACAAGTTTTAACAGGTCGCTATCCAGGCTGGGATGCTTTGCGTACGATAAAGTGCTGCTTCTCCAGACTTTGTTTCATCTTCCGTTTCTCACGGACATTTTCGTCTTGACATGTTTTTGAGCAGGATCTTGGAAACCTGCGCGCTAGTACTGGCTGCAGCTACCGCAGTCAGAGCCGAAGCACGCCACAAAAACAGCTGGATGTTGGCTTGTTTACAGTCAGTTGAGCAGTACAACTACAATTGTGACTCTAGTCTAGCTGGATTTTCGGGTACAATTCACTGTCTTTGCACCCTTCAACCCATGTCCGGTACATTACTGAACTGTATCAATGAGCATGCAGAATCCGCTGAATTGGACTATGAATATGGGCGTTTTCAGACCTATTGCAACAAATATGGAAACGTCCCACTCACCATTAGTGATCTCAAGGCCATGGCTTCCAATGCCACGAATTTCACAGAACCGGCCCCAGAGAATCCAGCTACCGTCCTTTATCGTCCAATTGATGTTCCATCTTCTCTGGTTGAAGCAAGGCATCGTGATTTTGGAGCATTCTACAGAAACTTGGACAATTCTCATACTTACGGCTTGTTGGTTTTGCAATACTTTGGCGTAATCCTACTTTCCCGTACCATTTTCTACTGGGGTGGTCGGATAATGCCGAGCTTGTCAGGACTCTTGGGGATTCGGTTTATGAAAATCTACAACAAGCAGATACTACTAGCTCCTTCTTCTAAACCTTTTCTCAGGTATTTCAATTTGCATCAGCAATCGCATGTCTTGATTTTAGTTGGCTATCTTATTTTGTCTACAATTGTTGTTCTTGTCAACTATGACATATACACCCCCAACAGCATTTTTCCAACCAAACAACTGCAAATTACGAGATATGTTGCTGATAGAACAGGTATTGTGGGAACTTTCGAGATACCTCTCCTCATATTATTTGCAGGGCGCAATAATATATTAATTTGGCTCACTGGCTGGCCCATGGACTTTTTTTTTGTAATGCATAAGTGGGTAAGCAGGGTCTGTGTCTGTCATATATTACTGCATGCAATTGGGTACACTGATAACATTTTGAACTATGGTATCAATAATTTCAAAGAAACTATATCTGAGCCGTATTTCCTGTTTGGCGTTGGTGCTTTTCTGGCTGGTTTGATCATTATTGTTCAATCTGCAAAGGCGCTAAGGAGAAAAGCTTATGAAACTTTCCTGATACTGCACATTGTGTTGGTGGTATTCTGGATTATTGGCGGTTACTACCATTTATACCTCTTGGAAGCTTCTGAGTTGAGCTACATCAATGCGAGCATTGTAATTTGGATTTCAGACCGGATTATGCGCTTGATTAGAATAGCCTGGAACGGTCCCTCAGTAGCAACAATGTGTCTGCATAGAGATGGCCCTCATAATCAAGTTATTGAGCTTCAGATCACTCAATCCAACAAGCTATTCTGTAAGTATCACCCTGGAAACTGGGGGTACTTATACATCAAAGACGACTCGAAGCGATTCTGGCAGTCTCATCCTTTTTCTGTGATCAAATCTGTACCTTCAAAATCTGCGGAGAAGAACTGTCAAGAACTTTGCATTTTTGCTCGGGTAAAGGGTGGCATCACAAAGAACCTCCAACAGAAAATACTTGACAGCTCAGATGGATCAGTGTCCGCGAATGTATTCCTTGAAGGCCCATATGGGAAAACACACTCTATCCAAAACTTCAACTCTGTGTTCTTGATAGCAGGTGGCTCGGGAATCTCTGGTGTTTTTCCTTATGCAGCTCAATTGAAGGAGCTCCCTGATTGTAAGCAAAGTTTAAAATTGTTATGGATAATACCATATTTTGATTCCCTGAGATGGTTTGATAACTATCTGACTTATGTTGCCGGCGATAAACGAATAGAAGTTGAAGTTTATATTACTAAGGAGCGACAAAAAACTTTTGGGACTTTCACTTCGAGCACTGCCTCTACCGACAGTGGCATGAGCAACAGTACCTTTATCTCTGGAACAGAATTAAGACCCTTGGACAAATCAGACAATCATGTTGATAATGTGAAAATACATTACGGGCGCCCTTCCTTAAAGAAAATCATGAATCAACAAGCCTCCCTTGCTTTCAAAACTCTCGCTGTGATGTCATGCGGCCCAGTGAGCATGTCCAGAGGAGTTCGGTCATCGATTCTAAAGGCAACCAACACCTCGGCAACACGAGTTGAGTATTTTGAGGAAGCATACGTATGGTGAGCGCATATTGCTGAGGGAGTTTCTTCGCATATTTATTGCTTCATTTTTCAGCTCTATCATTGGTCCATTAGTACTGGTGTCAATAGGCTGCTGTTGCAAAGTGTCCTTTGAAGAGGTGAAGCATTTGCATTCAGGCGCTATCAGACAAAAGCATCAGAATAAATTTGTAGAACTGCTTTGTCTCTCAGATATTATATCTGCGATTCCGCACAAATGATTGAATTTTAGCCCAATGTCACTATTTTTGGAAGGGGGGGGTAAAACCTCTCTTCACGAATGTGGGCATTGCATACGACCCAAGCACAAAACATAGCAGTGCGCATCTATTATGAACGATCCTTCAACCTGAAAAATAGCAGTTCACATCACAAGTGAAGTTTGCATCTCACATATAGACAGTGATTGGCTTTTCAGTGTTCCCTGCTGTCCAGCATAAAGCAGGTGTTCAACAAATTGAACTTCGCAAAAACTGCCCTGCAACATTCAGAGATATCAGACTTTCTTATTTTTTGAGTGGCCTAATCCGGTCAGAGCCTACATTATCCTAGCAGTGAATCTGCTACAGTGAGATAATGCAAACTTGGACTAGTGCACAATCTGTAAATAGTGAATTCTATCAGTAATAAGCTTTCGGAAAATTAATATCACACTTAACACAGTGACTCCAAGTAGATTGAAGTTGAGTTAAGCTCAACTTGTATTTGTAACAGACTCAACACCATGCATCAGCAAGCTAACAGAAGCATCTATAAAAGTTTTGGGTAGTGACGTACAGTCATTTTATCCAACCTGTTGTCTTTGTGCCTCCAGCTTTACGTCAGGTAGGTGGTTGTGATAATGGCATGGTTCTTTCAAAGTAAAGAGCGAGAAATATCAGTACCATTCAGTCAACGTTGGATGCGTATATTACAGAGTGCATATCAATCATGGCCATCAGTGTTGGGGTTATTATACCTTGACGATGCCCCAAGCAAATTTAATCTTCGAACCTATATAGCAGCAATGAAGAAAAAAGCTCTATATTGCTTCTCAGACGCCTTGAAATTCGCAAGAAAAGCTTGCCCCGCAGTAGAATCTATTGGAGCAAAGCTATTATTGGTGGGCATATAATAGCGCCCAATATTTTCCAGAATGTTACTCGCAAAACAACCAGACGTAGCCAGCATGACCTATGAAAATCCACCCGTGTCAGTCCTAAAGCAGGGTTATTGCATGCAAATGCAAAGAGTTTAAATGAGAGCTTGGCAGTAGGCATCGATGAAATAATGATGCAGCTAAATCAGATTGATCTACATGTTTTGGGAACGGGAAGGCGGCACTAAGTGAATTAAGCTCGAGTACCATGTCGATCGATCTGACACACTTAGCAATTTGTTCAAAGCGTTTTATGTCAATCGTCATGCATCTTCTACTCCACTCATGAAACAATCACTTCTACTACGCTGACTTAAAAATCAAAAAAAAAACTTTCCAGAACAGCCATACAAAGAGTCTCAAAAATTGCCAGTAGCCTGCAGGGCTTGATGCCCAAAAGCTTGATAGATGCATGTATATGATTAACTAGCAGCTCACTGAGTACTTCATCAATTATCTGGTCTGATAATATTGTCGGTAACCTAAAACCAGGACAAATTGTTTGAGTTTTCTCAAATAATAATGAACTGCCACAGAAATCTTTGATAAGATAATATTTCAGCAATTCGGGCATATTTGATGCCTTGGCACAGCTTTGTAATGTTCCATATGTAATGCAAGGTTTATTTTCGTCTTGGACGTCGCATCTTAATGAAAACTTCAAAAGCATTTGAAATCTGTGTATAAATAACCAGCTCCCATCCTTCCAACCTGGACTTCCACCGGTTTTGTTGAAAGCTTCTCTAGACAAAATGCAATATCTCGGCATTGTCACGTTTGCGATACTCCACATCTTTCCGTCTTGCCTTGCCAGTAGTGAGACTTCCTGGACTCAAAGCTGTGTGAAAGTTATTCAAGACTACACTTTTCAGTGCGGTGACAATAGCGAAAAAGACAAGGAAAATTCAAAAGGAGTATCAGAGTCTGTTCTTAAATGTATTTGTTCTTATCCCCCTATGGAAGGGACAATCGTTAACTGCTTCAATTCATTCGCTGCAAAGGATGAGGTTGATTTTGAGTACGACTTTTTTGTAGAGTACTGTGGGGAAAAAGCAATGGTGAATGTCACCGTTCCCGAGCTAAAAGCAACTTATGCCAATGCTACCATGCATATTGTGTCTCCTCCCAGTGCCAAAAATAATATTTTGTACAATCCCATTGAACTACCTGAAGCAGAAATCAAAAGCTATCACCACGACATGCTCGTTTTCGAGAAAAATTTTGTGGATTCCGAGTATTACGGAGCGGGTATCTTGGCCTACTTTGGTGTCATTCTTTTATTTCAGGCCATGCTCTACTGGGGACTTCGTCTGATTCCCAAATTCTTAGCGAAATTCAGCAACAGGCTTGCAAGAGGATTTAACAGAAGGATGTTGATTGCTCCAAGCTCCAAATGGGCTTCTATGCTATTCAATATTCATCAACAATCCCAGGTATACATTGTGGCCGGGTTTGTGATACTTGCGGTAGTGCTTAACATTGTTGGGTATAACGTTTACATTCCTAATACGGTTTTTCCCACCAAAGGAGCTCAGATAGCAAGGTATGTGGCGGACAGAACTGGTATTATAGGAACTTGCGAAATTCCTTTGTTGATTCTGTTTGCTGGCAGAAACAATCTACTCATTGCACTGACTGGGTGGTCTATGGACAAGTTCTTCTTGATGCACAAATGGATCAGTAGGTTGTGTGTGATCCATATCATTGTTCACGCAGCTGCTTTCACCAATTATTATTTGCTGAATGATATGTATGATGAAGCCTTGAAAAAGGCATACTTTAAAAGTGGAATAGTCGCTCTTTGTGCGGGAGGAGTCATTTTGTTTCAAGCAGCAAGATACTTTAGACAAACTGCGTACGAGACGTTCCTAGTTATCCACATTGTGTTGGTTATCATATGGGTAGTTGGAGGGTACTATCATTTGCAGTTGATTGAAGCTCCTGAACTGAAGTATATTCAAGCAGCTTTTGCTCTTTGGGCCTTTGACAGGCTTGCACGTTTTGTCAAAATGGCTATCAACGGTGTGTCTCCCGTAAGATTATCGATCCACACTGATGGACCCAATAGCCAAGTGATTAAGTTCCAGTTGAGCAACTGCAATAGAAAGTTTTTCAAATATCAAGCCGGTCATTGGGGTTATGTGTACATCAAAGATGCAAAACGATTTTGGCAATCCCATCCTTTCTCAGTTATCGAAGCTGTGCCTTCTAGCGAGTTCATCAGAGACGAGAAGCCCAAAGGAGATACAACGCACAAGGATTTTGTCCTAGTTGCAAGAGTCAAAGGTGGTCTTACTAGAGCACTAGAGCGCAGACTAGCCAACACTCCCAGCGAAGTTTTGGATACCAGTATAGTCATGGAGGGACCTTACGGAACCTTTCAGCCTACTGACTCTTTCAGCTCTGTTCTTTTGATAGCCGGGGGTGTCGGAATTCTTGGTCTTTACCCGTATGCATCAATGTTACGAAGCCAACCCTATAGCCATCAAAATGTCACCTTGGTTTGGATAATTTCACATGCTGACTCAATGCAATGGTTTGAAGACCACCTCAACTATCTGATGAGCGACTCGCGGATCAGTATCAAAATCTTTGTGACAAAAGACAGCGTGCCACCGACTGAAACCTCCAAAATCTCCGACTCCGATGGCTCTAATAACTCAAAGAACTGCATCAAGGTTTGTGAAGAGGGTGGTGTTGTCTACGGGTATCCATCATTGAAGAATATTATAGGTTATCAGACTGAAGCTGCTACTGGCCGCATAGCGGTCTTCACTTGTGGACCTCTTTCACTTTCTAAAAGTGTGCGCCAAACACTTGTTAGTGTCATGGAGGAAAATCCACATACCGAGATCGAGTTATTCAACGAGGCCTTTTCCTGGTAAGCTTTGCCAAATTTCAATTCTTTTGATACAAAGAGCAAGTAATCACTTTAAGTCGTAGGTATAGGTAAATCCAACATATAATAAGATTCAGAGCTTTTTTATCTGCTTCCGAGTTGGCAAATTATCGGAGCGAAGTCTGAGAATGCATGAATCCTCCTTATATACTCAGTACATAGAACTGAGGATTCCTGATACAAAACGCGAGCTGACCTAGTTTGTTTTCGCCATACCTGAAATGTAGTGTAATTGTATCAAATTTGAGTCCACGGTGATGGTTTCATTCCGCTTTGAGTTGATCACAGATTTGTGCACACGAATTACATGTTAGAAGGCCAAACTCGAGAAGCATAGTGAGCGATCTATACAGCTTATGGAGCATTCAACCGCTTTTCTATAAAGAATGCTTATGGATTATTCTGCACCAACTAGCTTCAACCAACAAATATATGCATGTCCATGCCAAGCGTTACTTTGCTGATAACAGGCGATGGCATTTGTGCTGCCGGCCGGTCGGTGATCTCCATCGATCAAGCAATTAATATTTTGACGGCCCGCGCATCGGCTTGCCAGCTTGAAAAATGATATTGTACACCTAGTTCAATTCATATAACAACCAAGTGCCCTTTGCTTGGAGTTGCTGAGAGCTACCTAATACCTTTCAAGACTATCAGGAAAGGTTGAGAAATGAGTGGGGTCCTTTCCAAGGTCAAGAAGACCTTTGAGTCTGGTGCCGAGTTTTACCGCTCTCATAGTGTAAATCGTCGTCACAGAACAAATTCTGAAGAAAGAGGCATTGCTGAAAGTGAGGTCAATTCACAGGCTTCAGGCATGGAATCCCCAAACTCGAAAGGTGATGAGGATTCCCGTAACGAAGTAACAGGGTCGGATGATGAGGACTCAATTGACGAAGCGGATGAATATATAGCTCCATATCGTGGGGAAGCTCATGCCGCGCAGGCAAGTAGACCTCAAGCTGAAAGAACTGTGTCTCATAATAGAGTTCTGGACTACAAGGATGCAGACTCCATTATTGGGGGTCAAGAAGTGGAGCCAATAACTACAAACCTTTCATTACATCATAAGCCTCAAGACAATAAACCTGCATCAGTACACGATGACAAGGAGACCAAGCTGTTTGGATTTTCTTTACCGTTCAGTAACCCATTGGCTAATTTTGACTTTCCTCAAAGCCCAAAACTTCTCATCTCGAAGGCTCAGATACTTACCTCCATATTTTCTAGTGAGGACGAGCGGTCTACGAGCTCTAACAAAACTAGAGGATCTAGTCCGACAAGATATGGAAGCATGAGCAGCCAAGACAATCTGGAGATGCTAGCTGCAATGTCGACGAAGGAAGAGGATGAGCTATTTAGCTCTTTCAAGCAAATGGACAACACTAGAGCCAGGGCAATAAAAAGTTTTCTGGCAAAAAAATTGAACATCGAAATGCTTAACCCTTTGTCGCCCACCAGAAAGCCTGAAATACCAAACATTGAGGGAGACATAGTGATTTTGGGTGGCTATAGAGGAAGCATATTAAGAGACACCAAAACTGGGCGAAGAGTTTGGATCCCTATCAAAGTTGGTTTGAATATACGCAAGATTGACCTAACTGTAGGACTGCACGACATTGATGAAATTGAAATGGAGCAAAAGCATATTCATCCTGACGGAATGCTGAAAAATGTTGGACCCGTCGATGTCTCGCGGAATCTTATAAGAGTGCTAAATGCTTTGCCGAACTGCAAAGTTCACGAGTTCGGTTATGATTGGAGACTTAGTTGCGATCTTAATAGCAAGAAACTCAAAAAATTCCTGGAAAATCTTACCAAAGATGGTCGCAAAAAGCCTATAGTTATAGCTCATTCTATGGGGGGGTTGGTAGCTCATCATGCAATGCAAAAGGATCCCTCCTTGTTCAGAGGACTGCTCTATTGTGGAGTCCCATATGCATGTCCAAATATTCTAGGGCCTCTCCGGTACGGTGATGCGGTACTTTTGAGCTCCAAGGTTCTTACCGCCAAAGTGAACTTTTTGATGAGAAGTAGCTTCGTATTTATTCCCAGAGATGGAAGGTGTTATGTGGACAGGTTCGACCCTTCAAAAAAGTACGATCTGGACTATTTTGATCCTCAAACCTGGATTGACTATAATCTTAGTCCCTGCGTTTCTAAGAATCCAGCTTTCAGAGCAACTCAATGTGGAACAATTGCGCCTGTAACTTCGGTAAGCTCGCTACCGCCTCCAAAGGGCGTGGATGTTTTAGCTTCAGACATGCCTGACATGGGTCAACGCGGTAGCAAGGCACTCTCGCGTAGCGGTACGCTTCTGGAAGCTTCTTCCCCGATACCCTTCAATGATGCTGTTGAATATCTCACACGAACCCTGAAACGTACCCGAAAATTTTGGGATGAAATGGAATATGACCCAACGAAACAATATCCTCCTTTGGCTATTCTATATGGATGCGCTATCCCTACTGTAAAAGGCGCCAAAGTTGACGGACTTGAAGGGCTCCGAGAAGGAGACCACAGTGATTTGTATTGCGGTGCGGGTGATGGCGTTGTATATAGAGGTCTTCTTATGCCAGAAAAGCTTGCCAACTTTGAGGTCGCAGCAAAAATACCTTCTGAGTGCGGGCACGTCTCGTTATTAACAGATATTCCAGCCGTTTTCAAAGGACTGCAGGCGATACTGGATAAGGAAAAACAAAGAGAAGAGGAAACTGAAGGGAAGTGAGGCATGAAGCGGAACTTTTTTCACTACTCCTCGGTTTGATATAGTATCTTAATCCATAGACTGCAGCTAATGCACTGTACATAGATCTCATCCGCATTGCCATTGTTCATCAAGTCTGTTTCAGTCACCGTGTAAGTTCCTCCACACCGACAGCTTTTCCACCAGCTCATGTCAGTCTCAGTGTCAGAATTCTGGCTCATATCATCCAAATCAACAACCTCGCTTGTATCTACATTGATAAACGGATCAGACTGAATTTTCAAGTCGTACTGCTGTTTTAACTTTGGATCTGACAGCACGGCATATGCTTCTCTCACGTCTTCAACGGTCCAGGGGACACTGCTGACATTTTTTACCGCTTGTTTATCCGGGTGCACCTGAAGCAAAGCCGTCCGGTAAGCTTTTCTGATATCATCCTCGGTCACGCTTTTCTTATTCTGGGATTCCAGTCCCAGTATCAAGTAGTTATCCTTCATAGAGTTTATAGTTCTCGGTCTCTATCAAGTATTCTTAATAAATTTCAGCCAGATCAAAGCGATCAAACTTAAGTATGCGTGCGGCTTTAGCTCACCGACTAACTTCTAAATGCTGAAAGCACAGGATTTTGCTGTGCGTTAGAAATTATCTAATCTTGCTTATTTTCAGCCGACAAAGTGAAAAAAAAAAATTTTTGTCGATACCAGCTGGTTGATATGCATAACAAGAATTAAGCTGGTACTCAAAAACTTTTTCTCAGAAGTTATAAGTAATAGATCAAGGCTTTGGGTAAACATTGCGACTGTTTGAGTCTTCTCTCTTTTATCAATCATGGCCAAGGATACTTCGAAATCAAGCTTGGCCGAAGGCTACACGGTCTCTACTGTCAAGGATTATTCTTTACCTATTGGCAGTTTTCCAGGCATAAAGATCCCACGCCATTCGAAATTTAACGTATATAAGTCAAAAAACGGTCAAACGCTTGTTCACGGAGAGTCTAAGACCGTTGAGTATGAGGGTGTCACTGAGGATGATCAGAACGAGTTCTGTTTGGCAGTATATGATCCCCTGAAAAAGTCTGTGGAGTTAATCAAGGCCCCATATATTTCAGTTAGCAGCATTGTGAAGTCTAAGAAGAGATTAAGAGGCCCTGATATTAAGCAAGCCAACGTTAAGAACTTGGTTCAAAGAAATACTCTGGGAGAAGCATTTGGTACCAAGAAAGCTAAAAAGGCTATTACCAGTCAAGAAAAGAATCGTATTGATGCTGAACTACTTGAAAGCATGGAGAGTGCAATTATAGAAAATGTGCGGGAAACAACAGGAAATCTACCTACTCAGGAAGAGACCAGAGCTACTCTCTCCGAGGATAGGCCTATTCCTCCCTATTACTTGGAAGCCACAGAAGTTGAAAACATCTACCCTATCAGTGGATTCATTAATGAAGCTGCTCTCGAATTTATCAATGTTGAAGATATTTTGAGTGCTACCAGCATAGAATCCAAGATGTCCTTTTTACCTTCAAAGAAGTCAGCATATTTATCTTACATTCTTGAGAGACTTGACGTCTCCAATCTCCCCGAAGAGAGTTTACGAGAAACGCTCAAGATTGTGTATTATACCTCATTGCTACAAGGCCTCTATGACAACAAAAGATTAACAAAGAAATCCGCTTTGATGGAGAAACTGGGACCTGTATCAGAGTCGCTCATAAACGGTCTGCTCAAGAGATTTGCTGTTACGCGGCCTGGCGAGTTTAATAAGTCTAAGGATAAGAGTTACACCATCGACCCTGCCCACGAAACAAAGCTGCTGTGTTACTTAGTTGTGTTATTTTTGACTATCAGCAATTTCACTATCCCCTTGCCTAATTTAGCCCAGGAGCTGTCTCTCAAGCAAAGCGTGTTTGCAGATATAGCGAGGGCGGTCGGTTGCACAGTTAAAGATGCGAATGGAGGTGAAGCTGAAGCTCTAGGATTGCCCTCTTCAACAAAAATTGCAAAGCTTACAGCTCCTCTACGTCTGCCAGAAGTAGTCAGACGAAGAAGGCGTTAGGCCAACTTTATCTTGTAGATTCATATACAGTACTACTTTCCAGCATGCCTTTAAGAAGTTCATATTGTCGAGAGCATTATGTAATATTTTTTTTCAAATCTTTGAGAAAGCAGATCTCACGAGTTCTGCTTGCAAGCTATATATATATATATATATAGCCGCCCTTTAATTCAAACCCCACGCGTAACACACAATCAATTGATTGAGATAATTATGTCGGAAGGTGAAGAGCTGGAACAGAATGACGGCTCTATGGAGAAACTACAAGAGCTTTACAAAGAGTTTTTGACGGAGGATGATAAATTTTGTAAGTTAGCTTGAGTTTGATCCTTTTTTTCACGCATAGTTGTAGCATCTAACTAGGTTTAAAAGTCAAGTACTCCACAGAGTTCAAAGCTCCGCAATTAGCGAAGCTGCGTGCCGTGGCAAAGGGAATTGATAGATTTTGGTCATCTGCTATACAAGGTTCTGAACTTTTGGACGACTTCCTTGCACTAGATGACTTCGAGTTACTGGACAGCATTCAAGATATTAATTTAGAGTACAAGTTTGACGACACTGATCTGAGCAAATACAGCTTTACAATCACGTTTGAATTCAAGGAAAATGATTTTTTGGATGATAGCTCTTTGAAGATTTCTAAAACCTTCAATGCTGAAAAAGACAAGGAGAATGGAGATATCTTGACAAAATCAGAACCTGTTGCCATTAAGTGGAAAAAGGGCAAAGACTTGACAAAACTGAAAAAAAATGGTGAGATTAGCTTTTTCTCCTGGTTTAACTATTCTGGGACAGGTCCTGGTGATTTTAAGGGAGGTAACGAGATTGCTTTGACTTTTTCGGACGAGGTAATACCACTGGCCCTGTCATTTTTTATCAAATTCACCAGCAACAATCTGGAAATAGAGAGTGAATTTGATGTGAGTACCAGTGGAACCGACGGCGTTAGCGACTCTGACAAAGATGAGGGTGCAAGTGATATCGATGATGAGAATGACGAGAAGGAACAACCAAGTAAAAAAAGGGCTAAAACAAGTATTGCTTGAGCTAATCTTGAAAAACTCTTGTCTTCATTTATATATATTTTATAGATATATATATATATCTTATAACTTATAATTCATTATATATCTTTCTTTTCATCTGCTTCCCAGAAGGCTTCAGTCTTCTATTTCTAAGTCATCGTCCTCCAGCTCGACATCCCTGTCATAATCTTCGCTTCTCAAAATGTCATTTTCTTCATCAGCCACGTCAATTGGACTGTAGTTGTTATATCCTCGGGCAAATGAAGATCTTGTTGTGTATCGGTTCTTTGAAAATCGCTCCTTAATCCGCGAAGCAGCTGCACGGATCACAGAGGGGAGGAGCGAAACAGCAGCAACCAGGCCACTGATAGCAATAACAACGTATTGTATGACAATGTTTTTGTCATCGTACTCCTCGCCCAGCCTGATTTGTCCATAACGCCTAGAATAGTGATCCCATACAATGAAAAACACAACTGCAGACATTCCAATCGGCAGCATGATGACCACAAAAAGGCCAAACCCTCGCAGTCCCTTCTTTCTTTGATTGAATTTGTCCTCCATGCCTGGGCAAGGGCGACTTTCAACTTTGTCGTATTCATTGCCCCCCGAGCATGTTGAGATTGGTACCTTTCTATACCCAGTGGGGATCCAATATCCAATAGTTCCAGGCATTTCAGAGCAAACAAGACTATGATCTGGAGGTGAGTATCCAGGCACCAACTGGCAAGTACCATCTGCAGCTCTCACGTAATTAAAGTCACACTCGTAGTCTTCCCGAGTACAAGTACAGTTTTTAAGAACTTCATGTGGCTTTCCAATACGATCAATGTATTCCTTACCAACAAAGCAGTTTCTGCCTGGTATTTTGCGGTGGTAAGTTGCTTGATGGCCAAAAAGACACCCATCGCTTCCAGGATGTTGAGGAGTCCAAAGCTCAAAGTCGTCGTTTTGAGAGTTCCCGCTATCCACTACGCACTTTCTCTTGGTGAGACCACTGAAATCAATGCTCAAGGTCAAAGACTTCGCGGTGTGTACAGCAGCCAATCTACCCATTATTAGAAATGTTCGTGACATATCCGAGGGAATAGTGGCAAGATCTTGAACAGTAACTCTCTCACTGCTAAATTTGTAGCTTTCCCACTTACGTCCCTCGTCAAAGGAATAATACAAAGTGTCCGTAGGGTTCACCGCGTCAACAATGACGACGATACCACCAGAGTCCCCAAATTCCCACATATATGCTCCCTTCTTGATTTCCATCCATGAAACACCACCATCGCGAGTCATATATGTGTTTGCACCAGCCTTGTTACCATAGCCAATATACTCACCAACGTTTCCTGTACCAATCATAAGACCAATAGCACTCTGAGAAGACAAGGTATCTCTGTAGTCGTCACGCTCCGTGAAGCCATGCAAATTGAGCGAACACTTTTCTAATGAGCCGGAGCACTCCTTAGCTCCCTGTGGGGGAGTGAGATAAGACCATTTAGACCCATCGTTAAACGTAATCTGTGTCTTGATTCGTTTTTCCTCGGAGTTTCCAGCTTTTTCACGATTGACTACTGTGTTGGTGATGGCCACGCCCTCTAATCCAAAAACTCTCTCAAAGTCAACATATCCAGTTTGGCTTCTGCTGACCCCGTCAATAGATAGGACATAATCAGTTCCATTCGAATTGGACTTCAACAGCGCACCAAATTCTCCACCAGGTCGAGTATTTTCAGTTACATGCAAAAATACGCTCTTGGTCTTGGATTGGAGAACAGTGTAGGCAGTTTGATGATCAACCTTCAAGTTATTGGGAAATCTAGCAGCTGCAAAAGTAGTCCCATCAATGGTAACATGAGCTTCCAGCTCTTTGGTATGGTCATCAGCCTCTCTGATCGTGGCCACAATAAGGTAGTCGTTTTCCAAAGCAAAGCCAACAATATTGTCAAAGGGAACTTCATAATTGTTGAAATAGTTTGTGGATGTTTGCAATTGGAGCCTACCATCTTTGTAAACAGAGCAGAATATCAGAGAGTCAGGAGTGGGCTTGATTAACCCGTCAACAAACGTACACACACGAGAGTGCTTCACCAGCTCTCTCCATTTCCTGCCAGCATCCTCAGAATAAAAACTTTCAATTACACAGTTAGGCGAGAAGGGATTACTGCATTCAGCCTGACCCGTGAAAATCACTCGTTTAGAATCCTTAGGATCAAAGTTCAAAAAAGGCACCAGCGTGATACCAGTTGGCATAGTGACCTGATCAAAATTTTTGGCTCGGTCCTCAGAAACATAAAGTTTTCCAGAGGCAGTTGTCAGGTATACAACACTGGAAAAATACTTATTCAAGTAAATCTCTACCACAGACTCTCCTTGCAAGACTTGACTCCAGCTCTTGCCTTGATTGTGGCTAATATAAATTTCATGATTGGTGGTACTCAATAAAATAGTTTCGTCGTCGGGGTCTCTGACATCACCTTTCAAGTAATAGTATCGAGAAATCATTCCATCGAAATCTGTTTGAGCAACAGCAATTCCATCAACCTTCGAGCCAGGAGTACTTTCCTCTCCACAAATTAGAGAGACTTTGTCGAGAAGATTCAATGCCTTTTCGCCCATGGTGCAAGTATCGCCTGGGATAAGTCTATAGCCTGAAGGTCTCTCATACTTGCTGCCCTTGGTACACTCGCTCAGTTTTTGCGCGTACTCGGGAGTTGGAATACACCTACTATTGTCGAGATAAAAGTCAGCATCACACTCGTAGTCTTCCTCAGCACAATCACAGTTCTCATCTATTGGAACATGCTCATGATAAACGTCTCCAACATAACACTCTGCAGACTCCTTTTTCCTCCAAAAGTACTGCTTATGACCCATAAGACAGTTGGGTTGTCCAGCAATATTATATCTAGCATACCACTTCTCAAAGTCCTCTGGATTTTCCTCATTCTCCTTCACCGGGGAACACTGGCGAGAGAAGATATCACTAAAGTCGATTGAAGCCAGAGAAACCTCTTCGCCACTCTCAGAAAGTCCGATAAGAATGAAATGAAGGGAGGTGGAATCTGGTGTGGTAAAAAGTAGTCTAGGTTGAATGCTTGCCGGCAAGTCCACCGAAGACCAGCTTTTGCCTCTATTGGAAGAGTAAGTGAGTTTATTAGTAGTACTCTTATCCGAAATTGAAACGATTAAGTTGCCTTGATCACCAAACTCATACAGCTGTGCATCATTTTGAGATTTTCGCCACGATTTCCCTGTGTCATCCGAGACGTAGAGGTCGCCTTCGGTGAAATCTTTCAACTTGTCACCCAAGTTACCAATAGCAGCAATGATTCCTGGTGCTGGGCTAGAAAATACTTTACCAATATTGTGGTGGTCAACCACATTGTGAAGATTTAAGCTGCACTCCTCGTCTCCTTTACATTTGTCGGTGCTTTGAACTTGGATAAAATTCCAGCTTCGGCCGTCATCGTAAGAGATTTTACTGCGGATCTTGTCGTCGTTAACAACATTTGCAATCAGAACCCCCTCAATAGAATCAATTTTCTCGATATCGGCCATGCCTTCAGGTGTCCGGTTGAGATTTGCCAGTCTTTTAGTAAAAAATGAACCATCAGAGTTACTGGTGTACAGAGTTCCAGTCTCCGCGAGAAAATTGTCCTTTCGTACGCCAACGGCAACATGTAGCGAGTGTGCACTAGACTCTAAGACTGTGTATGAATTCTCACTCAAAGGCTCGGTGTCTGGAAAAATAGCCTTTTTCCATGACACCAGGTCAGTAGAAACGATCAAGTTAATGTGCTCAATGGCCCCTTCTTCCTTTCTAGTGGCAGCAACAAAAAACTTATTGACCACGCCCATCTCTAGTGCATTCTCAACTTTCTTGTCCCCAATTTTGACAATCTCAAAGCTAGAGAAAAGGTCTGGGGAAGTCACCAAATTATAATCGCCCTCTGGGTTTCCGGATACAGCAAGGCAAACCACGGTATTCGAGTCAGCATTCCCTAAGTTGAATTGCTTAGAACCTCTCCCAAACAAGCATTTCACAAGTTTCAAGTTTTTGTTAGAAGGGAGCTTAGGAACAGACTTGAAATTATTATCGGTATAGAAAATCTTGTGCTCGCAAACTCCATTTCCGGAGCACTCCTCTCCCGAGGCTATGACCATATCATTGTTATCAGCATGAAATGACAGGCTGGAGTAGTCCCTGAGTTGCGTAGCTGGTGTCTTGAATTCCCTCCAGGTTTTGCCTCTGTCCTCGGTGGCAAAATGAGAGTCACTCGAAGTGATAACGTATGCTCGAGTGGGATCAAACTGATGTTCAATTAGCCTGATTATAGGTTCATGTTTTGGTAGTTCAACCTGACTCCACGTAACTCCGTCGTCTTCGGATCTATCCAGTCGTTTTCCTTCCTCCGATAAATACAAAAATACAGGACTGTCTGTAAAGTAAATGAAACCTTCCAGCTCATGACCAAACTTGTTGAGTGTTACCTTTGGATCGTACCCAAACACTGAAAGGGCCAACCATGACAGTACAATCGCCCTTAAAGGCCACATGGTGTTTCGCTACAAAAGTAGAAAAGTATCAATGACCCTTTGATGCTTGAATGTTGATAAACAGTGGTTCTACAAGTATAAAGCAGGTTAAGCGATATGAAATTTCAAGGTTGACCAATTATTCTGTGTGTGCGTGTATAAATGCAGCTGCGAGAATCTCGATAAATCGATATATACGTATATGCGTGCTTTGGAGATCGATAGACCTTGAGGTTTACAATTCTATTTGCTGTCCACTAAATACATTGATTTGGTTCAGCTGAGTTGAGCCCTTTTTGTTCCGGAAGCCACATAAATATACATTGATATAATTATTTTTTTGCAGCCACCACTGTTGGGTGTGGCTAACGTTATTTATTTGAAGCTCCATCCTTGAAAAAGGGTTTTGCTTCTTGATTTATTTTGGGGGCGTACTCACCATGCCTGGAAATCTGAATTTGAAGAAGTCATGGCACCCAGCTCTTCTGAAAAACCAGAAAGTGGTCTGGGAAAAGGAGCAGGAGGCAATAGAGGAGCGCAAGAAAATTGCTGAAAGAGAGAATGAGATACGGAAGGAGCGGGAAAGAAACGAGCTTCTTGCTATGGAAGATGCCTCTAAAGGACGTGTGAGGCAACGAAAGCTGGACTGGATGTACTCAGAGGCCAACAGTGGTGGAGCTTCGTCCGGTGAGTTAGGTGCCACAGCTGCGGAAGAATATCTGCTGGGGAAGAAAAAGATTGATTTCCGTAAAGTTACTGATCATGAACAAGAAGTTGCAAGGATGAGAAAAGGAGGTGACGCCGATAGATTTAAGCTAGAGGACAAGCCTTTACTAGTACCTGAAAAGGACGAAATGTTGAAGAGCTCACAAGACCCTATGGTAGAAATGAAGAAGCGCCAGCTTGCAAGTATGCAGAGGTCTTCAGCTGACAGGGAGCTATCTGTGAGAGATCAATCTAGTAGGAGTAGAGAAAGCTCTCGCCGCAGCAGGAATCATGAAAGGAGATCAATATCTCCCGAGAGTCGCTCCAGCTCTCATAGAAGTTCACACTCAACTTCCAGTAGCCATTCTCATCGAAGTCATTCGCACCGTCAGCGCTCAAGTTCTGACCGTTATCACAAAAGGGATTATTCCCCCGGTAGAAGAGAAAGAAGAGATTATGACAGTAGCTATGATAGGCATAGGAGTGGAGATGGACTAAATCATAGAGATACTGGAAATGACAGAGAAAGCAAGCTTAGAGCAATGCAAGAAGAAGCCATACTGTTGAAACAGAAAAGAGATCAGAGAATCAACGATGTAAAAGCAGAAGAGGACTATATGCGGTCTCAAGATGAGGCCTCGCGAGCAAATTCCAGATCTCTCGGAGGCTCCAGTCAGTTTATTAGAAGCAGGAATGTTTTGGACGAGCCTGTTCGCAGGTAATTGTAACGAAGTAATGAAATTAATGAACTCCTCTGAATGATGAGTTTGTATATAATTGCAATGACAAATAATGCAAGGATGGCTTTAAAATTAGTTTCTTTTCTTTGTGTTCTAGAAGCAATGCCTTCGTGGGCCTGTTATTCCTGACAGTGAAAGGCTCGCTCTGATGATCCTTATTGAACATTTGTTCTCGACATCCAGAAATCCACCCAGAGCAGTAGACACATTTGAAAGATCATTGGCCCATGTTCTGAGCCAGCTTTGGTTTCCCTCGGTTTTCAGGACGTCGATTGGAATAGCTTGACCAGATGTGCCCAAAAACTGTTTCATGGCCCTGTCAATAATCAAACGGAAAGTCATTGCGTCGTAAGTCTCATTGACCTCAGCATTGGCCTCAGCAACTCTTAAAGAGATTAGTTAGTACGAACAATACTTCAAGAAGAAAGCAAGCTTTCAGCCTTACAATTCTATTTGCAGATATGCCCAGTCCGGGTCATTTATTGCGAGTGTCGTTGGCATTTCATGCTTAATGATCCCAATGAGTGACTTGGAGCTTCAAGCCATGAACTCTAGATTTTTGCTACCTCGATATATAGCGCTAGCGATAAAAATCTTAAATTACATAATCCGAGGGGGGAAAAAAAATTAAATAATATATTAGGCGCAAATATATATATAAAAACTTGGGCAAATTATCAAAATCATGTACTTCATTTCAGAGTAAAAGGTAAAGGTAACGGCAATGAATCTATCGTTCCTTGAGCAGCTTGTTTCTCTTTTCTCTTTTCTTGATTCTGGCCACTTTTTTGGCATGCATTTTGGTTGCCAGAGCTTCGTACCGTTGCTTCTCTTCTTTAGCCGCTCTGCGATCTTTAAGCGCTTGTATTCTAGCCTTCTGAGCATCTTCCTTCTCCTGCTTGAGCTCTCTTTCTTTAGCTTTGGCTGCATTGGCTGCTATCCGTTGTTGTTGCTTCTGGTCCCATGACTTTTTGGGAACACCGATAGCTCTGGTTCTCAGAGGTGACTTCACATCTTTCCAGTCTTTGCCATTAACTCGATGCAGTTTTGTGGCAGACTCCTTGTTCTGTTCAGTTTGTGTTCCCGTAGACACAGGTATAGCTGGACTCTCGGGGCTAGACTTGGTCAGTCCGGCTTTCTTGAGTAGAGAAGACAACATTGTGTTTATTAAGTGTGGTGTATATAAGAATGATATATCAAAAATGTTTGGGAAAAAAAAAATCTTGATCTTTCCGAAATCAGTAGGCCTTTCAGCCGCGCACTCATAGTAGTAGTATATCTCCTATAGACCGACGGTACCGTCACTTAGATCTATAAATGAATTAAAGCCTAACTGACTTCAATTGAAATCTCCATGAACCTGAAGCGCCTGGAGACTAAGGCAACGTGAAACAGAAATTGCGAGCTATGAGACTTCATCAATGCTAAACCTGATGCAAAAAAATTTCTAAAATATCTAGCAACCTTTTGGGAGTCTGGGACAGACTGCTGTGCTTTTGAGCGATGCAATATGAAGGAATGAGCCTGCGTACCTATATCTATGGAATGGAGACAAGCTTGAGAATTGATTCATGCCAGAATAGTGTTAAAGGCGAGTAGATATGTGCAAATATGCGCTGCTCTAACACGTTGAGCGAAATCGTGTGTGGTTCTTCGGAGGGGGAATGTGCTGATGCTTGCGTGCCTGTGTGTCTCTCAACACTTAGCTCGTACCATCACGCACAAGCTTCAATGGGTAACTAGAGGACTTCTCTCTTCAGAAATCTCCCAAAAATAGCAGTGGCCGGGCAGCCTCTATATTTGGTAAGCCTTTTCCGAGCGTGGCACAAATTAGTTCTCCATTCAACATCAAAGCTATCTAAACCTAATACCTGTGACATTCAATATGTGCGCACAGGCTATGCGTCCAGGATATGTGTCTAGGTTATGCGTCCGTGCCTGTATGTGCGTGTGTTTCTTATGCTGTACTTGTTGTGAAACCTACCTTGCATGTTTCTTGTCAGTTCTTGAACTTAATGCTTGCTGTAATTGGCTGGCTTCCTAGCTGTCAGTTTCTGGCTGCGACTTTTGTCTGGGAATCTAGCAGAAACATGGGGCTGCGGCTTTTACCACAACTTCATTCGAATAGAGTGGTACAGCTTATTTTTTTTTTCAGCTGAAACTAACAGATTGGGCTGTGTTTCTTTCTAGTAATACTGCTATTAGGAGAGTGAAGCAAAGCCTTCGCTGAACGCTGCCCTAAAAAAAACTCAGAAGTGCAATCTGCAGTGTGCAACTAATTGTTTTTGCAGAAGCTGAGGCCGTCTTTTTCGCTCCCCGGGCTAAAGATTGTGCGTTTTTTCGTTGCTTTACCTGACCATCTATGGAATAGTATTTTTTGATTCTATTTTGCCTGGAATTTCCTTTTCCCCCCGTCCTTATTTTTCAAGCTGTTCAGTATAGCCGGCACAGATACTCCGGTCAGTTGTATCTTACTATCAGCAGGCTGGCAATGTTTTGAGTTAAAGGTAAACAAGATGGAATTTTGTTTTTGATCACGTTAATGTCTCTGATTTTGCAGAGCATAGTACGTAAGTACACTAGGCGCTGCGTAGACAGCATATAGTTGGGAAAATAGCATTTAGGGTTTTATTTTCAGGGAAGGCAGCGAGTACATGTATGCTCTCTAAAAATAGAGTCCATTATCTCGTTTGTTAAGCAAGTGGATCAAGAGCACCTTGAGCCTTTCTCGCATAAACTTACTTTTGAGGCTATCTTGGGTTCAGTGGAAGGAAGGAGAAGAAAAAACACCCTGCAGCTTGAAAACTGTAAAAGTGAAAAGCCTTGGAGTTAAGAACAAAAAAAGGGGGAGGAGAGATGCAGACTTGAACGACCACTCAAAGTTTGAACTTTGACTCAAGGGTTGTACAAAATTTTCTGCTCTGCTTTCAAGAGTATAGGCGTAAAATTATGAAGGTTTTTTGTTCTGTTTTACGCCTTATAATAGGGTTAATTTTTTTGACTCCTTCTTTAGCCTGGGGAGACCCGTTGTGGTTGGCTGTATAACTAAGCGAGGCTCGCCAAATGGAAACCTTAAGCTAAACTGTATTGGCTTGGCTCGAAATCAGCAGTGCCTTTTCTTGTCTATCTCAATGTTGATGAGGAGTGTTATTCAGTGAGCTTCAAGGGTGTGTCTCTGTGTGTGGCTTAATCTTTATTCTTTTCTCTTTTGCTTTGATTTTTTGCGTCGGGATTTAAGAAGTTTTGCTCCTGAGGTTTGTAAAAGCGGGCTGTGAGGAAGGATGTTTCTTAGACCCTGTATTATCAACTTTGCATGAAAGAAAAAAAAACCTAATAAATGGCTTTTCCATTTTACTTTTTTGTTATTTCTTATTCTCCTTACTTTACGGTTTTTCTGGGGCAGCAAGGAAGAAAAGTTACGGGTCTGGAAGCAGCAGGCTGATGTGTGATTTATTTTGGGAATAAAAATAATAATAGTAATATCACTGTACTTGAACTCAGTCTGTGTGTGGCCTTTTCTTTTTCATGGGGTGGTCATACTATCTGCTGGGAACCACGAGGCGGTCAAACTTTAATCTACTTAAAGTTTCCGGGTTTCTCTCTACTCTAGGTCGCTAGGTGATCCAAGATTAGAAGGAAAGGGGGAGGTGGGTTTAGCTTTTGATTCTCCATCATTAGGCGTAGAGAAAAAGCTGCAGGGCTAGGGAGTGTGTATGTCTCTGAAAAATAGGAATGCTGGTTGGAAGACTTTTCCTACCGGGAAAGCGCAGGGTAAAAAAGCTTGCAAAGAGTATATAAAGCCTAAGTCATCCCTGCTCCTTGGTTTCATTTTTTTGTTCTTCTATCCCATATCTCTTTCTGCTTTGTTCAAAAAGAACTTATTAGTTTATACTCTCTTTACCTTATCTTTTTCTTGAATATCTAGGATATTTGAAAATGATCGTTAAGGAGGTTTTGAGGGCCTCGGTTGTGGCCGCATTAATCCTGAACAACCCCGTTGATGGTTTTTCCTTGAGAAGGAGAGTAGACCCTTCGGACTTGGACGCTAATGGACTTGCTATCTCCCATCAAATTAGACAGAACAGTGAAAGTCTAGTCTGGGGCATTTCATCAAACGATACAGCCACGTCTAGCGAACCAGCTACTACCGACAGTTCTAAAACTGGGAACAACCTACCTTGCACTGGCACAAATTGTGATGCTACCTCTACTGAACCCGCTTCTGCTTCTGCTTCCTCTGCTTCTGTTTCCTCTTCTTCTGTTTCCACTTCAGGTTCTAGCTCTTCCAGCTCTTGTTCGGGTACTGACTGTGATTTGCCTTCTTCCTCTATTGCGCCCTGTACAGGTACTGAGTGCCAGTCCTTTTCTAGCTCTACTTTGACTAGTTCTGATGCCCCTCAAACTGCTTCCTCTTCCGCTTCCGCTTCCGCTTCCTGCACCGGTACTGACTGTGAGTTGCCTTTTAGCTCAACTGCTAGCGCAAGCTCAGGTGCTTCTAGTTCTGTTGTGACCTCCTCAAGCTCGAACTCTGGTGGGTTGCCTTGTACTGGTACAAATTGTGATGTCACTTCTTCTACTTCTTCCCCTGCTTCTTGTAGCGGCACTGATTGTGATGCTTCATCAACCAACACTCCATGCACTGGTACCGAATGCCAGCCTACCTCGAGTTCTCTTGTGACAAGCTCCTCGAACTCTGGTGGTTTGCCTTGCACTGGTACCAATTGTGACGCTTCTAGCTCAGAGACCGCTGCTGCAACTAGCTCCTCAAGCTCGGCCTCTGGTGGCTTACCTTGCACTGGAACCAACTGTGATGTCACCTCTTCTGTTTCTTGCACTGGCACTGATTGTGATGCTGCTTCTACCAGCTCTCTTGTTACCAGCTCCTCGAACTCTGGTGGTTTGCCTTGCACTGGTACCAATTGTGATGTCACTTCTTCTACTTCTTCCTCTGCTGCTTGTAGCGGCACTGATTGTGATGCTTCATCTACCAACACTCCATGCACTGGTACCGAATGCCAGCCTACCTCGAGTTCTCTTGTGACAAGCTCCTCGAACTCTGGTGGCTTGCCTTGCACTGGTACCAATTGTGATGTCACTTCTTTTACTTCTTCCTCTGCTGCTTGTAGCGGCACTGATTGTGATGCTTCATCTACCAACACTCCATGCACTGGTACCGAATGCCAGCCTACCTCGAGTTCTCTTGTGTCAAGCTCCTCGAACTCTGGTGGTTTGCCTTGTAGTGGTACCAATTGTGACCGCTCCTTGGCTCCTTGCACTGGTACTGATTGCGAAGCTTCATCCACCAACACTCCATGCACTGGTACTCAATGCCAGCCTACTTTAAGTTCTCTTGTAACAAGTGTCCGAAGCTCCTCGAACTCTGGTGGCTTGCCTTGCACTGGTACTAACTGTGATGTCACCTCTTCTGTTTCTTGCACTGGTACTGATTGTGACCGCTCTGTGGCTCCTTGCACTGGTACCGATTGCGATATTCTTTCAACTGTACCTTGTGTTGGTCCTGAATGCTCTGAAACACCAACTGCTGCTCCATTTGCTCGTACTGACTCCGCTGTTGAAAGCTCTAACGGCACTCAGTCTGATGGTGGTCGTGGTGGTTTGCCATGCACTGGTCCTGACTGCAACCCTCTTACCTCTGTTCCTTGTGTGGGCCCTGATTGTGCTTCTAAGAGAACAACTGCTGCTCCCTTCGTTACTACTGGTTCACCAGACAACAATAACGGTACCGGCACTGATGATCATGGCAATGCTCCGTGTACAGGCCCCAACTGTGACAGAAAGAGCACCGGCGGACCCGACAAAGACTTCACCACTCTTGTCACCACTACTGACTCTAAGGGTGATGTCGTTACGTCCACTATGGTTATCACCAGTGCTGTCACTGTCACCGGAGATGCTAGCAGCTGTACTGCCGTTGTTCCTACTGGCCCTGTCAACCCTAACGAGCCTTGTGTGGTCACTAAGGTCATTGCCGAGTGTGATGATAGATGTACCCAGCGTACTACTGTTGAGACTATCACTGTTTTCCCAACGGTTACTGTCAATGTCTGTGCAGATACGTGCGAAACGGTTGTCACTGAATGTATGTTCTGCACTGTTACTTCATCTGTTGTAACTAGTACCAAGACAGTGGAAGAGACTGTGGTTACTGTCTATTCTCCAAGCTGCGCTATTGTCACTCCTCCCAGCGCACCTTCTACTGTCACTGCAACCAGTTCAATCATTATTACAGTGATCAATGGTGAGACTCAGACTCAGACTAAACTTGTTCCTGCTGTGGTTACTCCGGATGTTCCTGAATCTGATGAGGTTGTTACTGTCACCACCACTGTCTGCAATGACAACGGGGAAGCTCCTACCCCTGAGCCTGTCAGTCCTGGTGCTAAGACTGTCACAACAACTGTTTGCCCTGGTGCTCCCACTAACCCTGCTCCCGCTCCTGTGACGTACACCACTACTGTCTGCGAGAACGATGTCTGCTCAACGATCACTACTCATGTCACTCCAGTCATCCCCACTAACCCAGCACCTGCACCATACACCACCACTGTCTGTGAAAATGATGTCTGCACAACAATCACTACACACGCTGAGCCTAGCAACAGCCCTGCACCAGTCAACCCCACCAACCCCGCACCTGAACCAATCACCACCACTATCTGCGAGAATGACAACTGCAGAACAGTCACTACGCACATCACTCCGATCATCCCCACTAACCCTGCTCCCGCTCCTGTGACGTACACCACTACTGTCTGCGAGAACGATGTCTGCTCAACAATCACTACTCATGTCACTCCAGTCATCCCCACTAACCCAGCACCTG